>CM067857.1:66465519-66898019 GCA_034642435.1 Megalocaria dilatata | reverse complement strand
AAAGACCTGAATTTTCTTCAAAAACGTCATCGCGAACAGGTTGCTTCAGACATGCTGGATCGCTGTAATTCCGATTCTACATTCATGGAACGCATTATAACTGGTGATGAGACCTGGGTCTACGAGTACGATATGCAAACAAGCAAGCAATCATCGAAATGGGTGGCAAAAAATGAGCCGAAACCGAAAAAACCACGCCAAAGCCGCTCGAAAATGAAGGTGATGCTCAATGAAATCATTTTTGAGGCAATTGAAAAAAACGGAACACAAGAACGAAATTAGATACTTCCGATGTGATATAATGAAAAAAATAAGAAGAATTCTGTGTTTTCCATATTACAGGTGGTCGACTTAATAGCCATTAGCATAGAAATGACATTAACTTATCGTTGAATTCTAATAGAAGTTACATACAAATTTTTTTTAAATTTATAACGATTGGATACCTATGGTTAAAATTTACTAATTGAAATATGACATTTCAGGAAAATTTATCAGTACAAGATATTAGTGTTTCTCCAAGAAAACATAAATTTTAAGTCCTATACTCGAAATTTTGTAGATTGTTTTTATCGCGTGATTAATGATATTTTTCTTCATATTCTACGCACAGGTTCCTCAATACCCAAAAAATTTAACCTATGAAATAGTTAGATAAAACAGCATACGGTTGTATAGGTACTTTCATGATAATCCCGAAATTCTGCTAGAACAAACGACTCGTTCATTTGATAACGTGGAAGTGGATTTCAAAATCTCATTTCATCAGATCGGTATTTCCCTCTTATATTTGTATCTACATATATCTACAAACCTTTTTCGTTAAAACGTACCCTTAATATTTCCACTATTCAATTTATTTCGTTCGAGTTTTTTATTGCTCGTGCACCAACACGACAAATTTCTATTTGACCAAGGATTATTCATCTTCGTCTTGTGTTTATAATTTTCTAATCGTTTGAGACCGTCTATCGGAGACTCGCGATATATAGACATTCGGCGCCTTGGAAGGTGCCTGCTAAACTACGTAATATCTTCATTTCATAATGGATTCACAAAATAAAAATGAGTTCTTTCCAATTACTAAAAAATATTCATATTATTGTAGATCGGTATTATATATTTTTTTTATTCCTGCAATAAAAATGTTTGTTCGGGCGATCCAAAGTTATTTCGAAACATCTGTCTTATTGGAATTCGAAATGGAATAGTTTTCAAATATGGAGCGATTAAACACAACGCAACAAAATTGCGGAATAGGATTGTGAACAGAATATAAATATAACTTGATATATTCTTTAACTTTTTTCTCCTTCATCTTTTTCTACATTGAATGATGTTAAGCTTCCAATTCTGCAATGAAAAATTAAAATTTCCATTAGGATGGTATCGGTATTTCAATTCGAACACGGAAATATTCAGAATTTATACACAACTTAGCACAAAAAACCTTTGAAGTCGACTGAAAATAAGGAAGCTAAATTCTGAAGAGAAACTTTCATTTTTGATCAGTGTTACATTCATCTTGTCGTTACGCAAAAACTTTTCACTTCCTTAATAATGAAAGATGTGTTTGAAAACTAATCTCCTATTGGGAATATTGTTCATTTTGGAGAAGGATCAACAAAAAATGTATCATCAGTAGATATAACTTGAAAACACGTAATTTTTGGCAATTCTTGAACTCCTCTTGTAATTAAACATAAAATCTCAACAAAATAAAGAATGCACACTCGAAAGGCTCCACTTTTCCGCCTCTAATCAATACATATTGGCAAGACATACTGGAAAAAGAATATATTGAACTAAACTTTATACATATACTTTTTGCCAAATTCTGATGAGGAAAAAAAGCCATTTTTTTTTGGAAGAGTCTTCTGCACTACATGTTGCAAATCATTTCACCAATATCCTCTACATCCACAAACAATTTGAGCAACTTCCGGTAAGTAGTTTCCGAAATATTGACTTTTCGAAAAAAATATATTCTTTTACCTCTGGTGTGCAGTTCAGCAGTTCTACTGAATCATCGAAATCGAGTAAGACATTAAGACTATAAAACTATCTGCAAGTTTGAAGTTACCAGGTCTTTTTTTTAGAAAGTTATCGTGCTTGACCACGAATTCTTTCGGTAGGTCCAACTCATCGTTTGAGGCGAGTCTTGGATTAAAATTATAAAATTACAGGTATTTGGACGAATCGACAACGCGTTATGTTCATAGAATCAGAGAGGAAAAAAAATTGAAATATATTCAAAGAAAGAGAGTTTTGAATATGAGAATATGGAAAAACATATAAGGAAACAGATTAGATTAAACTATATGATAAAATTCTAAAAGAATATCAATTCTTCAATAATATTCACGAGAAACTCAACTAATCAATCAATTCAATAATTCACAATAATGAACCATCAAAACTCGCGTACCCTATGATTTATCCGAAGCAACAGAATAACAGCGAACCCTGAAAAAATCTTCTTCGTGCCAGCAATCGTTCTGTGTAATATTTACCGATTGAGTATTACCATTCATTACACCAGACAAATACAGCAGTATGGCAACATCTCAGTGTGCCACCTTGGCTGGTACTAAAGTATACGGCAGCCAACTTGTACCATTATAGGTAAAAAAGTATACGGATACCAACTCGACCGCTATCTATACCGGAAGTCATCTTGTGCGGAAAAAAAACTCCGAATATACACGAGGATGCAGGCCGATACCCTTTTTGTACCGATGCCAGCTAGTTCGGCAGATGTATATATATATATATATATATATATATATATATATATATATATATATATGTATATATATATATATAGATAGATATTAGTATATATTTATATATATATATATCTATATACATATAAAAATCAATTGCTGTTCGTTAGTCTCTCGCTAAAACTCGAGAACGGCTGAACGGATTTTTTTTATCTTGGTCTTGAAATGATCGTGAAGGTCTAGGGAAGGTTAAAAAACGGTGAGAAAAATTTGAATAATTTCCGGAAAAATCCCAAAAACATGCCTCTTCTGTTTCCCATACAATTATTTTTTAACGTAACTGAAGTAATTAAGATACCATTATACCCCACTTAAGATATGAGCAAAATCCCGAATGTAAAAATTAAATATATTATACTAATGCCCAATGAAATAAATAACATTAAATTATCAAGAAATCGGTTACTTAAACATATACTAATGCCCGATAAAATAATTAACATAAAATCACCAAAAAATCGGTTACTTAAACAGATTTCTTGGTAATTTTATGTTAATTATTTTATTGGGCATTAGTATCTGGGAATTTCTTCGTTCGGGATTTTGCTCATTACTTATGTGGGGTATAATGATATCTTAATTAGTTTAGTTGGTAATTGATGAGATAAGAAACATCTTATAATATCAATTCAAGTTATCAATTACATTTAAATGATAAAGTAATAGTTTTGTTATTTCAAAAATTCTCCCGGTTTTGTTCAAATACTTGATAATAAGTTGATATGTTGAATGTATTTGAAGGCAAGACAGTTTGTTTAGAAATCAGTAGTCTGTATGATTTGAAGAAGTTACAATGTAATGAAACTAACTTCAGTTTTTAATCTATCAGATTATTTTGTTTTAGATTAATAAATATTAAGTTTTGTCACAAATTAGATTTCTGAATGCAACCAAAATATTTGACATTATATTTGACAACCAACTAATATATCAATCCATCCTTTCGCACTTCAGAACACGGAAAAAAGTATTACGATATTGTGTTACGATATCTATGAGTGCGCGAAAACTTTCTTTACTTTGGTGATCCTTTGTGATAGTGACATTCCAAGTATTGTGCTCTTTTTTATATTTTGTGATAGTGACACTTTACTGCTAAGTGGGTGAGAAATTTTCTCACTTTGATTAATTACAATTTACGATGCCGAGGAGAAGACGACCTGACTAAGGTCGTCGCAGTCAATCAAATGTAAAAATAAAATAAAATATTATATTATATTTATTTTGTATATAATATAAAATTATATTTTGGCTTCAATAAATCTCATTATGGAATGTCAATTAATTTAAATAAGCCTTAAAAATAACTCATACTGTTCTTTGATTTGTTAGAACATAGATCAATCTTGAATTATAAAGTTGATCTGTGTTTCGAAACATTAATTTCTTTACAAGTGGTGCGTTGTTGATATAGGTTAGTTTTTTGATTATTATATTTGGAATATTATTCAGGACCGAAGAAGGGATTGCTTAGAATTATATTTGTTTTTTGAAGATATAGTGCATGTTTTGAGAGATTTCTGAATTAACTTATTCGAATATTTAAATATATTAAAAATTTTAAATAAATTATATTCTTTGAGAAGTCCTTTAAGTGTGTTCATGTTTTTTTAAAAGGCAATTGGTGTTCTCAAAGGTAAGACCAGAAACAAAATTTTGTCTCCTTTAAATATTTATTTATTAATTTTAATGACTCTCGTATATCTGTTGGTTTATTTATTCCATTTGACATTATATATGGAGTTTTGATTATATACGTCTATTAAATATAAGCAGTGCTTGTTTTAGATATTAATTTAATTCTAAAACTTTTTTGAATAAAAATTTTTTTGAAATTAAATTGTAGAAGATAAACATATTTCAATTTGTTTTGATATTCAAATTTTGTTATATTTCTTCTATCAAGTAAAAGGCCTTTCTATTTTATACCACATTTAGAACACGGTTTATGGTATGCCGGACATTCCTTAGCCCCATGTGTAGTTTGACATCTTCTGTATTTAAATTTTTCCTTATGCCCAAGATTTTTGTCAGAATTTTTTTTACCTTTAGTTTGGTGCTTCCGTAAAATATTTACCTCGTTATCATCAGTTAATACTTTGCTTTGGTTTCTGGACATCTCGCTTGTGCGGCATATTTCAATAGCCTGAGACAGCTTCAGTTTATCAATCCTAAGCAGGGCTCCACGAGTTGAAGAATCACGTATACCAATAACAATACGGCCTCTCAGAGCTTTTTCTTCCATAGTTTGTCCTGCATCTACTTCTTGTAGTTACATGTCTTTACTTGGTGCTTTATATCAATAAGGAAGTGGTCGAAGTTTTCTCTCTTTTTGGCATCTTCAGAGAGAAGTTGTATCTTTCAAATACTTCATTTACTCTTGAATTTACATACTTTTCAATGAGTGTCATGATGACTTCAAAGGTATTCTGAGTTTTTTCCGGGATGTCGAATGTAGACATTATTCGAGCTGAATCCGTGCCAATTATATTTCTTAGAATTGAAAGTTTCACATTTTCTGAACTGTTATCATGGCCTGTAGCTACAAGATACAGGCCAGAATTTCAATTATGTTGCAGCATTGGGGCTTTGCAAGTCAAAATCGGATGCCATTATATAGTTGTAGGTTAACTTGTTGGAATATTTCTCTTACCGGGAGAAACACAGTAGATTTTATGTTTTCGCAGGTGCTATACACATTTAACGGACGACTGAGCCTTGTTTTGTAGAATATTTATGTCAATATGCAAATGAATTATTTCAATACATCATACCGGAGATTAAAAATCATAAGTTATATTCTTCAACTAATGTCATCTATCAATATTATGCATAATCATAGAGTACATGTACTAATCATATATTTAATCTTCTTATATTTAAACAAAGACGACCTAAAGTATCAATATTTCTCTTGTACCGAGCACCTTCTTCGCTTCTCATCCAGAATTCTTCCTTGCTCTGTTGTAGCTTGACTGGCGTATCATATAGAGAACACGACTAGTCTTAGAATTCCTGACTGACCGTCCCCGCTGTGTTTAAGTAAGCAATAATTGAATTTCATTACCATTTTTATTATCACAGAAAAAATTTATTAACATCAAATACATTTTCGCGAAGCCCGTACTCTTCATTGGACCGCTCGATTAGGATTGGTTCGCACCCCATTCGTAAATAAGTCAATCTAGTAATATTTTCCATCCAACCACCTCTCACAAAGAAGTGGCTTATTACAGTAATTACATAACGCTTAAGAGCAGAGTAACAGAACACAAAAAAACGATTAAAAGTTTTTTTGGCTGTCTGTACTGTATTGATCCTCTAGTGGGGGGCGCTCTGTTCACTTCAATCTGAATTGATCATTTAACATATTTCATATATGAAAGTGTTGATTCATACCACTCATTATTAAAAATAGAACAATGAAATTTTGTTTGAGAATTCGGGAAGTGCTTTAGAGTGAAAGTAATGTGGACCCGCCATTAAATATTAGACACAATAATTCTGTATCTTGGACTATGTCGCAACAAGATATTCCTGAACAACGATATTATTAGATATACATATTATAACAAATATGTAGTTAATATATTTGCCGTAAATAGATCGGGAATGATAAAAGAAAAGTAACAGAATGAAAAAAAAAACATTCTTAAAATGTTTGCATGTTTTAGAGTTTTTACAGGTAGATCCTTAAAAGCTCGGGTCAATATTTAGACTTTGTTTTATCGAAATCGGATGGTAGGAAAAAAGATAAAGATTTAACGTACCTCACAAACTAAACAATAAAATAATATAATTACCTGTACATTTAATATATTTGCCGGAAATCGATTGAGAATGATTCAAGAGAGTAACAGAATACAAGAAGACACTGTCTCTAAAATTTTGATCTACCTGTTTGTTACCGCTAATCCTAAAATGATTTTTTCAATTCCTTTCTTTGTATAGTGTTGAATTTTTAGATATGCCGTGAAGTTGAAAGCTTTCTTTTAGGCATGTGTATTAATTTTTAAGTTTTGTTTTCAAAATTCCATAAAGTAATAAAGCCTATATCACAGAATATGCCGCTTTTTTATCTTCTTCCATAGTGTACTTGGCGGAGAATGTAAAGCTTGATTTAAGATCTTCTGTCATAGGTTTTGAATTTTATTTATAAAAATTAAGCTATAATTTGTCCAAGGTGAGTGCGTTATAAAAAATTAATTCTTCAAATTACTAAAATTTCCAAAGAGCATAAATAATTACAAATCATTTTTGTTTACTAAGGTATTTCACAACCTTTCACTCGATTAATTGAAAAAAGAACTAAAAATAATAGTAAAGTTGTGAAAATCCAATATATCAAAATTTCGAAAACTATTGGCATTAAAAGATTTCAAAGAAAAACGATGACCAAGAAGAAGAAGAAAAAAGGCACAGAGAAAAAATTCAAAATTCAGGTACAAGGAATGAACTTTCTACAATGGTTACTTGTAGTGAGTTCTTAGTGCATTGTGTAAGTACTTATAGTGTGTTATTAAATGAAAGTAAAAATATAAGTTTTATAATGGCAGATTCTGAGTGGTATACCGAATTTAAAAAACAAGTTCTATATGGATCCGTCACTTCAGTGTATCAAACTCTCGAGAAAAAACCCCCATGGGTGAATATTGATAATAAAAATATATTTGATGGACATAGTGCACTAGAATATATCGCATATAAAAAGCGTATATCTGACAGGGATATGCAAGTACTGAAACTTCTTCTTGCGAATGGGGCTGATCCTTTACAGAAAGGAGAAAAAGGAGTTCTTACATATTACATCTTCCTGAATCATGGTACGTATCTACTCTTATTCTAAATAAAAACAAATAGTGAAAAACACTGACCTGCAGTTGGAAGCTTTTGCGCGTTTTTTCATATCACCCACGATCTTCGCGAAATTTTGCATTAGCCTACTTGTCATTATAATGTCTTCATTCAAGCAACAACATGCTATCGATTTGCTGAAATTCCTCTTGGTCTGGTGCGTCCGTAAACACTCAAAAGTAGTCTGTCCGGTCGGCCACCCAACTTTCAAACAGAAAAAGCTAGAGACTTTAAATTTTCTGGTAATTTGAAAATTTCAACAGACCTCAAATTGTAACCAACCTTTTGATTCTACGTGTAAGATTTTTAAACTGTCTTTTATAGGAAAAGAGTGGCCATTTATTACACAATGGGTTGCGAATTTGGAAGTTTGCTTATTCAAAGTTCATTGAATCTAGTTTTGAATGAATGTACTGTCTCCTTTATATATTTGCTATTGCAAGTTGGACCTATTAATTAATAAATTCCTGATTTGTGTATATTTGAGTCTTTCACATTAAATAATAAAGATTATATCTTGTTTTGTGGTTTGAAGGTGATATATATATATATATATATATATATATATATATATATATATATATATATATATATATATATAAGTTTGAGAAGTAAAGGACCACTTTTCCATTTGTGGAGGTAAAACCGCTAAACTGCGGTCCCAAAAAATTTCCCTTTGTATTTAGGGTAGTAAAACATAGTAATTCATAAAAACTTGTTTCAATCAAATTTTTGTTTTGTTTTGTTTTTTTTCATTTAGTTTCCAGTTCGTTTCATTCATTTCAGTAGATACAATGTTTGAAATTATTTCAAAGTTATTGTTCTTTTCAGGTTACAAAATAACTACCGAATTTTTGAGGAACATTGATATTGACACACCCATAAATCCCAAGAACAAACGAAATGCTCTGCACTGCTTTACAGCACTAGGAGATTTATCAGGCATGCAATATTGTCTTGCAAGAGGGGCTGATCCAAACAGTTTGTATGGGAATGGATTTACGGCCTTATACTGTACACTAATAGTAGTAAAACCAAAAAAAGGACTTCTTGATGCGAGTGTGAAATTACTGATCGAAAATGGCGCAAATATTAACTGGCAGGCAAAGTATGGTGTCACACTACTTCATTGTGCTTTGATGTGTAAGTTGAAAATTGCGAAGGAAATGATAAAAATATTGTTAATGTACCACCCGGATGTCAATTTGACAAGCAACAAGGGCTTCACTGCAATGAATTTTGCAATAAGTCAAGGAAAATTCGATATATCCTTAATAGAAACTTTCCTGAAACATGGCAGCGATCCAAATCGTTTGACAAAAGCAGGATATAACTCTTTACATCTTTTAGCAATTAACCAAGAATATTCGACTTTAAAAGCCTCAAAAATTGCTGAAAGACTGATCAATTATGGCGCTTCTGTGAACCATCAAGATAAATTTGGAAACACACCCTTGTATTACGCCGTTCAGGAACAGTTCTCTCATTTAGTCGAAAAGTTATTGCAGCATGCTGCTGACATCACAATAAGAAATAACGCAGGAGAAGATTGCACGGATATATTCGGCTTATTTAGTGAAGAAGTTTCTGAAGTAATGCTTAAACACATCTGCATTTTGCTTCAGGATCACTCAACCAAATTCCGATTGAGTCATAGATTTGTTTCTAAAGTAAGCGCATCTAACGTACTTAGAGCGATGCAGAAGGAATGCAAAGAAGAACTAGAACATATGAGGACCCAAGAAATTGAAGAAACTACTTTGAATTTTTTTAAAATAATATCATCGAACATAAGACAAATAGCGACTTATGTTAGAAGGAAGAAAACAGCATCCGTTTTAACCCATGTTCGAACAAGAGGCTACAAGCATTATGGTGAAATATTGAACAAAAAGATAATTTCCGCAAAGAGAAGAAGAAAATTAGAAAATTGTTTCCTCAATTTCATGATATCTTCAACACAAGAACTAATACCTATCCATATTTTGGAACGTATTGCTAATTTTATAAATGATGAGGATCTTTCGAAATTTACCCGGATAGAAACCTTACGAAGATCAACCAGATATATCTCAAGAAGCTCAAACTAGAATGAAATATAAAAATTAGCTACAGAGTAAATAAGAATTATAGTGTTTTTGCGCTGGATATAAAACAGATATAGCTACGTTCACTAGAAGAAAAATTAGTGTCCGTTTCAGCCCGTTATACTAGCGAGATGCTACAAAAAAAACATATCTATTTGTGTCAGCCTAAGTACCTTAGGAAGTACAACCAAAGTGAGATTCGATAAAAAACTACACAACGAAAAAGTATAAGAGTTTTAGAAACTTTAGCGAATTCAAGAATGTTCACTAATGTGTAATATTCATTACACTCTTATTTTAATGCTAAGATTATATGTTAGTAGCTACATTCAATTGAAAATGGCTCTTTTTTGCACTTGCTGGAATAAATTTATAGGAACATTCAAGATTTTCAAAATAGCTTTAAGAATGCTTTTTTCTGCGAAATTTTGAGTTAACATTCAAAACGTTCCTTGAGTTACTATAAATATGTATTGATTCTAACTAATTAGTAATTATTATGTGCCAAATAATAACATGTATTGTGCATCAACATATCTTTATATATTATTCTGAAGTATATTGTTATAATGTAAAATTTAAAGAACTGCATTATTTGGTTTGAAATATTAAAATGTGTTGTAATAACAGCGAGGAATCTTGCGATTAAATCTATGATATTATTCTCTCTTTATAAATTGATTTGAAATATATTACTACAAATTTAATTTATTTTTTTTTTATTATTTACCTAATATTTTGGTACTGGATAATGCACCAAACTCACAAGGTGTAATCATTGTGAACGAATATCGGCTCAAAACTCCATTAATCTTATTAACCATCGTATTCTTCTGATATTTAATAAATATTATACTGATACACCTGACGAGGTTTAATGCACGAAAAATTACATCAAAACTGAAAATTTCATTTGAATAATGAATATTATATCTAACGGATAAAAGAAACAGTTGAAACAAGGAAACCATTCATTATTGTGAATTATTGAATTGATTGATTAGTTGAGTTTCTCGTGAATATTATTGAAGAATTGATATTTTTTTAGAATTTTATCATGTAGTTTAATCTTATCTGTTTCCTTATATGTTTTTCCATATTCTCATATTCAAAACTCTCTCTCTCTCTTTGAACGTTTTTCAATTTTTTTTCCTCTCTGATTCTATGAACATAACGCGTTGTCGATTCGTCCAAATACCTGTAATTTTATAATTTTGAGCCGAGACTGGCCTCAAACGACGAGTTGGACCTACCGAAAGAATTCGTGGTCAAGCACGATAACTTTCTAAAAAAAAAGACCTGGTAACTTCAAACTTGCAGATAGTTTTATAGTCTCAATGTCTCGCTCGATTTCGATGATTCAGCAGAACTGCTGAACTGCACACCAGAGGTAAAAAAATATATTTTTTTCGAAAAGTCAATATTTCGGAAAATACTTACCGGAAGTTGCTCAAATTGTTTGTGGATGTAGAGGATATTGGTGAAATGATTTGCAACATGTAGTGCAGAAGACTCTTCCACGAAAAGAAAATGGCTTTTTTTTCTCATCAGAATTTGGCAAAAAGTATATGTATAAAGTTTAGTTCAATATATTCTTTTTCCAGTATGTCTTGCCAATATGTATTGATTAGAGGCGGAAAAGTGGAGCCTTTCGAGTGTGCATTCTTTATTTTGTTGAGATTTTATGTTTAATTACAAGAAGAGTTCAAGAATTGCCAAAAATTACGTGTTTTCAAGTTAAATCTACTGATGATACATTTTTTGTTGATCCTTCTCCAAAATGAACAATATTCCCAATAGGAGATTAGTTTTTAAACACATCTTTCATTATTAAGGAAGTGAAAAGTTTTTGCGTAACGACAAGATGAATGTAACACTGATCAAAAATGAAAGTTTCTCTTCAGAATTTAACTTCCTTATTTTCAGTCGACTTCAAAGGTTTTTTGTGCTAAGTTGTGTATAAATTCTGAATATTTCCGTGTTCGAATTGAAATACCGATACCATCCTAATGGAAATTTTAATTTTTCATTGCAGAATTGGAAGCTTAACATCATTCAATGTAGAAAAAGATGAAGGAGAAAAAAGTTAAAGAATATATCAAGGTATATTGATATTTTGTTCACAATCCTATTCCGCAATTTTGTTGCGTTGTGTTTAATCGCTCCATATTTGAAAACTATTCCATTTCGAATTCCAATAAGACGGATGTTTCGAAATAACTTTGGATCGCCCGAACAAACATTTTTATTGCAGGAATAAAAAAAATATATAATACCGATCTACAATAATATGAATATTTTTTAGTAATTGGAAAGAACTCATTTTTATTTTGTAAATCCATTATGAAATGAAAATTGTCCTAGTAGCGATTAACTATCATTCCATACATGTAAAATATTACGTAGTTTAGCAGGCACCTTCCAAGGCGCCGAATGTCTATATATCGCGAGTCTCCGATAGACGGTCTCAAACGATTAGAAGATTATAAACACAAGACGAAGATGAATAATTCTTGGTCAAATAGAAATTTGTCGTGTTGGTGCACGAGCAATAAAAAACTCGAACGAAATAAATTGAATAGTGGAAATTTTAAGGGTACAGTTTAACGAAAAAGGTTTGTAGATATATGTAGATACAAATATAAGAGGGAAATACCGATCTGATGAAACTGAGATTTTGAAATCCACTTCCACTTATCAAATGAACGAGTCGTTTATTCTAGCAGAATTTCGGGATCATCATAAAAGTACCTATACCACAGTATGCTATTGTAACTTACTGTTTCATATACTGATACACCTGACGAGGTTTAATGCACGAAAAATTACATCAAAACTGAAAATTTCATTTGAATAATGAATATTATATCTAACGGATAAAAAAAACAGTTGAAACAAGGAAACCTGTGGTAGAAATTATGTCCGATTTAGTAGTTCAATTGTGTTCTAGTAAGGCTTCATAACTGTGTCATTAGGAGGCCACCTTAGGCTCAGCAGTGGTAAGTTTTGACCCATAGGTGAGATATGGGCCGAAACCTTCGGACTAGAATATTCCTGTTCTATACAGGCCCTTTCAATGCTAGTTTGGCGTGCTACCAATGTGCTATAGGAACTCATTATAATATGTTTTGATCTAAATGGAATTTTTGGCTAAAAATTGTGTCACGTAACTGTTTTGAACTAATGATAAAATGTTTTGAGTCAAAATTATTTATTGTAAATAATTTTTTATTGTAAATAATTTTTTAGTATGAAGAAGTGACTAAAACTCCTTATTAAATCAAAATTATTAATAGATAGAATATTATTATTATTATTAAAAATAGATAGAATATTATTATTATTATTAAAAATAGATAGAATATTATTATTATTATTAAAAATAGATAGAATATTATTATTATTATTAAAAATAGATAAAATATTATTATTATTATTAAAAATAGATAGAATATTTCTTTATAAACTTTGGAGGCGCTCTGAATAGTTTTTTTTCGTCCAAAACTGCCACTTTTAAATCTGACAAAACACTTCTGACACGTTCGTTCAGCTAGAGTATGGTCACTAGGGTGGGTCAAAAAAATCGATGATTTTTTTTTTACAAAAGACACGGAAAAATGGGTTGCTAGAGACCTCAAAAAAATTCTCACCAAGCATAAGCTCCTGATTTCAATAGGAAGATCCTCCGCACCTCAGTTCTGTATTTTTTTCCCAGTCCAATAGAAAAAAATTCATACCTCATCATTTATCGATTGAACAGAAAAATGTTCCAAGAGAATTTTTTAGGAAATTTAATGCTCTACAAAAAAGGTATCTCATATTTTTTTCGTGAACTTCACCATTTGAAAGATATTAAGGATTAAATTTTGATTATTTTAAGACAAATTTCATTTTTGTTTATCAATCTTATAACTCGACTTTGCAACAGTACTCGACTTTCGGTAAAAAGACTTATTATTATTATCATCCTGATACTCCTAGATCTTCTGTGAAGATCCCTCAGAAGCTTTTTCAGCTTGTGCGAGTTAGGAGTTCAGTTGTGTTCTGTGTAGGCTTTGTTACTGCGATCTTGCGCCACTTTAGGTCACAGCACTGTTAATTTTTGACCTAACAGTGAAATGGTGGCAGATAACCGTCCAACTAGAAAATTTCTTTTCTGCCTGAACAGGATTCCAACCTGGACCTCCCGGTCACGAGTCCGCTGAGCTATCCACACTCATATATTCATATGCCGAATTTGATTGAGGCAACTATTATTAACGGAAAGTACGCAGGTGGAAATGTTTGTATTCCTCGAATACCAATGATTCCGACTGATCTTCCGTTTGACTTCAAACGATAGCAATTTCCAGTTCGCCTTGCGTTCGCAATGACAATTAACAAGTCGCAAGGCCAATCGCTTAATGTTTGCGGGATACATTTAGAAAATCATTGTTTTTCACATGGGCAGTTATACGTTGCGTGTTCACGAGTTGGGAAACCATCCGCTTTGTTTGTGTTAACGTCAGACCAAAAAACAAAAAATGTGGTTTACCAAAGAGCACTTCAATGAAACGGATAATTTGCGGACACGTAAAATGCTTCGATTCAGTATTTACTTTGGATTCACTTTCATTTACTTAGAGAAGTTCAACTAAAATAACACTTCATTTTTGTAATAGAAATGAATTCATTACTGTTGTGAAATTAATTAAAATTTCTCCTTTTCAAATATAAAAAAAAAAAAAAATTTCTCCATCTTTTAATCACCAAACGAAATATTACATAAAACGAAGCCATCTGGTGGCGAAACGGAGTTCGCCGGGTTTGCTAGTTGATAAATAAATATTTAAAGGAGACAAAATTTTGTTTCTGATCTTACTATTATGAACACCAATTCCTTTTCAAAAGCATAAAACATAACTTAAGGACTTCTCAAAAATATAATTGTTGAATTTTGATTTGAATATGAGCGGAGCTTATGTAGACATTAATTTAATTCTAGAAGTTTTTTGAATAAAAATTTTTTTGGAATTAAAATTGTAGAAGACTGACAGATAAAATCTGTTTTGATATCCAAATTTAGATATTCTGAAATTAATAATGTGAGAGATATCCTTCAAGATGTTTAGGCATCAATAGAATTGTAATATCATCTAAGAAAAAAAAAATTTAATCAATTTCATTAGTAATATTGAGTAATTTATAAGTTATAAGCATAAGGAGTTAAACGTTGTTAAATTTTGATACTTGAAATACTTTACGGATGAAAAGCAGGACTTTCACTCTTTTGTTCAACATGAGACATACATCCAAATGTAGTTTAAAAAATTTTCTAATTTTCAACAGTAATTTAAAACCAAGAAATATTGTAAATTTTGTAAAATCATCGAAAGCATCATTTTTCAATAATTTTGACAGAAGCTAGTTAGCTTTGATATTAAATTTAATTTCAATGCTAATATGTGTCTTTCCTATTGGAAAGACACAGAAAAATTGAGTCAGTCTTAAAATTTCTCGAGCAGAATTCATATCGGTCTTAAAATAGAACATTTGTCTCTTCAATAATCCAGTTCCAAAACCTAAAAATAAATTAATATTATTATTGTGAATGGAAATGTGATATAAAAATTTCGTTACCTCAGTGTTGTGAATGGAAACATCCCAAATAACAATCAAGAATTCAACAATTTGAATCCATAAGAAGCAATCAACTAAGTGGGCTGAGAGATCCGGACATTCCGGAAATATTCTTCAGGAAACAAAACAAAATCCTGAAATAGAGCAAAGCCAAAGGAACATTGTCAATGGATGATTAAACTTACCAAAGGTAGAAATAAGATTATTTATGTAAAGTTTTCCAATTTGAATTCAAAAAACAAATCATTGCTTGTTTACGTTAGAATAACGTTACGATATTTAGATAGGGTTAGGTTAGTACTTAGAAATAAGACATTTAGATTATAAATCACTGATTATTATATTTCAAATTACTTTGATATAATATATATGATAAAAAATTTAACTTAAAAATTCAAATTGAACACTAACAGATCAAATCAAATTTAATCATATTTAAATTTCAATTATTCAACAAGAAAATTATAATCTTAAGAGCTAGCTGGCAACATTGAATACAAGCAACTAGATACAAGGTTGATCTAACTAGTATTCATTCTGAAATTATATATTTGAACCATATTAAATTTGTTCCACTAAAGAGGGGTAGAGAAAAGTAGAAGTAAATTGAAAATTATATATATATATATATATATATATATATATATATATATATATATATATATATATATACATATATATATATATATATATATATATATATATATATATATATAGATATATATATATACATATATATATATATCATTGGTTTATACCACTCTACCATATATGCCTCCCAAATAAGATTTCTGCAATTTTCAGGGAATACAAAAACTCAAATTGGTAAATGGAATGAGACACACGCTACACACATTGGTCTTCAGCAGACTCAAAGACAAGGAGAGGGAGGATTATGAATCTGGAGTTGTCTATAGCATACCCTGTGGAAGTTATGAGAGAACCTACATAGGATTGTCTTCAAGATGGCTTGAATCTAGAATAACTTCCCATAAATGCGATACAAAAAGAAATTCAAGAACCTGTGCTTTATTCACACATGCTTACAACAATGATCATGTCATAAATTACTCAGGCACAAATCTGTTTAAAGAATCCCACTGTAATGAGAGACTTTTCTTGGAAATATCTATAACAGTAACTGATAATATAATAAATTTAAAACAGGATACAAACAAATTGAATACAATATATTCTTATTTAATCGAGCTATCAAAGAGATCGCATCCAGCACTTCGTTGTTTAACGATACAGAGTGTGATCGGCGAAGAGTAAGAATGCCAATTCTATGAAACTGACACTTTACTGGTCATTTTCGGTGAACATGACATCGATGTCAATATCATTTAAATTAAAACGTAATTTTTAGCTTGAGTGAATGAAGTTGTGGAGGGAAAAATTTTATACGGAGAACTTTATCAGTGATTTAAAATGTAGAAAAGTTGAAATCATTTGTCTTAGTGAGAGTGAGACTGAACTCAACAAAAAATTTCATCTGTCTGTATCATTTGAACAACACAAGGAACCAATCACGCTACATGTATAATAGTCTTTGTAGCTTTAGGTCTTTCGTTATATTAATGTTAATTTCTTTTAATTGTAGATCCTTGGCAAAGGTAATAAAGTTTACTGAAAGCTTAAAAAAATATATATATATATATATATATATATATATATATATATATATATATATATATATATATATATATATATATATATATATATATATATATATACATCTGCCGAACTAGCTGGCATCCGTACAAAAAGGGTATCGGCCTGCATCCTCGTGTATACTTCGTGTATATTCGGAGCTTTTTTTTCCGCACAAGATGACTTCCGTTATAGATAGCGGTCGAGTTGGCATCCGTATACTTTTTTACCTATAATGGTACAAGTTGGCTGCAGTATACTTTAGTACCAGTCAAGGTGGCACACTGAGATGTTGCCATACTGCTGTATTTGTCTGGTGTAATGAATGGTAATACTCAAGCGGTAAATATTACACAGAACGATTGCTGGCATGAAGGAGATTTTTTCAGGGTTCGCTGTTATTCTGTTGCTTCGGATAAGTCATACGGTACGCGAGTTTTGATGGTTCATTATTGTGAATTATTGAATTGATTGATTAGTTGAATTTCTCGTGAATATTATTGAAGAATTGACAGTTTTTTAGAATTTTATCATATAGTTTAATCTAATCTATTTCCTTATATGTTTTTCCATATTCTCATATTCAAAACTCTCTCTGTTTGAATAGATTTCAATATTTTTTCCTCTCTGATTCTATGAACATAACGCGTTGTCGATTCGTCCAAATACCTGTAATTTTATAATTTTGAGCCGAGACTGGCCTCAAACGACTGAGTTGGACCTACCGAAAGAATTCGTGGTCGAATTCAATTCTGTCTGATGACTGGTCTCAAGCACGATAACTTTCTAAAAAAAGACCTAGTGACTTCAAACTTGCAGATAGTTTTATAGTCTAAATGTCTCACTCGATTTAGATGATTCAGCAGAACTGCTGAACTGCACACCATAGGTAAAAAAAAATATTTTTTTCTGAAAAGTCAATATTTCGGAAATTACTTACCGGAAGTTGCTCAAATAGTTTGTGGATGTAGAGGATATTGATGAAATGATTTGCAACATGTAGTCCAGAAGACTCTTCCACGAAGAGAAAATGGCTTTTTTTTCTCATCAGATTTTGGCAAAAAGTATATGTATAAAGTTAAGTTCAATATATTCTTTTTCCAGTATGTCTTGCCAATATGTATTGATTATAGGCGGAAAAGTGGAGCCTTTCAAGTGCGCATTCTTTATTTTGTTGAGATTTTATGTTTCATTACAAGAAGACTTCAAGAATTGCGAAAAATTACGTGTTTTCAAGTTAAATCTACTGATGATACATTTTTTGTTGATCCTTCTCCAAAATGACCAATATTCCCAATAGGAATAGTTTTTAAACACATCTTTCATTATTAAGGAAGTGAAAAGTTTTTTCGTAACGACAAGATGAATGTAATACTGATCAAAAATGAAAGTTTGTCTTCAGAATTTAACTTCCTTATTTTCAGTCGACTTCAAAGGTTTTTTGTGCTAAGTTGTGTATAAATCCTGAATATTTCCGTGTTCGAATTGAAATACCGATACCATCTTAATGGAAACTTTAATTTTTCATTGCAGAATTGGAAGCTTAACATCATTCAATGTAGAAAAAGATAAAAGAGAAAAAATTTAAAGAATCAAGTTATATTGATATTTTGTTCACAATCCTATTCCGCAATTTTGTTGCGTTGTGTTTAATCGCTTCACATTTGAAAACTATTCCATTTCGAATTCATCCAATAAGACGGATGTTTCGAAATAACTTTGGATCGCCCGAACAAACATTTTTATTGCAGGAATAAAAAAAATATATAATACCGATCAACAATAATATGAATATTTTTGAGTAATTGCAAAGAACTCATTTTTATTTTGTGAATCCATTATGAAATGAAGATCGTCCTAGTAGCGATTAAGTATCATTCCATACGTGTTAAATATTACGTAGTTTGGCAGGCACCTTCCAAGGCGCCGAATGTCTATATAACGCGAGTCTCCGATAGACGGTCTCAAACGATTAGAAGATTATAAACACAAGACGAAAATGAATAATCCTTGGTCAAATAGAAATTTGTCGTGTTGGTGCATGAGCAATAAAAAACTCGAACGGAATAAATTGAATAGTGGAAATTTTAAGGGTACGTTTTAACGGAAATGTTTGTAGATATATGTAGATACAAATATAAGAGGGAAATACCGATCTGATGAAACTGAGATTTTGAAATCCACTTCCACGTTATCAAATGAACGAGTCGTTTATTCTAGCAAAATTTCGGGATTATCATAAAAGTACCTATACAACAGTATGCTGTTGTATCTTACTATTTCATAGGTTAAATTTTTTGGGTAATGAGGAACCTGTGCGTAGAATATGAAGAAAAATATCATTAACCACGCGATAAAAACGTTCTACAAAAATTTCGAGTATAGGACTTGAAATTTATGTTTTCTTGGAGAAACACTAATACCTTATACTGAAAAATTGGTCATTTTCCTGAAATGTCATATTTCAATTAGTAAACTTTAACCATAGGCATCCAATCGTTATAAATTTAAAAAAAAAATTTGTATGTAACTTTTATTAGAATTCAACGATAAGTTAATGTCATCTCTATGCTAATACCTATAAAATCGACCACCTGTAATATGGAAAACACAGAATTCTTATTATTTTTTTCATTATATCTCATCGAAAGTATCTAATTTCGTTCTTGTTTTCCGTTTTTTTCAATTGCCTCAAAAATGATTTCATTGAGCATGACTACGAGAAATATATGACCCAAAAGCAATATTAAAATAAGAACGAAGTGTTATTAACATTTCTATCACCGTCATTGCAAATAATAACCGAAAATTCAATTATTAATTGTAATTAGATTTTGACATTAGCTACCAGAAACATTGGGTATGATTTAAAGAAAACACTTTATTTCCTCTAATTTTCATTGTTAATAAGGGGTATGAATAATGGTAATAGAAAGCTCTAGAATTCGAGACAGTGTAACATACATCTGTAAAACAATTCTATACTCAAATAAACTCGACAAGGTTTTGTGATTAACAAAACCTTGTGAATTAAGTGATTGATTATTACTGATTTTCCTTGTTAAATAAATTTTAAATATGAATGATATAAAGAAATATATTGTTCAGAAAGGCTTCACCCATGGTTACTAGACTTGATCGATAGCGCACGGGAAAAGCTCACTTTTAGGACTGATAATGAAATAAACTATTACTGAGATGAATGGAGTTTGCGGTTGGCTCTAGGTGAAATGGTTAGGAGATCGGTTGTGGTCTGTGTGGGTCTTGTTACTGTTTCCTTACGCCACTTCAGAAACAGCGTTGATTGTTTACCCAAAAGCGAATAATTGGACGGATATCGGTATAGAAAAATCAGAATTGAAACTTCTAATTAGATTTTTTCGATTATTAACATTTTTGCAAATCTAGAATTGTTTTTCTGTAAAAACGGAGAATCACATGAAAAAAAAATACACGGTTAAGTTTCAATTCGATTCCTTGATATTCCTGTCGACTCAAAGGTTTTTTCACATCAGGATATATTTCAGGTTTCGGATGAGATCAGTTGGAGGGAGATGGCACTGTTAATCATATGACCCTTTTTCAAGAAGTTACTGACAGATTTAAAATTGTTAGAGTAGATTTGAAGTGTAAATCGACAGATGAATAAGAAAACGGTCAAAAGCTCCTAAAGTCACATCAGTGCTTACTAGAATTTTTCTCCAGAATTCCTGAATACGAGCTAAGTGTATTTCGTTTTTATTTACAAGAGAGCTGGTTCACAATATTTCAAATTAGAAATAACGTTTCATTTTAGATTTTTGAGTTAAAATTTAGGTGTCTTTTATTTGAGAGGGTCCGAAAATGAATAACCAGCAGTTTTTTTTATTGATTTTCCGCAGAAATCTGATGAAGTAATCGAAAACTAGTGAGAATATTTGATGCGTAACCCCGCACATCCAATCTCAGACTTGGCCGTTATTGTCGAAAGGAGTCTACTCTGTATGAGATGTCCGGTGCGTGGTTTCGATGCACTTTGAATCGCAGACTAGGCGATATCGATATCGTCTGAAGATAATGATTTCTGGAAGATTTCCGAAATCGCTGTTAAGTAATTACAATTAGAAATTTAATTTTTTCGCGGTTTCCAACGTCACAGAACGTGTTATTTTGTCGTTCAAATGTTGTTAAATTTCGAATTTTGACGAAAAAATATTCTCGAAAAAAGGTGAATTCAAGAAAGTCACATCTGTTGACGAATCTTCTTTGCGTGTTGACATTACAATAGTTGTTAAGGGTTTGTTTTCTTTTTAACCTCTTTTCATCACCTGTTTCACCTGTACAAGCATAAATACTCTGTCTTGCTTGTTAAGTTTTCAGTTGTCTGAAGAAGGAATATTTATTTCTCGAAACTTGACTTACAAAAATATGTAAAATATCAGTTTATTGGTAATTTCTAATAACTTGTTTTTATGTATTTTATATCCAAATACGAAATTTCAATTCGAAGGCGCTGACGTGCCCTCACCCATGAAGGTTCTGGTAGCATTCGATTTTCTCTACTAACGTTGCTCTACTAACATAATATTTATTTTTTTATTTCATTATTATACGATTCTCACGAAATTCATCTTTACCCCATATCACATCGACCGGATCATCGTTTTGAAAATACGGGAAAAATAAAGTTTCAAATGTCAATAACTCCTAACCTATTCGACGAACTCAGCCGAGATACATATTTATGCTTTTAAATTTTAAAAATCTGGGTTTTTTCATTCTTAAGTTGCTGTCTTTACATTTGGCAGGACATAATCACTTAACCACTAATTTTTCATGGGTACGTCCAACCTAGCCGTTTGAGACTCTCTTCAGCTGAACATTCCAAAATTCCAGATATTTGAACACAACATTGTTCCCTGAAACATGCGCGCAAAAACATTTCGAGTAAGCCATTTTAGTTGAGAAAATGTAAAATTTTATGCAGAATTTCATGTGGATTATAACATGAAAAAATTTTTGAAAAAGCCGTCATCCTTTAACTTCTTGTCAAACTTTAATTTGAGTGGATCTCTGTTTTTTGAGATATTGGAAAAATTACACCAGCCGTTTACCCGCCGTTTACGAATCTCTTCATGGATGAACAAGTGCATAGAAGCTAGTGATCTCACGTTAGTGCTTTTTAAAAAAAAATTATGTTCAGCACTATTTATTTTGACGCCGAATCAGAAAGGACATTCGATGTCATATGTGAAACATTATTGATTGCACAAAGGTTGGATGATTCGTTCAGATTGTATTAGGAGATAATCTAATTGAAATATGTAATAATGACTATTGACAAAATGACGATTTTTTCTGATAACCACTGAATTTTTACAGGAATTAAAAAAATTCAAATCGAAGCATCCATATTCTTGTGGATTTTTATTTTTTTTATGATTGACAATATTTTCCTTCGTGTTAATTCAATGACACAGTCGTTGGAAAATGGCAGTGCTTGAAGGCGTTTTTATCGAATGTATATAGATAACTAAGTGAATAAATATTATTATTATTAGGAATTAGCTCAGAGATTTCAAATTTTCATGTAGATTTCAAGTCTAAATGGGCTATGCAAAATCTGCAAATATTTTTGGAAATTATTCAAACATTTAATAGCAGATATTGAGCGAGTTGAAAATACTTTTTTGATGTAGTGATAGATTATATTATGAGTAGTCAGAAAAAATGATGTGATCATTTATCTCCTCTGGTTAATTATTACTTTTCATCATTATCACATTGTATGGAAATGAAATAAATTAAATCAGATAACAGGAGGGAAATATTACAATGGAAACTAACTACTCTTGTTCTTTCCATTGAATTCATTTTTACTTATTCACTTTTTTTTTGACTAATCTACCAATATTATTTATTATTCGAGGAAATATTTTTTTTTGTATTTTTATTTTTCCATTTGATTGTGCGAGTTAGGAGATAGCGTGTGTTCTATGTTCGTTACTGTTTTCTTTATACCACTTTAGGAACTGCGCCCTTAATTGTTTACCCAATAGCGAATGGTCAGACGGTCTCCCGAAACCAGAAAATTTCTTTCCTGGCCCTGGGTTCGAACTTCAACGTTACGGTATGAGTCCATTAGGCCAGGCGCTGGCAAGAATATTACGGAGAAAAGATATATATGAATTCATTTACTCAAATTTACTCAAACAAATAGCTCATAGAATTGGAATACACAAAAAAACTATGAGCAAGGATTGGCTATTAGATTCAAGGTGACGCATGAAAATTGAAACGAAAAGAGGATTTCTTTGTAAAAATGAATGTTTGTTCAAACTTGAAAAATAGCTTTCAAATTTTCGAATCAAATTCTATAGTCGTGGCGAATAATAGTTATTTCCAAGTTGGTACTATTCGAGAGAAACTTTTTTCTTCAGAAAAAGATATTAGGAGTCTGCGGAATAAAGAAAAATCTTAATATTGAATTGTTAAATAAATAAAGTACCTTTGGTGAAAAATACTCCTTAACTTCGAAGGTAAGAGGTAATATAGCATTGATAGAATCAGTTTATTCAATCAAATTCAATCGCCGAGCTGCGAACGAATAAAACTTTCGATAACAGCGATAATTATCTTCCACTTGACTTAAAGTCATCCGAATCACGTTAAACCACCATTTTACAGAAAAAAATGATGTATTCTATAAAACCAATACAAGACGCTTGTTTTTATTCAAACGATGAATGAGAAAAAAAAAACTTCATAAATTTAACGCAATCCAATATATTTCTAATTCGAATACCGCTCCAATCCCAAAAGTTTACGTATCAGCCGAGTGGATTATTCCTAAAGTTTCAATTACTGAGCTGCAAAAACGCATAAACCTTTCAACGAAATCATCGAAAATGTAAAATCAGTTACACAGAATCGATATGAACTGATATGAAATATTAGGGGAAAATCTTGATTTGAATAAATTTTTTTGAATTTTCAGATTATGTGACACGATGAAATTTTTCACAAACGTATGCGTTATAATTTTACTATTTTATACCACATTCCAATTCGAAAAGATCTGCAGTTCCGAAAATATTGTAAAAAATAAGAAAAAATTTCGAATATTAATAACTTCGAAATCAAGAGAAATAAATTGCTTATTAATGAATCCAGTAAAAATATTTTGACTCCAAACCTACCTTGAAAATTCAAAGATAGCAAGATATTACCTAGAACATGCACGCAAAAAAAGCTATAATAAAATAATAATCCTCAACATCAATACGAATTAATGATCAACGTTGCGCTAAATAACAATTCGCTCTTTCAGGAAGCCACAGCTGTTCACAGTCTGCTTACGTATCGATCAAACGGAAAAAAAACCATCTTCACCTTCTACTCTTATGAATTCCAAGAACGAATGCAAGATAATTGCAAAGTAAACAAATCCACGTTGTCAAATGTACTGGATGCCAAGTGAACCGTTGCTTAGATAGCCCCATGATATACAAAGTATACACGAAATCGACCCGAGCGCCACCGTGATAAAACTCGGTGAACCTAAAGTATCCACGGCAGTCGAGATAGGTCCAAAAAGGGTCAAGTTGGCATCCTGCTGAAAATTAGCGCAAACAAAAAAGGATGTTCCCTTATATCATTTACCGATGTCACTTCGTGTTGGTAAGTTGGCATCCGTATATTGGATGCCACCTTACCTCGGATGCCATCTATACCGGTAATTTTACATGGAGGGATGCAGCCTTGTACGCTGGATATATATATATATATACATATATATATATATATATATATACATATATATACATATATATATATATATATATATATATATATATATATATATATATATATACATATATATATATATATATATACATATACATCTGCCGAACTAGCTGGCATCCGTACAAAAAGGATATCGGCCTGCATCCTCGTGTATACTTCATGTATATTCGGAGATTTTTTCCGCACAAGATGACTTCCGGTATTGGTAGCGATCGAGTTGGTATCCGTATACTTTTTTACCTATAATAGTACAAGTTGGCTGCCGTATACTTTAGTATCAGCCAAAATGGCACACTGAGATGTTGCCATACTGCTGTATTTGTCTGGTGTAATGAATGGTAATACTCAAGCGGTAAATATTACACAGAACGATTGCTGGCATGAAGGGGATTTTTTCAGGGTTCGCTGTTATTCTGTTGCTTCGGATAAGTCATACGGTACGCGAGTTTTGATGGTTCATTATTGTGAATTATTGAATTGATTGATTAGTTGAATTTCTCGTGAATATTATTGAAGAATTGATATTTTTTTAGAATTTTATCATGAAGTTTAATCTAATCTATTTCCTTATATGTTTTTCCATATTCTCATTTTCAAAACTCTCTCTGTTTGAATAGATTTCAATATTTTTTCCTCTCTTATTCTATGAACATAACGCGTTGTTGATTCATTCAAATACCTGTAATTTTATAGTCTAAATGTCCCACTCAATTTCGATGATTCAGCAGTATTGCTAAACTGCACACCAGAGGTAAAAAAAAATATTTTTTTTGAAAAGTCAATATTTCGGAAATTACTTACCGGAAGTTTCTCAAATTTTTTGTGGATGTAGAGGATATTGGTGAAATGATTTGCAACATGTAGTACAGAAGACTCTTCCACGAAGAGAAAATGGCTTTTTTTTCTCATTAGATTTTGGCAAAAAGTATATGTACATTCTGTCAAGAAAGTACCGGGAATTATCGATTTAAATCTGGCGGGGCAATGAGGCAGGTAAAATTTTTTTTTCCTTAATTACTATGCCAAGCTTGAGTGGGATCTGTCAACTAGTATGTTTGCAACAGCTGATTAAGTCAGTCGATGTCAGAGTGCGTGCCGATTTTACTATGGGTGATTACGTTGAGCAAAGAAGTTGTTTAAAGTTTTGTGTTGCAAATGAATTTTCGTGTGCCGATGCATTGAAAATGTTGCAAAAGGCCTTTGGTGATAATGCTCTATCGAAAAATCGTGCATATCAGTGGTACAGAGCCTTTAAGGACGGTCGTGAAGTGGTCGCCCATCGACGGCTTCGATCGAAGATTACGTCGATAAAATTAAGGAAAGGGTGCTGGAAAACCGTCGTACCAGCTTGAGAGAGATAGCACATGATCTTAAGATATCCCACGAGTCCGCACGTACGATTTTGATTGATATTTTGGGCATGAGAAAGGTGGCCGCACGACTCGTACCGAAAGACCTGAATTTTCTTCAAAAACGTCATCGCGAACAGGTTGCTTCAGACATGCTGGATCGCTGTAATTCCGATTCTACATTCATGGAACGCATTAAAACTGGTGATGAGACCTGGGTCTACGAGTACGATATGCAAACAAGCCAGCAATCATCGAAATGGGTGGCAAAAAATGAGCCGAAACCGAAAAAACCACGCCAAAGCCGCTCGAAAATGAAGGTGATGCTCATTGTTTTCTTCGATATCCGTGGCGTGGTGCACTACGAATTCGTTCCAGAGGGTCAGACGGTAAACGAGGAGTATTACCTAGGCGTTATGAAACGTTTGCGTGAGCGTATCCGTAAGAAGCGGCCAAATTTGTGGGCGAACAACTCATGGATTTTGCATGACGATAACGCGCCTTCTCACCGAGCTACGATTGTGATTGACTTTCTCGCCAAAAACTCAACAAACGTGCTTCAGAAACCACCATATTCGTCGGATTTGGCTCCCTGCGACTTTTTCCTCTTCCCAAAACTAAAATTGCCTCTTCGTGGCACCCGTTTTGAGTCGATTGAAGCCATAAAACAAAATTCGGCGCGAGAGCTAAAGTCCATCCCGGAAAGCGCCTATAAAAAATGTTTCGATAATTTGAAGTGCCGTTGGCATAGATGTATTGGAGCAAATGGAGCCTATTTTGAAGGCGACCCAATAAATTTTGACGATGAAATGTAAAAATGTTGTTTTAATTGAAAATTCCCGGTACTTTCTTGACAGAGTAGTATAAAGTTTAGTTCAATATATTCATTTTCCAGTATGTCTTGCCAATATGTATTGATTAGAGGCGGAAAAGTGGAGCCTTTCAAGTGTGCATTCTTTATTTTGTTGAGATTTTATGTTTCATTACAAGAAGAATTCAAAACGGTCTCAAACGATAAGAAGATTATAAACACAAGACGAAGATGAATAATCCTTGGTCAAATAGAAATTTGTCGTGTTGGTACACGAGCAATAAAAAACTCGATCGGAATAAATTGAATAGTGGAAATTTTAAGGGTACGTTTTAACGGAAAAGGTTTGTAGGTATATGTAGATACAAATATAAGAGGTTAATACCGATCTGATGAAACTGAGATTTTGAAATCCACTTCCACGTTATCAAATGAACGAGTCGTTTATTCTAGCAGAATTTCGGGATTATCATAAAAGTACCTATACAAAAGTATGCTGTTGTGTCTTACTATTTTATAGGTTAAATTTTTTGCGTAATGAGGAACCTGTGCGTAGAATATGAAGAAAAATATCATTAATCACGCGATAAAAACGTTCTACAAAAATTTCGAGTATAGGACTTAAAATTTATGATTTCTTGGAGAAACCCTGATACCTTATACTGAAAAATTCTTCATTTTTCTGAAATATCATATTTCAATTAGTAAACTTTAGCCATAGGCATCCAATTGTTATAAATTAAAAAAAATTTTTATGTAACTTCTATTAGAATTCAACGATAAGTTAATGTCATTTCTATGCTAATGGCTATTAAGTCGACCACCTGTAATATGGAAAACACAGAATTCTTCTTATTTTTTTCATATATTTCATCGAATGTATCTAATTTCGTTCTTGTGTTCCGTTTTTTCAATTGCCTCAAAAATGATTTCATTGAGCATGACTACGAGAAATATATGACCCAAAAGCAATATTAAAATTAGAACGAAGTGTTATTAACATTTCTATCACCGTTATTGCAAATAATAACCGAAAATTCAATTATTAATTGTAATTAGATTTTGACATTAGCTACCAGAAACATTGAGTATGATTTAAAGAAAACACTTTATATCCTCTAATTATCATTGTTAATAAGGGGTATGAATAATGGTAATAGAAAGCTTTAGAAATCGAGTAAAACAATTCTATACTCAAATGAATTCGAGAAGGTTTTGTGATTAACAAAACCTTGTGAATTAAGTGAATGATTATTACTGATTTTCCTTGTTAAATTAATTTTAAATATGAATGATATAACGAAAAATATTGTTCAGAAAGGCTTCACCTATGGTTACTAGACTTAATCGATCGCGCACGGGAAAAGCTCACTTTTAGGACTGTTATGAAATAAACTATTAATGAGAGGAATGGAGTTTGCGGTTGGCTCTAGGCGAAATGGTTAGGAGATCGGTTGTGGTCTATGTGGGTCTTGTTACTGTTTCCTTACGCCACTTCAGAAACAGCGTTGATTGTTTACCCAAAAGCGAATAATTAAACGGATATCGGTATAGAAAAATCAGAATTGAAACTTCTAATTAGATTTTTTCGATGATTAACATTTTTGCAAATTTAGAATTTTTTTTCTGAAAAAACGGAGAATCACATCACATGAAAAAAAATACACGGTTAAGTTTGAATTCTATTCCTTGACATTCCTGTCGTCTCAAAGGTTTTTTCACATTAGGACATATTTCAGGTTTCGGATGAGATCAGTTGGAGGGAGATGGCACTGTTAATCATATGACCCTTTTTCAAGAAGTTACTGACAGATCTGAAATTATTAGAGTAGATTTGAAGTGTAAATCGACAGATGAATAAGAAAGCGGTCAAAAGCTCCTAAAGTTACATCAGTGCTTACTAGAATTTTTCTCCAGAATAACTGAATACGAGCTAAGTGTAATTCGTTGTTATTCACAAGAGAGCTGGTTCACAATATTTCAAATTAGAAATTACGTTTCATTTTAGATTTTTCAGTTAAAATTCAGGTGTCTTTTATTTAAGAGGGTCCGAAAATGAATAACCAGCAGTTTTTCTTATTGATTTTCCGCAGAAATCTGATGAAGTAATCGAAAACTAGTGAGAATATTTGATGCGTAACCCCGCACATCAAATCTCAGACTTGGCCGTTATGAGATATCCGGTGCGTGGTTTCGATGCACTTCGAATCGCAGACTAGGCGATATCGATATCGCCAGAAGATCATGATTTTTGGAAGATTTCCGAAACCGCTGATAAGTAATTACAATTTGAAATTTAATTTTTTCGCGGTTTTCAACGTCACAGAACGTGTTATTTTTTCGTTCAAACGTTGTTAAATTTCGAATTCTGACGAAAAAATATTCTCGAAAAAAGGTGAATTCAAATAAGTCACATCTGTTTACGAATCTTCTTTTCGTGTTGACATTACAATAGTTGTTAAGGGTTTGTTTTCTTTTTAACCTCTTCTCATCACCTGTTTCACCTGTACAAGCATAAATACTCTGTCCTGCTTGTTAAGTTTTCAGTTGTCTGAAGAAGGAATATTTATTCCTCGAAACTTGAGTTACAAAAAATGTGTAAAATATCAATTTATTGGTAGTAAAACAGTAATTTCTAATAACTTCTTTTTATGTATTTTATATCCAAATACGAAATTTCAATTCGAAGGCGCTGACGTGCCTTCACCCATCAAGGTTCTGGTAGCGTTCGATTTTCTCTACTAACGTTGCTCTAACATAATATTTATTTTTTTATTTCATAATTATACGACTCTCACGAAATTCATTTCACATAAAAAAAATTTTGAAAAAGCCGTCATTGTTTAACTTCTTGTTAAACTTCAATTTGATTGGATCTCTGTTTTTAGATATTGGAAAAATTACAACAGCCGTTTACACGCCGTTTACCAATTTCTTCATGGATGAACAAGCGCGGGGAAGCTTGTGATCTGACGTCAGTGCTTTTTTAAAAAAAAATATGTTCAGCCCTATTTATTTTGACGCCGAATCAGAAAGGACATTCGATGTCATATGTGAAAATATTATTTATTGCACAAAGGTTGGATGATTCGTTCAGATTGTATTAGGAGATAATCTAATTGAAATATGTAATGATGACTATTGACAGAATGATGATTTTTTCCGATAACCACTGAATTTTTCCAGGAATTAAAAAATTCAAATCGAAGCATCCATATTCATGTAGATTTTTATGCCATCTATACCGGTAATTTTACATGGGGGGATGCAGCCTTGTACGCTGGATATATATATATATATATATATATATATATATATATATACAAGGCTGCATCCCCGGCATAGATGGCATCCCGCATTTACCGGTATAGATGGCATCCGGGGTAAGGTGGCATCCAATATACGGATGCCAACTTACCAACACGAAGTGACATCGGTAAATGATATAAGGAAACATCCTTTATCGTTTGCACTAATTTTCAGCAGGATGCCAAATTGACCCTTTTTGGACCTATCTTTTGGACCGTGGATACTTCAGGTTCACCGAGTTTTATCATGGTGACGCTCGGGTCGAATTCGTGTATACTTTGTATATCATGCTAAATGCATGCTATTGTATGTTACACTGTCTCGATTTCTAGAGCTTCCTATTACCATTATTCATACCCCTTATTAACAATGAAAATTAGAGGCAATAAAGTGTTTTTTTTAAATCATACTCAATGTTTCTGGTAGCTACTGTCAAAATCTAATTACAATTAATAATTGAATTTTCGGTTATTATTTGCAATAACGGTGATAGAAATGTTAATAACACTTCGTTCTAATTTTAATATTGCTTTTGGGTCATATATTTCTCGTAATCATGCTCAATGAAATCATTTTTGAGGCAATTGAAAAAAACGGAACACAAGAACGAAATTAGATACTTCCGATGTGATATAATGAATAAAATAAGAGGAATTCTGTGTTTTCCATATTACAGGTGGTCGATATTATAGCCATTAGCATATAAATGACATTAACTTATCGTTGAATTCTAATAGAAGTTACATACAAATTTTTTTTAAATTTATAACGATTGGATACCTATGGTTAAAATTTACTAATTGAAATATGACATTTCAGGAAAATTTATCAGTATAAGATATTAGTGTTTCTCCAAGAAAACATAAATTTTAAGTCCTATACTCGAAATTTTGTAGATTGTTTTTATCGCGTGATTAATGATATTTTTCTTCATATTCTACGCACAGGTTCCTCAATACGCAAAAAATTTAACCTATGAAATAGTAAGATAAAACAGCATACTGTTGTATAGGTACTTTTATGATAATCCCGAAATTCTGCTAGAACAAACGACTCGTTCATTTGATAACGTGGAAGTGGATTTCAAAATCTCATTTCATCAGATCGGTATTTCCCTCTTATATTTGTATCTACATATATCTACAAACCTTTTTCGTTAAAACGTACCCTTAAAATTTCCACTATTCAATTTATTTCGTTCGAGTTTTTTATTGCTCGTGCACCAACACGACAAATTTCTATTTGACCAAGGATTATTCATCTTCGTCTTGTGTTTATAATTTTCTAATCGTTTGAGACCGTCTATCGGAGACTCGCGATATATAGACATTCGGCGCCTTGGATGGTGCCTGCTAAACTACGTAATATCTTCATTTCATAATGGATTCACAAAATAAAAATGAGTTCTTTCCAATTACTAAAAAATATTCATATTATTGTAGATCGGTATTATATATTTTTTTTATTCCTGCAATAAAAATGTTTGTTCGGGCGATCCAAAGTTATTTCGAAACATCCGTCTTATTGGAATTCGAAATGGAATAATTTTCAAATATGGAGCGATTAAACACAACGCAACAAAATTGCGGAATAGGATTGTGAACAAAATATCAATATAACTTGATAAATTCTTTAACTTTTTTCTCCTTCATCTTTTTCTACATTGAATGATGTTAAGCTTCCAATTCTGCAATGAAAAATTAAAATTTCCATTAGGATGGTATCGGTATTTCAATTCGAACACGGAAATATTCAGAATTTATACACAACTTAGCACAAAAAACCTTTGAAGTCGACTGAAAATAAGGAGGCTAAATTCTGAAGAGAAACTTTCATTTTTGATCAGTGTTACATTCATCTTGTCGTTACGCAAAAACTTTTCACTTCCTTAATAATGAAAGATGTGTTTGAAAACTAATGTTCATTTTGGAGAAGGATCAACAAAAAATGTATCATCAGTAGATATAACTTGAAAACACGTAATTTTTGGCAATTCTTGAACTCTTCTTGTAATTAAACATAAAATCTCAACAAAATAAAGAATGCACACTCGAAAGGCTCCACTTTTCCGCCTCTAATCAATACATATTGGCAAGACATACTGGAAAAAGAATATATTGAACTAAACTTTATACATATACTTTTTGCCAAATTCTGATGAGGAAAAAAAGCCATTTTTTTTTGGAAGAGTCTTCTGCACTACATGTTGCAAATCATTTCACCAATATCCTCTACATCCACAAACAATTTGAGCAACTTCCGGTAAGTAGTTTCCGAAATATTGACTTTTCGAAAAAAATATATTCTTTTACCTCTGGTGTGCAGTTCAGCAGTTCTACTGAATCATCGAAATCGAGTGAGACATTAAGACTATAAAACTATCTGCAAGTTTGAAGTTACCAGGTCTTTTTTTTAGAAAGTTATCGTGCTTGACCACGAATTCTTTCGGTAGGTCCAACTCATCGTTTGAGGCCAGTCTTGGATCAAAATTATAAATCTACAGGTATTTGGACGAATCGACAACGCGTTATGTTCATAGAATCAGAGAGGAAAAAAAATTGAAATATATTCAAAGAAAGAGAGTTTTGAATATGAGAATATGGAAAAACATATAAGGAAACAGATTAGATTAAACTATATGATAAAATTCTAAAAGAAAATTTGAATATCAAAACAAATTGAAATATGTTTATCTTCTACAATTTTAATTTCCAAAAGAATTTTTTATTCAAAAACTTTTAGAATTAAATTAATGTCTAAAACAAGCACCGCTTACATTTAATAGACGTATATAATCAAAACTCAATATACAATGTCAAATGAAATAAATAACCCAGCAGATATACGAAAGTAATTAAAATTAATAAATAAATATTCAAACGAGACAAAATTTTGTTTCTGGTTTTATCTTAAGAAATACTACTTGCCTTATAAAAACATGAACACACTTGAAGGACTTCCCAAAGAATATAATTTATTTGAAATATTTAATACATTTAAATATTCGAATAAATTATTTCAAACAAACTCTAAAAAATGTGCACTATATTTTCAAAAAACAAATATAATTCTAGATAATCCCTTCATCAGCCGTTTTTAATAATCCAAATATCAAAATCAAAAACATAACCTACATCACTCACGTGTTAAAAGACTTAAGCTTCGAACTACAGATCAACTATATATTCAAGATTGATCTATGTTCTAACAAAATCAAAGAACAAAGTGAGTTATTTTAAGGTTTACCTAAATCCATTGACACCGTATAAAAAGATTTATTGAAGCCAAAATATAATTATATATTATATATAAAATAAAATAGAAAGGCTTTTTACTTGATAGAAGAAATATAACAAAATTTGAATATCAAAACAAATTGAAATATGTTTATCTTCTACAATTTTAATTTCCAAAAGAATTTTTTATTCAAAAACTTTTAGAATTAAATTAATGTCTAAAACAAGCACCGCTTACATTTAATAGACGTATATAATCAAAACTCAATATACTATACTCAATATATATATATATATATATATATATATATATATATATATAGATAGATATTAGTATATTTATATATATATATATATATATATATATATATATATATATATATATATCTATATACATATAAAAATCAATTGTTGTTCGTTAGTCTCTCGCTAAAACTCGAGAACGGCTGAACGGATTTTTTTTATCTTGGTCTTGAAATGATCGTGAAGGTCTAGGGAAGGTTTAAAAGGTGAGAAAAGTTCGAATAATTTCCGGAAAAATCCCAAAAACATGCCTCTTCTGTTTCCCATACAACATGTGACATCCTCATGCCCCATTCTTGCACCCAGGGAGTACACCCAGCGGCATAATGCTATGGCAAAAATCTTTCACCAAGCCATTGCCATGAAAGTAGGACTTATACTTACCTCTCGAAGGGTACACGAATACTTACCCAAGCCGATACTTGAAAACAGTCAGTTCAAACTCTACTGGGACAACCCGATAATAACGGATAGATCGGTGCCGCACAACAGGCCCGACATCGTGATCTTTGATAAAGGAAACCGCAAAGCAACAATCATTGATATAACCGTCCCGGCAGATGATAACATAAGTAGAGCGTACACGGAGAAACTAACAAAGTACCACGACCTGGCTTTTGAAATAAAAGAGATACACCAGCTAAGAACGGTAAAGATTCTGCCCCTGATAATCTCCACGAATGGATTGGTTGAGAGCCACCTGGCAGAAAATACGGAACTCCTTGAACTGGATCAGGAGTTGATAAGTAAAGCTCAGAAGGAGGTGATCCTCTGGACAACAAGAATTGTTAGAATGTTCCTTACAGCTGCCTAGAAGGTCCTCGGTCGTTAAGACCCGGACCTTCTAGAGGAAACTCCCATAATGGTGATTATTAAAAAAAAAAAAAAAAAAAAAAAAAAAAAAAAAAAAAAAAAAAAATAGATAGATATTAGTATATTTATATATATATATATATATATATATATCTATATACATATAAAAATCAATTGTTGTTCGTTAGTCTCTCGCTAAAACTCGAGAACGGCTGAACGGATTTTTTTTATCTTGGTCTTGAAATGATCGTGAAGGTCTAGGGAAGGTTTAAAAGGTGAGAAAAGTTCGAATAATTTCCGGAAAAATCCCAAAAACATGCCTCTTCTGTTTCCCATACAATTGTTTTTTAACGTAACTGAAGTAATTAAGATACCATTATACCCCACTTAAGATATGAGCAAAATCCCGAATGTAAAAATTAAATATATTATACTAATGCCCAATGAAATAAATAACATTAAATTATCAAGAAATCGGTTACTTAAACATATACTAATGCCCGATAAAATAATTAACATAAAATCACCAAGAAATCGGTTACTTAAACAGATTTCTTGGTAATTTTATGTTAATTATTTTATTGGGCATTAGTATCTGGGTATTTCTTCGTTCGGGATTTTGCTCATTACTTATGTGGGGTGTAATGATATCTTAATTAGTTTAGTTGGTAATTGATGAGATAAGAAACATCTTATAATATCAATTCAAGTTATCAATTACATTTAAATGATAAAGTAATAGTTTTGTTATTTCAAAAATTCTCCCCGTTTTGTTCAAATACTTGATAATAAGTTGATATGTTGAATGTATTTCAAGGCAAGACAGTTTGTTTAGAAATCAGTAGTCTGTATGATTTGAAGAAGTTACAATGTAATGAAACTAACTTCAGTTTTTAATCTATCAGATTATTTTGTTTTAGATTAATAAATATTAAGTTTTGTCACAAATTAAATTTCTGAATGCAACCAAAATATTTGACATTATATTTGACAACCAACTAATATATCAATCCATCCTTTCGCACTTCAGAACACGGAAAAAAGTATTACGATATTGTGTTACGATATCTATGAGTGCGCGAAAACTTTCTTTACTTTGGTGATCCTTTGTGATAATGACATTCCAAGTATTGTGCTCTTTTTTATATTTTGTGATAGTGACACTTTTCTGCTAAGTGGGTGAGAAATTTTCTCACTTTGATTAATTACAATTTACGATGCCGAGGAGAAGACGACCTGACTAAGGTCGTCGCAGTCAATCAAATGTAAAAATAAAATAAAATATTATATTATATTATATTTATTTTGTATATAATATATAATTATATTTTGGCTTCAATAAATCTCATTATGGAATGTCAATTAATTTAAATAAGCCTTAAAAATAACTCATACTGTTCTTTGATTTGTTAGAACATAGATCAATCTTGAATTATAAAGTTGATCTGTGTTTCGAAACATTAATTTCTTTACACGTGGTGCGTTGTTGATATAGGTTAGTTTTTTGATTTTGATATTTGGAATATTATTCAGGACCGAAGAAGGGATTGCTTAGAATTATATTTGTTTTTTGAAGATATAGTGCATGTTTTGAGAGATTTCTGAATTAACTCATTCGAATATTTAAATATATTGAAAATTTTAAATAAATTATATTCTTTGAGAAGTCCTTTAAGTGTGTTCATGTTTTTTTAAAAGGCAATTGGTGTTCTCAAAGGTAAGACCAGAAACAAAATTTTGTCTCCTTTAAATATTTATTTATTAATTTTAATGACTCTCGTATATCTGTTGGTTTATTCATTCCATTTGACATTATATATGGAGTTTTGATTATATACGTCTATTAAATGTAAGCAGTGCTTGTTTTAGATATTAATTTAATTCTAAAACTTTTTTGAATAAAAATTTTTTTGAAATTAAATTGTAGAAGATAAACATATTTCAATTTGTTTTGATATTCAAATTTTGTTATACTTCTTCTATCAAGTAAAAGGCCCTTCTATTTTATACCACATTTAGAACACGGTTTATGGTATGCCGGACATTCCTTGGGCCCATGTGTAGTTTGACATCTTCTGTATTTAAATTTTTCCTTATGCCCAAGATTTTTGTCAGAATTTTTTTTACCTTTAGTTTGGTGCTTCCGTAAAATATGTACCTCGTTATCATCAGTTAATACTTTGCTTTGGTTTCTGGACATCTCGCTTGTGCGGCATATTTCAATAGCCTGAGACAGCTTCAGTCTATCAATCCTAAGCAGGGCTCCACGAGTTGAAGAATCACGTATACCAATAACAATACGGCCTCTCAGAGCTTTTTCTTCCATAGTTTGTCCTGCATCTACTTCTTGTAGTTACATGTCTTTACTTGGTGCTTTATGTCAATAAGGAAGTGGTCGAAGTTTTCTCTCTTTTTGGCATCTTCAGAGAGAAGTTGTATCTTCCAAATACTTCATTTACTCTTGAATTTACATACTTTTCAATGAGTGTCATGATGACTTCAAAGGTATTCTGAGTATTTTCCGGGATGTCGAATGTAGACATTATTCGAGCTGAATCCGTGCCAATTATATTTCTTAGAATTGAAAGTTTCACATTTTCTGAACTGTTATCATGGCCTGTAGCTACAAGATACAGGCCAGAATTTCAATTATGTTGCAGCATTGGGGCTTTGCAAGTCAAAATCGGGTGCCATTATATAGTTGTAGGTTAACTTGTTGGAATATTTCTCTTACCGGGAGAAACACAGTAGATTTTATGTTTTCGCAGGTGCTATACACATTTAACGGACGACTGAGCCTTGTTTTGTAGAATATTTATGTCAATATGCAAATGAATTATTTCAATACATCATACCGGAGATTAAAAATCATAAGTTATATTCTTCAACTAATGTCATCTATCAATATTATGCATAATCATAGAGTACATGTATTAATCATATATTTAATCTTCTTATATTTAAACAAAGACGACCTAAAGTATCAATATTTCTCTTGTACCGAGCACCTTCTTCGCTTCTCATCCAGAATTCTTCCTTGCTCTGTTGTAGCTTGACTGGCGTATCATATAGAGAACACGACTAGTCTTAGAATTCCTGACTGACCGTCCCCGCTGTGTTTAAGTAAGCAATAATTGAATTTCATTACCATTTTTATTATCACAGAAAAAATTTATTAACATCAAATACATTTTCGCGAAGCCCGTACTCTTCATTGGACCGCTCGATTAGGATTGGTTCGCACCCCATTCGTAAATAAGTCAATCTAGTAATATTTTCCATCCAACCACCTCTCACAAAGAAGTGGCTTATTACAGTAATTACATAACGCTTAAGAGCAGAGTAACAGAACACAAAAAAACGATTAAAAGTTTTTTTGGCTGTCTGTACTGTATTGATCCTCTAGTGGGGGGCGCCCTGTTCACTTCAATCTGAATTGATCATTTAACATATTTCATATATGAAAGTGTTGATTCATACCACACATTGTTAAAAATAGAACAATGAAATTTTGTTTGAGAATTCGGGAAGTGCTTTAGAGTGAAAGTAATGTGGACCCGCCATTAAATATTAGACACAATAATTCTGTATCTTGGACTATGTCGCAACAAGATATTCCTGAACAACGATATTATTAGATATACATATTATAACAAATATGTAGTTAATATATTTGCCGTAAATAGATCGGGAATGATAAAAGAAAAGTAACAGAATGAAAAAAAAACATTTTTAAAATGTTTGCATGTTTTAGAGTTTTTACAGGTAGATCCTTAAAAGCTCGGGTCAATATTTAGACTTTGTTTTATCGAAATCGGATGGTAGGAAAAAAGATGAAGATTTAACGTACCTCACAAACTAAACAATAAAATAATATAATTACCTGTACATTTAATATATTTGCCGGAAATCGATTGAGAATGATTCAAGAGAGTAACAGAATACAAGAAGACACTGTCTCTAAAATTTTGATCTACCTGTTTGTTACCGCTAATCCTAAAACACCTCGACGGATTTTTATGTTTTTGCAGGTAGATCATGAAAAGCCTAGAGAAATATTCAAACTCTGTTGCGTTATAATTGGATGACGGGAAAAATGATATAGTTATTCAAAAATAACACGAAATATTGTAATTGCTATATTCCGAATAATGAAATACTAAAATTATGCTCAGGTCAAACAAATATGTGTAAAATTGCACTATCATATTATAAGAATAGACTACGTGAACGAAATTACGGGCATCGGCTAGTAAATTATAACTTTTAGTATTTAGCTATGGATAGGTACTTTCTACAGAAACTTTGAAAAATGATTTTTTCAATTCCTTCCTTTGTATAGTGTTGAATTTTTAGATATGCCGTGAAGTTGAAAGCTTTCTTTTAGGCATGTGTATTAATTTTGAAGTTTTGTTTTCAAAATTCCATAAAGTAATAAAGCCTATATCACAGAATATGCCGCTTCTTTATCTTCTTCCATAGTGTACTTGGCGGAGAATGTAAAGCTTGATTTAAGATCTTCTGTCATAGGTTTTGAATTTTATTTATAAAAAAAATAAGCTATAATTTGTCCAAGGTGGGTGCGTTATAAAAAATTAATTCTTCAAATTACTAAAATTTCCAAAGAGTATAAATAATTACAAATCATTTTTGTTTACTAAGGTACTTCACAACCTTTCACTCGATTAATTGAAAAAAGAACTAAAAATAATAATAAAGTTGTGAAAATCCAATATATCAAAATTTCGAAAACTATTGGCATTAAAAGATTTCAAAGAAAAACGATGACCAAGAAGAAGAAGAAAAAAGGCACAGAGAAAAAATTCAAAATTCAGGTACAAGGAATGAACTTTCTACAATGGTTACTTGTAGTGAGTTCTTAGTGCATTGTGTAAGTACTTATAGTGTGTTATTAAATGAAAGTAAAAATATAAGTTTTATAATGGCAGATTCTGAGTGGTATACCGAATTTAAAAAACAAGTTCTATATGGATCCGTCACTTCAGTGTATCAAACTCTCGAGAAAAAACCCCCAGGGGTGAATATTGATAATAAAAATATATTTGATGGACATAGTGCACTAGAATATATCGCATATAAAAAGCGTATATCTGACAGGGATATGCAAGTACTGAAACTTCTTCTTGCGAATGGGGCTGATCCTTTACAGAAAGGAGAAAAAGGAGTTCTTACATATTACACCTTCCTGAATCATGGTACGTATCTACTCTTATTCTTAATAAAAACAAATAGTGAAAAACACTGACCTGCAGTTGGAAGCTTTTGCGCGTTTTTTCATATCACCCACGATCTTCGCGAAATTTTGCATTAGCCTACTTGTCATTATAATGTCTTCATCCAAGCAACAACATGCTAAAGATTATATCTTGTTTTGTGGTTTGAAGGTGATATATATATATATATATATATATATATATATATATAAGTTTGAGAAGTAAAGGACCACTTTTCCATTTGTGGAGGAAAAAACCTCTAAACTGCGGTCCCAAAAAATTTCCCTTTGTTTTTTTTAGGGTAGTAAAACATAGTAATTCATAAAAACTTCTTTCAATCAAATTTTTGTTTTGTTTTGTTTTTTTTCATTTAGTTTCTAGTTCGTTTCATTCATTTCAGTAGATACAATGTTTGAAATTATTTCAAAGTTATTGTTCTTTTCAGGTTACAAAATAACTACCGAATTTTTGAGGAACATTGATATTGACACACCCATACATCCCAAGAACAAACGAAATGCTCTGCACTGCTATACAGCACTTGGAGATTTATCAGGCATGCAATATTGTCTTGCAAGAGGGGCTGATCCAAACAGTTTGTATGGGAATGGATTTACGGCCTTATACTGTACACTAATAGTAGTAAAACCAAAAAAAGGACTTCTTGATGCGAGTGTGAAATTACTGATCGAAAATGGCGCAAATATTAACTGGCAGGCAAAGTATGGTGTCACACTACTTCATTGTGCTTTGATGTGTAAGTTGAAAATTGCGAAGGAAATGATAAAAATATTGTTAAAGTACCACCCGGATGTCAATTTGACAAGCAACAAGGGCTTCACTGCAATGAATTTTGCAATAAGTCAAGGAAAATTCGATATATCCTTAATAGAAACTTTCCTGAAACATGGCAGCGATCCAAATCGTTTGACAAAAGCAGGATATAACTCTTTACATTTTTTTTTGGCAATTAACCAAGAATATTCGACTTTAAAAGCCTCAAAAATTGCTGAAAGACTGATCAATCATGGCGCTTCTGTGAACCATCAAGATAAATTTGGAAACACACCCTTGTATTACGCCGTTCAGGAACAGTCCTCTCATTTAGTCGAAAAGTTATTGCAGCATGCTGCTGACATCACAATAAGAAATAACGCAGGACAAGATTGCACGGATATATTCAGCTTATTTAGTGAAGAAGTTTCGGATGTAATGCTTAAACACATCTGCATTTTGCTTCAGGATCACTCAACCAAATTCCGATTGAGTCATAGATTTGTTTCTAAAGTATGCGCATCTAACGTACTTAGAGCGATGCAGAAGGAATGCAAAGAAGAACTGGAACATATGAGGACCCAAGAAATTGAAGAAACTACTTTGAATTTTTTTAAAATAATATCATCGAACATAAGACAAATAGCGACTTATGTTAGAAGGAAGAAAACAGCATCCGTTTTAACCCATGTTCGAACAAGAGGCTACAAGCATTATGGTGAAATATTGAACAAAAAGATAATTTCCGCAAAGAGAAGAAGAAAATTAGAAAATTGTTTCCTCAATTTCATGATATCTTCAACACAAGAACTAATACCTATCCATATTTTGGAACGTATTGCTAATTTTATAAATGATGAGGATCTTTCGAAATTTACCCGGATAGAAACCTTACGAAGATCAACCAGATATATCTCGTGAAGCTCAAACTAGAATGAAATATAAAAATTAGCTACAGAGTAAATAAGAATTATAGTGTTTTTGCGCTGGATATAAAACAGATATAGCTAAGTTCACTAGAAGAAAAATTAGTGTCCGTTTCAGCCCGTTATACTAGCGAGATGCTACAAAAAAACATATCTATTTGTGTCAGCCTAAGTACCTTAGGAAGTACAACCAAAGTGAGATTCGATAAAAAACTACACAACGAAAAAGTATAAGAGTTTTAGAAACTTTAGCGAATTCAAGAATGTTCACTAATGTGTAATATTCATTACACTCTTATTTTAATGCTAAGATTATATGTTAGTAGCTACATTCAATTGAAAATGGCTCTTTTTTGCACTTGCTGGAATAAATTTATAGGAACATTCAAGATTTTCAAAATAGCTTTAAGAATGCTTTTTTCTGCGAAATTTTGAGTTAACATTCAAAACGTTCCTTAAGTTACTATAAATATGTATTGATTCTAACTAATTAGTAATTATTATGTGCCAAATAATAACATGTATTGTGCATCATCATATCTTTATATATTATTCTGAAGTATATTGTTATAATGTAAAATTTAAAGAACTGCATTATTTGGTTTGAAATATTAAAATGTGTTGTAATAACAGCGAGGAATCTTGCGATTAAATCTATGATATTATTCTCTCTTTATAAATTAATTTGAAATATATTACTACAAATTTAATTTATTTTTTGTTAATATTTACCTAATATTTTGGTACTGGATAATGCACCAAACTCACAAGGTGTAATCATTGTGAACGAATATCGGCTCAAAACTCCATTAATCTTATTAACCATCGTATTCTTCTGATATTTAATAAATATTATACTGATATACCTGACGAGGTTTAATACACGAAAAATTACATCAAAACTGAAAATTTCATTTGAATAATGAATATTATATCTAACGGATAAAAAAAAAACAGTTGAAACAAGGAAACCTGTGGTAGAAATTATGTCCGATTTAGTAGTTCAATTGTGTTCTAGTAAGGCTTTATTACTGTGTCATTAGGAGGCCACCTTAGGCTCAGCAGTGGTAAGTTTTGACCCATAGGTGAGATATGGGCCGAAACCTTCGGACTAGAATATTCCTGTTCTATAAAGGCCCTTTCAATGCTAGTTTGGCGTGCTACCAATGTGCTATAGGAACTCATTATAATATGTTTGATCTAAATGGAATTTTTGGCTAAAAATTGTGTCACGTAACTGTTTTGAACTAATGATAAAATGTTTTGAGTCAAAATTATTTATTGTAAATAATTTTTTATTGCAAATAATTTTTTAGTATGAAGAAGTGACTAAAACTTCTATTAAATCAAAATTATTAATAGATAGAATATTATTATTATTATTAAAAATAGATAGAATATTATTATTATTATTAAAAATAGATAGAATATTATTATTATAATTAAAAATAGATAGAATATTATTATTATTATTATTAAAAATAGATAAAATATTATTATTATTATTAAAAATAGATAGAATATTTCTTTATAAACTTTGGAGTTGCTCTGAATAGTTCTTTTTCGTCCAAAACTGCCACTTTTAAATCTGACAAAACACTTCTGACACGTTCGTTCAGCTAGAGTATGGTCACTAGGGTGGGTCAAAAAAATCGATGATTTTTTTTTTACAAGTGACACGGAAAAGTGGTTTGCTAGAGACCTCAAAAAAATTCTCACCAAGCATAAGCTCCTGATTTCAATAGGAAGATCCTCCGCACCTCAGTTTTGTATTTTTTTCCCAGTCCAATAGAAAGAAATTCATACCTCATCATTTATCGATTGAACAGAAAAATGTTTCAAGAGAATTTTTTAGGAAATTTAATGCTCTACAAAAAAGGTATCTCATATTTTTTTCGTGAACTTCACCATTTGAATGATATTAAGGATTTAATTTTGATTATTTTAAGACAAATTTCATTTTTGTTTATCAATCTTATAACTCGACTTTGCAACGGTACTCGACTTTCGGTAAAAAGACTTATTATTATTATCATCCTGATACTCCTAGATCTTCTGTGAAGATCCCTCAGAAGCTTTTTCAGCTTGTGCGAGTTAGGAGTTCAGTTGTGTTCTGTTTAGGCTTTGTTACTGCGATCTTGCGCCACTTTAGGTCACAGCACTGTTAATTTTTGACCTAACAGTGAAATGGTGGCAGATACCCGTCCAACTAGAAAATTTCTTTTCTGCCTGAACAGGATTCCAACCTGGACCTCCCGGTCACGAGTCCGCTGAGCTATCCACACTCATATATTCATATGCCGAATTTGATTGAGGCAACTATTATTAACGGAAAGTACGCAGGTGGAAATGTTTGTATTCCTCGAATACCAATGATTCCGACTGATCTTCCGTTTGACTTCAAACGATAGCAATTTCCAGTTCGCCTTGCGTTCGCAATGACAATTAACAAGTCGCAAGGCCAATCGCTTAATGTTTGCGGGATACATTTAGAAAATCATTGTTTTTCACATGGGCAGTTATACGTTGCGTGTTCACGAGTTGGGAAACCATCCGCTTTGTTTGTGTTAACGTCAGACCAAAAAACAAAAAATGTGGTTTACCAAAGAGCACTTCAATGAAACGGATAATTTGCGGACACGTAAAATGCTTCGATTCAGTATTTACTTTGGATTCACTTTCATTTACTTAGAGAAGTTCAACTAAAATAACACTTCATTTTTGTAATAGAAATGAATTCATTACTGTTGTGAAATGAATTAAAATTTCTCCTTTTCAAATATAAAAAAAAAAAAAATTTCTCCATCTTTTAATCACCAAACGAAAGGTTACATAAAACGAAGCCATCTGGTGGCGAAACGGAGTTCGCCGGGTTTGCTAGTTGATAAATAAATATTTAAAGGAGACAAAATTTTGTTTCTAATCTTACTATTATGAACACCAATTCCTTTTCAAAAGCATAAAACATAACTTATGGACTTCTCAAAAATATAATTGTTGAATTTTGATTTGAATATGAGCGGAGCTTATGTAGACATTAATTTAATTCTAGAAGTTTTTTGAATAAAAATTTTTTTGGAAAAAATAAAATAAAATAGAAAGGCTTTTTACTTGATAGAAGAAATATAACAAAATTTGAATATCAAAATAAATTGATATATGTTTATCTTCTACAATTTTAACTTCAAAAGAATTTTTTATTCAAAAAAAACTTTTAGAATTAAATTAATGTCTAAAGCAAGCACCGCTCACATTTAATAGACGTATATAATCAAAACTCAATATACAATGTCAAATGAAATAAATAACCCAACAGATATACGAAAGTAATTAAAATTAATAAATAAATATTCAAAGGAGACAAAATTTTGTTTCTGGTTTTATCTTTAAGAAATACAACTTGCCTTTTAATTTTTTTATAATAAATATTATAATGTTTTAAATTTGTTTGGAATTAAAATTGTAGAAGACTGACAGATAAAATCTGTTTTGATATCCAAATTTAGATATTCTGAAATTAATAATGTGAGAGATATCCTTCAAGATGTTTAGGCATCAATAGAATCGTAATAGCATCTAAGAAAAAAAAAATTTAATCAATTTCATTAGTAATATTGAGTAATTTATAAGTTATAAGCATAAGGAGTTAAACGTTGTTAAATTTTTATACTTGAAATACTTTACGGATGAAAAGCAAGACTTTCACTCTTTTGTTCAACATGAAACATACATCAAAATGTAGTTTAAAAAATTTTCTAATTTTCAACAGTAATTTAAAACCAAGAAATATTGTAAATTTTGTAAAATCATCGAAAGCATCATTTTTCAATAATTTTGACAGAAGCTAGTTAGCTTTGATATTAAATTTAATTTCAAAGCTAATATGTGTCTTTCCTATTGGAAAGACACAGAAAAATCGAGTCAGTGTTAAAATTTCCAGAGCAGAATTCATATCGGTCTTAAAATAGAACATTTTTCTCTTCAATAATCCAGTTCCAAAACCTAAAAATAAATTAATATTATTATTGTGAATGGAAATGTGATATAAAAATTTCGTTACCTCAGTGTTGTGAATGGAAACATCCCAAATAACAATCAAGAATTCAACAATTTGAATCCATAAGAAGCAATCAACTAAGTGGGCTGAGAGATCCGGACATTCCGGAAATATTCTTCAGGAAACAAAACAAAATCCTGAAATAGAGCAAAGCCAAAGGAACATTGTCAATGGATGATTAAACTTACCAAAGGTAGAAATAAGATTATTTATGTAAAGTTTTCCAATTTGAATTCAAAAAACAAATCATTGCTTGTTTACGTTAGAATAACGTTACGATATTTAGATAGGGTTAGGTTAGTACTTAGAAATAAGACATTTAGATTATAAATCACTGATTATTATATTTCAAATTACTTTGATATAATATATATGATGAAAAATTTAACTTAAAAATTCAAATTGAACACTAACAGATCAAATCAAATTTAATCATATTTAAATTTCAATTATTCAACAAGAAAATTATAATCTTAAGAGCTAGCTGGCAACATTGAATACAAGCAACTAGATACAAGGTTGATCTAACTAGTATTCATTCTGAAATTATATATTTGAACCATATTAAATTTGCTCCACTAAAGAGGGGTAGAGAAAAGTAGAAGTAAATTGAAAATTATATATATATATTTTTTTTTTTTTTTTTTTTTTTTTTTTTTTTTTTTTTTAATAATCATGGGAGTTTCCTCTAGAAGGTCCGGGTCTTAACGACCAAGGACCTTCTAGGCAGCTGTAAGGAACATTCTAACAATTCTTGTTGTCCAGAGGATCACCTCCTTCTGAGCTTTACTTATCAACTCCTGATCCAGTTCAAGGAGTTCCGTATTTTCTGCCAGGTGGCTCTCAACCAATCCATTCGTGGAGATTATCAGGGGCAGAATCTTTACCGTTCTTAGCTGGTGTATCTCTTTTATTTCAAAAGCCAGGTCGTGGTACTTTGTTAGTTTCTCCGTGTACGCTCTACTTATGTTATCATCTGCCGGGACGGTTATATCAATGATTGTTGCTTTGCGGTTTCCTTTATCAAAGATCACGATGTCGGGCCTGTTGTGCGGCACCGATCTATCCGTTATTATCGGGTTGTCCCAGTAGAGTTTGAACTGACTGTTTTCAAGTATCGGCTTGGGTAAGTATTCGTGTACCCTTCGAGAGGTAAGTATAAGTCCTACTTTCATGGCAATGGCTTGGTGAAAGATTTTTGCCATAGCATTATGCCGCTGGGTGTACTCCCTGGGTGCAAGAATGGGGCATGAGGATGTCACATGTTGTATAGACTCCAAGGCTTGGCAGCATTTCCGGCATCTGTCAGTCGGTATGTTCTTTTTGGCTATATGTTTCAGGTACGCTCTTGTTGGCACCACCTGATCTTGGATTGCGATGAGACGTCCCTCGGTTTCTGGGAATAAATAACCGGATTTAAGGTAAGTTAGTGACTGCTCTCTATTAACTCTATTTTCTTTCAGTGCCTCCGGATACCTGCCATGTAAGGGTTTGCCGTGCCATTCCTCCAGTAGTTGTTCAGATGATGGCGTCTGTGGTGGGTTATTTCTGCTTGCCAGATTTAAAGCCGTGATGTTGCGGTCTTCCTGGCATATTGATTGAAAGAACGGTAAGTTTTTTGAGTGGAAATATTCTCTGAGTTCAGTTACCGCTTTATTGTGGGCCTTTTCAACATTTCGCAAACCCCTTCCTCCTTGGTGCCTAGGCATGTAAAGTCTGATCACCGATGCATGGGGATGGTGGATGCCGTATTTAGACATTAGGACTCGCACATGTGTGTCAATCGCCTTCAACTCTGTGCTTGACCACCTGATCACGCCGAAAGAGTAGGCTATACTTGGAATTGCCCATGTATTGATTGCCGTAAACATTGCCTTGGAGTTCAGTTTACTGCGGAGGGTTTTTTTTATTCTAGCAAAAAATTTATTTTTGAAATCTTCTTTCTGTTTTGATGTTCTTATCTCCAATGCTTGTTGTATACCCAGGTACTTATATGATTCTTCTGGGCTTAGTTCTTGTATAGTCACCTCATCTTGAATAAGCATTTCTCCCCCTTGTGTCAACTTTCCTCTCTTGACGTGTAATGAGGCACATTTGTCCAGCCCCATCTCCATTCTGATGGTTTGTGTGAAAGATGTCACTATCCCAAGAAGGCTCCTCAGTTGCTCCTCATTCGCGGCATATAGCTTGAGGTCATCTATATACAGTTGATGAGTAATTTTGATGTTTGACCTGTCGTCCACAAGGTATCCGTATCGGTTGTTGTTGAGCAGCCTACTGAGGAGGTTTAAAGCTAGACAAAACCAGAGGGTGCTGAGTTTATCCCCTTGGAAGATGCCAGTTAAGATTCTTATCTCTGGTGTTATTATTTTGCCGAATGTTAAGTTCGTCCTCCAGGTTGTCATCAGATGTTCTAGTAAGCCTATAATGTTTCCAGATACACCGTAGAGTTTCAGAACTTTAAGAAGCCAGGAGTGCGGGACCGAGTCGAAAGCCTTTTTGTAGTCGACCCATGCGACCGAGATATTCCTTAACTTCTTCCTTGCCTGTTTGGTTATAAGATGATCGATGGTTAACAACTCCTTGCAGCCCTGGGCACCTCTTCTGCAGCCATTCTGCTCTCGTGCAAGGATCTTGTACTTGCTTACATGCTTCCACAGATGTTTGGTGATTATTCCTGTGAGTATCTTATAGACAGTAGGAAGACATGTAATGGGTCGATAAGCCTTGGGGTCAGGACTGGTGTTTCCTTTTGGAAGCATATGGGTGACCCCCAAAGTGAAAAACTCTGGTATGATGGAGGGTTCCGCCAACGCTCTCTGAAAAAATTTGGCCAATTTATGGTGAGTGGCCTTGAAGTTTTTCCACCAGTAATTATGGAGTTTGTCAGATCCTGGAGCAGCCCAGTTATTTGAGTTCTTAAGGACAGATGATATGTCTTCCTCCATAATTTCGAGATCTTCCATGGTGTAGTTTCCTGCCTCCTTCTCAGCGTCTTTTATCCAGAAAGCCTCATCATCATGAGTCTCCCTTCGCTCCCAAATTCCCTTCCAGACTTCAAACATTTCTCTCTCATCTGGGTTCACTCCTTCCGTGTTGTTTGCGTTCTCAAGCTTGCGGAAGAACTCTTTAGGATTTTTGTAGTACAGCTGGTTGTTCCTATACCTCTTTACTCTTTCGTTGTACCTTTGTATGCGGTTTCCTAACGCTTTCACCTTCTGTTTCAGCTTGTCGAGGACCACCATCATCTGCTCTGCGAGAAGTTGGTTCGAGCCATTTGTTCTAATACGTGCTTCTGATGCGATCTGCCGTACTCCCTTCATGATCCTGTTGGACGGTATTTCTGTATTGAGGTAAGTATGTAAGGTGCCAATTCTTTTTCTTATAATCCTAATTTTCTTTTCCAGCCTCATTTTCCATGGTGGTATCATTTCTTGACGGCGAGTTGGTTGGGCCCCGCTTATGCTTATTTTGAGATCTTCGCATACTGTGATTGCTCCAGCGTATACGCAGTCGACCACCTCTCTCAGTGTGGCGGTTACATCGATGTATCTCTCCATTATCCTGTTGATTTTTTGGACACACTCTAGCATTTCTTTGGATTGCTTCATTCTTGGGATGTTTGCCCTTTTACTCGGAGAAAGTCCTGAGTATTTCTGGAGGTTTCGGTAATAATTACGTTCTAGCCTGGATGGTTGTACGCTCATTCGGATATGTGATCTGGTTTCCATTCGTGTTTCTTCATCAGGCTCTGCATTTATAGGGGCACCACGCGGGATATAACTTTGAGCAATGGTGTCAAGTTCAGTGGTGGAGAACTTTTCCCTTTCAAGAAGCCACCTGACTCTATTTGCCAGAAGGTTGGCGTACGATGGTCTCTGCGGGTTGGTGTCATTCCATAATTCTGTAAGTAGCTCTCTGTATGTCTTTCCTGTTCTTGGTTGCATTTCCTTCGCTATAAAATGAACGCGCATTATAAGGATGTTGTCCTCCTCCGTCCATCGCGTTCTCGCATCTCGCCTATTTGAAACTCCCGTGGGACGAGATCCTCTCTCGTCCAAACTTGAGCTTCCTTCCATATTCCGTGAAACGAGATCCTGGCTTACGGTGCCATCTCGGGGGGCTGCGCCGCTTGCACCACAGCTGACCCCATCGGGCTCTGCCTCCAGACGGTTCCGAAGAGGACCAGCCCGCTGTCCCCTACCGCCCTGATTCTGGCTTCTAGTGATAGGAGCGATATATTCTGCAGAGCCTCAGGATGCTGACCTGAGGCTCTGGATGACTCGGGTATGCGGGGTCGTCACGCCCCGATAGCTAATGCTACCCTGCATACATATATATATATATATATATATATATATATATATATATATATATATATATATATATATATCATTGGTTTATACCACTCTACCATATATGCCTCCCAAATAAGATTTCTGCAATTTTCAGGGAATACAAAAACTTAAATTGGTAAATGGAATGAGACACACGCTACACACATTGGTCTTCAGCAGTCTCAAAGACAAGGAGAGGGAGGATTATGAATCTGGAGTTGTCTATAGTATACCCTGTGGAAGTTATGAGAGAACCTACATAGGATTGTCTTCAAGATGGCTTAAATCTAGAATAACTTCCCATAAGGGCGATACAAAAAGAAATTCAAGAACCTGTGCTTTATTCACACATGCTTACAACAATGATCATGTAATATATTACTCAGGCACAAATCTGTTTAAAGAATCCCACTGTAATAAGAGACTTTTCTTGGAAATATCTATAACAGTAACTGATAATATAATAAATTTAAAACAGGATACAAACAAATTGAATACAATATATTCTTATTTAATCGAGCTATCAAAGAGATCGCATCCACTACTTCGTGGTTTAACGATACAGAGTGTGATCGGCGAAGAGTAAGAATGCCAATTCTATGAAACTGACACTTTACTGGTCATTTTCGGTGAACATGACATCGATGTCAATATCATTTAAATTAAAACGTAATTTTTAGCTTGAGTGAATAAAGTTGTGGAGGGAAAAATTTTATACGGAGAACTTTATCAGTGATTTAAAATGTAGAAAAGTTGAAATCATTTGTCTTAGTGAGAGTGAGACTGAACTCAACAAAAAATTTCATCTGTCTGTATCATTTGAACAACACAAGGAACCAATCACGCTACATGTATAATAGTCTTTGTAGCTTTAGGTCTTTCGTTATATTAATGTTAATTTCTTTTAATTGTAGATCCTTGGCAAAGGTAATAAAGTTTACTGAAATATATATATATATATATATATATATATATATATATACATCTGCCGAACTAGCTGGCATCCGTACAAAAAGGATATCGGCCTGCATCCTCGTGTATACTTCATGTATATTCGGAGATTTTTTCCGCACAAGATGACTTCCGGTATTGGTAGCGATCGACTTGGTATCCGTATACTTTTTTACCTATAATAATACAAGTTGGCTGCCGTATACTTTAGTATCAGCCAAAGTGGCACACTGAGATGTTGCCATACTGCTGTATTTGTCTGGTGTAACGAATGGTAATACTCAAGCGGTAAATATTACACAGAACGATTGCTGTCATGAAGGGGATTTTTTCAGGGTTCGCTGTTATTCTGTTGCTTCAGATAAGTCATACGGTACGCGAGTTTTGATGGTTCATTATTGTGAATTATTGAATTGATTGATTAGTTGAATTTCTCGTGAATATTATTGAAGAATTGATATTTTTTTAGAATTTTATCATGAAGTTTAATCTAATCTATTTCCTTATATTGCCAAATCTAAGGTGAAAGCTAATAAGGCTAAGCTCCGTGGTGCTGATGTTTATATAAATGATGATTTATGCAAGGAAGATAAACAAAGGGAAAGAATTCTGATCACTAATTTATGGGAAGCAAGAGCTAAGAATTACCGAGCATATAGAAGGGGTTGGAGTTTGTATGTAAATGGTGAAAAATACAATCCAAGTGATTTGGCTGAGGTTTCTGAGGAGGCTCGTCGTCAAACAGCTTGTTTAGAAGAGGTAGAACGAAGGAGTGCCCCAAGTTCTCCATTTCCTGTGGCAAGGGGTAAACAACTAATGGAGGACAATACTCATATCCAATACCAAGAAGAATCTAAAATTCAGAAGGAGGTCACAGACTTAGAAAGAGTTTTGAAGAATACATCAGATTTTGATCGAAAACTGAGGAACAGATTCAATTCTGCGGGTAGAGAGGCAACACCACCCGTACACAAGTCTTCCACGTCGAGGGCTTCTAGTAAAAAGGGGTTAAAGTAGATATTTTACACTAATTTATTTGGAGCGTTTTTCTGTTTTTATTGTGTTTCGGGGGTGTTGTTTTTTCTTTTTCTTTTTTTCCTTTGTCTTATGCGGATTTTGGTCATGAATCCTTATATAAGGGATTACAGTGGATCAAGCATTGGAGCCACATTTGTTGGGGATGTTTCGGAATTCAGTGAATGTATTGTGGAGGCTGGTCAATTCAATGTTGTTCATCTGAATATAAGAAGTTTGAATAAGAATTATGATGAGTTAATATGTTTCTTACAGCAGTTTCCGCCAGAATCGGTGGATGTCATTGTCTTGAGCGAGACTAACCGAATACATGATATAGGTCTGTTTAATTTGGAAAATTATCGGATCATTTATAATGAGGGATGTGTAAACAAATGTGATGGGGTTGTTGTTTACGTAAAGAGTATCCTGACATATTCCCACAATGTAGTACACATTGGACCCATTAAATGTATAGAGTTGGAGGTAATTCGAGGTGCGAGTAAAATTCTAATTTCTTGTATGTACAGATCACCATGTCTTAATCCGGAAGCATTCAGCAGAGATATATTTTATTACCTGGAGAATAGTGCCAATATAAAAAACCATATACTTGTGGGAGATATGAACGTTAATATTCTATCTGAGGACAACACTGTGGAAGAATTTAAGAACATATTGGGTTACTTTGGTTTTATATCTTATATTAACAGATGCACACGAGTTCGAAGTGGTACATGTTTGGACCATTTTCATTTAAAGGTCGCACAGCGGGATATCTTTCGCGATGTTCAATCATTTGTCCTGGAATATGACATAACAGACCATTTTCCGATAGCTCTAGTTTTTAAGATATATGGAGGAGATACAGCATGTTCAAAGAAAAAACTCGAGACGACTAGACTAATAATAGAGCACTCTAAACTGAAAGATGATTTGAGATCGGAGAATTGGGGTTGCGTTTTTGATTCTCAGGATGTCCATGCAGCTGCGTCGAATTTTTTAGACACGCTGAAGCATCATATTGCGCAAAATTCCAGGAAGGTCAGAATAAACAGGAAAACTACCGCTGTAAAGCAATGGATAACACCATCAATATTAAAATGCGTTAATAAGAAAAATAAACTTTTTGCACAAGTGCAGCAAAACAGGGAATCCTTTGAGCTGCAGGACAAGTATAGAAGGTACAAGTCAACCCTGTCAAAGCTCATAAAACGCTCGAAGCGAGAGTATATACAAAAAAACATTGAGGAGAGGAAGAATGAGTCTAAGGGTCTATGGGAATGTATTAATAAAATGTATGGCAAGGAAGAAGCTAAAACAACAATTCGTGAGATTGAGACAGAGGAAGGTATAACAATCAATGACGAGAGAGATATTGCTATTAAGATGAATGAGTTCTTTGGTAAAATTGGTCAGAACAGCAGGAATACACCGGACGATCTGGGCGAATACAAGGAAAGGAGGGACAGGTGTGAAAAGACATTGTTCTTCCTGCCCACGAATCAATTTGAAGTGTTGTCCATCATAAGGCAACTAAAATCGAGCAAAGGTACAGGATATGATGATTTACGATCGGAAACACTGAAAGAGGTAGCTGAAGAAATATGTTCACCAATGGCCTATATTATTAATTTATGTTTTGAATCAGGTGAGTTTCCGGACATCTGGAAGTTGGGGATAATCAAACCATTACATAAAGGGGGCTCTAAAAGTAATATGAATAATTACAGACCGATAACATTGATTTCGAACCTATCAAAAATTGTAGAGAAAGTTATCAAGATTCGAATGCTAGGATTTTTGAATGAAAATAACATTCTCTCTGAAAAACAATTTGGTTTTAGAGAGGGGAAGTCGACAGAGGATGCAATTTTGAAGTTAACTTCGGAGCAGTATGGAGCTATCGATAAGAAAATCACGGCGCTTTGTTTATTCATCGACCTCACAAAGGCATTCGACACAGTGAACCATAGGATAATGTTGGAAAGAATGGAGGACTATGGAATGAGAGGAGTCTCACTTCAACTTATGAAGAGTTACCTATCTGATAAAACACAGGTAGTGGACATAAATGGATCAAAAAGCAATCCGATTGTTGTAGAGTCCGGTGTTCCACAGGGCACCGTCCTCGGTCCCATTTTCTTCATTATTTATTTGAATAATCTACTTCGGCAAAAAACGGTTGGTGAGATGGTCGTCTTCGCAGATGATATGGCCATCATATATAAGTCTGAATGTTGGGATACCCTAAAGTGGAAGGCAGAAAATGATTTGGTTAATGTTAAGATGTGGTTGGATAGTAACCAACTGACACTAAATTGCGCAAAGACTAAATATATGAAATTCCCTTCATATTTAAGTAACTTACCTGATGATGCACCGCTCGAGATAGGACCAAATACTTCAATTCCAACCGCAAAACATATCAGATATCTTGGAATAACAATTGATGAGCATCTTAGATGGGACCTGCATATAAAAAATCTAAGGGGAAAATTGAGGGGACTGATCCAGAGATTTCGAGTTCTGAGGGAATTTTTAGAAGAAAAACATCTAAATATTCTGTATTATGCATTGGTACAATCGCAACTGACTTACGGAATATCGGCTTGGGGAGGTTTGGCTGATTGCTATCTTCGAAGCCTCGAAGTACTACAGAAGTGGATATTAAAAATCATATACAAAAAAAAAGATTAGACTTCCCTCCGATAGACTATATATGGAGACAGGAAAGAGTGATATCAGACAGTTGTTCTCCCTGAATCTTCTAATGGACATAAATCGACAGAAGATAAAGATTACCCCAATTGGCCACCAACACGACACGAGATTGAAAGAGGACGGTGCAGTTGTACCTAGAGCATTCAAGACCGTTGGGCAAAGATGCGCCTCATACATTGCTCCTAGGCTCTTCAACTTCCTCCCGGAGGAGCTCAAGACATCGGTATGTGGCATTGGGTTCAAGAAGAAGATAAAAAATTGGTTGCGGAATATCGATAGAGGGATTGTGCGTGATTTGATCAGTCGGAATTAATTCGATGACATTGGGGATGAATATGTTGATCGGATGCTGTGATCCTTTTTTGCTAACGGTTTCTGTGTGGTTTTTGGGTCTGTTATTCATTTTGTTTTGAATTTTGAGAAGTTTTATTCATTTTTTTTTTGTGATGTAGCTGATACCATTGAGTTGTATTTATTATGTCACTTACAAGTAGTATAGCACTACTTCTGTGACTGAAGTATATTTTTGTTTCTTAGGATAATATATGCTTGTATTATAATTGTTCGATAATGGGAAGGCAAAAATAAATTATTATTATATTATTATTATTATATGTTTTTCCATATTCTCATTTTCAAAACTCTCTCTGTTTGAATAGATTTCAATATTTTTTCCTCTCTGATTCTATGAACATAACGCGTTGTTGATTCATTCAAATACCTGTAATTTTATAGTCTTAATGTCTCACTCAATTTCTATGATTCAGCAGTATTGCTAAACTGCACACCAGAGGTAAAAAAAAATATTTTTTTTGAAAAGTCAATATTTCGGAAATTACTTACCGGAAGTTGCTCAAATTGTTTGTGGATGTAGAGGATATTGGTGAAATGATTTGCAACATGTAGTACAGAAGACTCTTCCACGAAGAGAAAATGGCTTTTTTTTCTCATTAGATTTTGGCCAAAAGTATATGTACATTCTATCAAGAAAGTACCGGGAATTATCGATTTAAATCTGGCGGGGCAATGAGGCAGGTAAAATTTTTTTTTCCTAGGTTGGTACCACTGTCCTTAATTACTATGCCAAGCTTGAGCGGGATCTGTCAACTAGTATGTTTGCAACAGCTGATTAAGTCAGTCGATGTCAGAGTGCGTGCCGATTTTACCATGGGTGATTACGTTGAGCAAAGAAGTTGTTTAAAGTTTTGTGTTGCAAATGAATTTTCGTGTGCCGATGCATTGAAAATGTTGCAAAAGGCCTTTGGTGATAATGCTCTATCGAAAAATCGTGCATATCAGTGGTACAGAGCCTTCAAGGACGGTCGTGAAGTGGTCGCCCATCGACGGCTTCGATCGAAGATAACGTCGATAAAATTAAGGAAAGGGTGCTGGAAAACCGTCGTACCAGCTTGAGAGAGATAGCACATGATCTTAAGATATCCCACGAGTCCGCACGTACGATTTTGATTGATATTTTGGGCATGAGAAAGGTGGCCGCACGACTCGTACCGAAAGACCTGAATTTTCTTCAAAAACGTCATCGCGAACAGGTTGCTTCAGACATACTGGATCGCTGTAATTCCGATTCTACATTCATGGAACGCATTATAACTGGTGATGAGACCTGGGTCTACGAGTACGATATGCAAACAAGCCAGCAATCATCGGAATGGGTGGCAAAAAATGAGCCGAAACCGAAAAAACCACGCCAAAGCCGCTCGAAAATGAAGGTGATGCTCATTGTTTTCTTCGATATCCGTGGCGTGGTGCACTACGAATTCGTTCCAGAGGGTCAGACGGTAAACAAGGAGTATTACCTAGGCGTTATGAAACGTTTGCGTGAGCGTATCCGTAAGAAGCGGCCAAATTTGTGGGCGAACAACTCATGGATTTTGTATGACGATAACGCGCCTTCTGACCGAGCTACGATTGTGATTGACTTTCTCGCCAAAAACTCAACAAACGTGCTTCAGCAACCACCATATTCGCCGGATTTGGCTCCCTGCGACTTTTTCCTCTTCCCAAAACTAAAATTGCCCCTTCGTGGCACCCGTTTTGAGTCGATTGAAGCCATAAAACAAAATTCGGCGCGAGAGCTAAAGTCCATCCCGGAAAGCGCCTATAAAAAATGTTTCGATAATTTGAAGTGCCGTAGGCATAGATGTATTGGAGCAAATGGAGCCTATTTTGAAGGCGACCCAATAAATTTTGACGATTAAATGTAAAAAATGTTGTTTTAATTGAAAATTCCCGGTACTTTCTTGACAGAGTAGTATAAAGTTTAGTTCAATATATTCTTTTTCCAGTATGTCTTGCCAATATGTATTAATTAGAGGCGGAAAAGTGGAGCCTTTCAAGTGTGCATTCTTTATTTTGTTGAGATTTTATGTTTCATTACAAGAAGAATTCAAAACGGTCTCAAACGATAAGAAGATTATAAACACAAGACGAAGATGAATAATCCTTGGTCAAATAGAAATTTGTCGTGTTGGTACACGAGCAATAAAAAACTCGATCGGAATAAATTGAATAGTGGAAATTTTAAGGGTACGTTTTAACGGAAAAGGTTTGTAGGTATATGTAGATACAAATATAAGAGGTTAATACCGATCTGATGAAACTGAGATTTTGAAATCCACTTCCACGTTATCAAATGAACGAGTCGTTTATTCTAGCAGAATTTCGGGATTATCATAAAAGTACCTATACAAATGTATGCTGTTGTATCTTACTATTTCATAGGTTAAATTTTTTGCGTAATGAGGAACCTGTGCGTAGAATATGAAGAAAAATATCATTAATCACGCGATAAAAACGTTCTACGAAAATTTCGAGTATAGGACTTAAAATTTATGTTTTCTTGGAGAAACCCTGATACCTTATACTGAAAAATTGTTCATTTTCCTGAAATATCATATTTCAATTAGTAAACTTTAGCCATAGGCATCCAATTGTTATAAATTAAAAAAAAAATTTTATGTAACTTCTATTAGAATTCAACGATAAGTTAATGTCATTTCTATGCTAATGGCTATAAAGTCGACCACCTGTAATATGGAAAACACAGAATTCTTCTTATTTCTTTCATATATCTCATCGAATGTATCTAATTTCGTTCTTGTGTTCCGTTTTTTCAATTGCCTCAAAAATGATTTCATTGAGCATGACTACGAGAAATATATGACCCAAAAGCAATATTAAAATTAGAACGAAGTGTTATTAACATTTCTATCACCGTTATTGCAAATAATAACCGAAAATTCAATTATTAATTGTAATTAGATTTTGACATTAGCTACCAGAAACATTGAGTATGATTTAAAGAAAACACTTTATATCCTCTAATTATCATTGTTAATAAGGGGTATGAATAATGGTAATAGAAAGCTTTAGAAATCGAGACAGTGTAACATACATCAGTAAAACAATTCTATACTCAAATAAACTCACAAGGTTTTGTGATTAACAAAACCTTGTGAATTAAGTGAATGATTATTACTGATTTTCCTTGTTAAATTAATTTTAAATATGAATGATATAACGAAAAATATTGTTCAGAAAGGCTTCACCTATGGTTACTAGACTTGATCGATCGCGCACGGAAAAAGCTCACTTTTAGGACTGATATGAAATAAACTATTAATGAGAGGAATGGAGTTTGCGGTTGGCTCTAGGCGAAATGGTTAGGAGATCGGTTGTGGTCTATGTGGGTCTTGTTACTGTTTCCTTACGCCACTTTAGAAACAGCGTTGATTGTTTACCCAAAAGCGAATAATTAAACGGATATCGGTATAGAAAAATCAGAATTGAAACTTCTAATTAGATTTTTTCGATGATTAACATTTTTGCAAATTTAGAATATTTTTTCTGAAAAAACGGAGAATTACATCACATGAAAAAAAAATACACGGTTAAGTTTGAATTCTATTCCTTGACATTCCTGTCGACTCAAAGGTTTTTTCACATTAGGACATACTTCAGGTTTCGGATGAGATCAGTTGGAGGGAGATGGCACTGTTAATCATATGACCCTTTTTCAAGAAGTTACTGACAGATCTGAAATTATTAGAGTAGATTTGAAGTGTAAATCGACAGATGAATAAGAAAGCGGTCAAAAGCTCCTAAAGTTACATCAGTGCTTACTAGAATTTTTCTCCAGAATAACTGAATACGAGCTAAGTGTAATTCGTTGTTATTTACAGGAGAGCTGGTTCACAATATTTCAAATTAGAAATTACGTTTGTTAAAATTCAGGTGTCTTTTATTTAAGAGGGTCCGAAAATGAATAACCAGCAGTTTTTCTTATTGATTTTCCGCAGAAATCTGATGAAGTAATCGAAAACTAGTGAGAATGTTTGATGCGTAACCCCGCACATCAAATCTCAGACTTGGCCGTTATGAGATGTCCGGTGCCTGGTTTCGATGCACTTCGAATCGCAGACTAGGCGGTATCGATATCGCCAGAAGATCATGATTTCTGGAAGATTTCCGAAACCGCTGATAAGTAATTACAATTTGAAATTTAATTTTTTCGCGGTTTTCAACGTCACAGAACGTGTTATTTTTTCGTTCAAACGTTGTTAAATTTCGAATTCTGACGAAAAGATATTCTCGAAAAAAGGTGAATTCATATAAGTCACATCTGTTGACGAATCTTCTTTTCGTGTTGACATTACAATAGTTGTTAAGGGTTTGTTTTCTTTTTAACCTCTTCTCATCACCTGTTTCACCTGTACAAGCATAAATACTCTGTCCTGCTTGTTAAGTTTTCAGTTGTCTGAAGAAGGAATATTTATTCCTCGAAACTTGAGTTACAAAAAATGTGTAAAATATCAATTTATTGGTAGTAGAACAGTAATTTCTAATAACTTCTTTTTATGTATTTTATATCCAAATACGAAATTTCAATTCGAAGGCGCTGACGTGCCTTCACCCATCAAGGTTCTGGTAGCGTTCGATTTTCTCTACTAACGTTGCTCTAACATAATATTTATTTTTTTATTTCATAATTACACGACTCTCACGAAATTTATTTCACATAAAAAAAATTTTGAAAAAGCCGTCATTGTTTAACTTCTTGTTAAACTTCAATTTGATTGGATCTCTGTTTTTTGGGATATTGGAAAAATTACAACAGCCGTTTACCCGCCGTTTACCAATTTCTTCATGGATGAACAAGCGCGGGGAAGCTAGTGATCTCACGTCAGTGCTTTTTTAAAAAAAATTATGTTCAGCCCTATTTATTTTGACGCCGAATCAGAAAGGACATTCGATGTCATATGTGAAAACATTATTTATTGCACAAAGGTTGAATGATTCGTTCAGATTGTATTAGGAGATAATCTAATTGAAATATGTAATGATGACTATTGACAAAATGATGATTTTTGCCGATAACCACTGAATTTTTCCAGGAATAAAAAAATTCAAATCGAAGCATCCATATTCATGTAGATTTTTATGCCATCTATACCGGTAATTTTACATGGGGGGATGCAGCCTTGTACGCTGGATATATATATATATATATATATACACATCTATATATATATATATATATATATATATATATATATATATATATCCCCGGCATAGATGGCATCCCGCATTTACCGGTATAGATGGCATCCGGGATAAGGTGGCATCCAATATACGGATGCCAACTTACCAACACGAAGTGACATCGGTAAATGATATAAGGAAACATCCTTTATCGTTTGCGCTAATTTTCAGCAGGATGCCAAATTGACCCTTTTTGGACCTATCTAGACTGCCGTGGATACTTTAGGTTCACCGAGTTTTATCATGGTGACGCTCGGGTCGAATTCGTGTATACTTTGTATATCATGCTATATGCATGCTATTGTATGTTACACTGTCTTGATTTCTAGAGCTTCCTATTACCATTATTCATACCCCTTATTAACAATGAAAATTAGAGGCAATAAAATGTTTTTTTTAAATCATACTCAATGTTTCTGGTAGCTAATGTCAAAATCTAATTACAATTAATAATTGAATTTTCGGTTATTATTTGCAATAACGGTGATAGAAATGTTAATAACACTTCATTCTAATTTTAATATTGCTTTTGGGTCATATATTTCTCGTAATCATGCTCAATGAAATCATTTTTGAGGCAATTGAAAAAAACGGAACACAAGAACGAAATTAGATACTTCCGATGTGATATAATGAAAAAAATAAGAAGAATTCTGTGTTTTCCATATTACAGGTGGTCGATTTTATAGCCATTAGCATATAAATGACATTAACTTATCGTTGAATTCTAATAGAAGTTACATAAAAAAAAATTTTTTTATTTATAACGATTGGATACCTATGGTTAAAATTTACTAATTGAAATATGACATTTCAGGAAAATTTATCAGTATAAGTCCTATACTCGAAATTTTGTAGATCGTTTTTATCGCGTGATTAATGATATTTTTCTTCATATTCTACGCACAGTTTCCTCAATACGCAAAAAATTTAACCTATGAAATAGTAAGATAAAACAGCATACTGTTGTATAGGTACTTTTATGATAATCCCGAAATTCTGCTAGAATAAACGACTCGTGATAACGTGGAAGTGGATTTCAAAATCTCATTTCATCAGATCGGTATTTCCCTCTTATATTTGTATCTACATATATCTACAAACCTTTTTCGTTAAAACGTACCCTTAAAATTTCCACTATTCAATTTATTTCGTTTGAGTTTTTTATTGCTCGTGCACCAACACGACAAATTTCTATTTGACCAAGGATTATTCATCTTCGTCTTGTGTTTATAATTTTCTAATCGTTTGAGACCGTCTATCGGAGACTCGCGATATATAGACATTCGGCGCCTTGGAAGGTGCCTGCTAAACTACGTAATATCTTCATTTCATAATGGATTCACAAAATAAAAATGAGTTCTTTCCAATTACTAAAAAATATTCATATTATTGTAGATCGGTATTATATATTTTTTTTATTCCTGCAATAAAAATGTTTGTTCGGGCGATCCAAAGTTATTTCGAAACATCCGTCTTATTGGAATTCGAAATGGAATAGTTTTCAAATATGGAGCGATTAAACACAACGCAACAAAATTGCGGAATAGGATTGTGAACAAAATATCAATATAACTTGATATATTCTTTAACTTTTTTCTCCTTCATCTTTTTCTACATTGAATGATGTTAAGCTTCCAATTCTGCAATGAAAAATTAAAATTTCCATTAGGATGGTATCGGTATTTCAATTCGAACACGGAAATATTCAGAATTTATACACAACTTAGCACAAAAAACCTTTGAAGTCGACTGAAAATAAGGAAGCTAAATTCTGAAGAGAAACTTTCATTTTTGATCAGTGTTACATTCATCTTGTCGTTACGCAAAAACTTTTCACTTCCTTAATAATGAAAGATGTGTTTGAAAACTAATCTCCTATTGGGAATATTGTTCATTTTGGAGAAGGATCAACAAAAAATGTATCATCAGTAGATATAACTTGAAAACACGTAATTTTTGGCAATTCTTGAACTCTTCTTGTAATTAAACATAAAATCTCAACAAAATAAAGAATGCACACTCGAAAGGCTCCACTTTTCCGCCTCTAATCAATACATATTGGCAAGACATACTGGAAAAAGAATATATTGAACTAAACTTTATACATATACTTTTTGCCAAATTCTGATGAGGAAAAAAACCCATTTTTTTTTTGGAAGAGTCTTCTGCACTACATGTTGCAAATCATTTCACCAATATCCTCTACATCCGCAAACAATTTGAGCAACTTCCGGTAAGTAGTTTCCGAAATATTGACTTTTCGAAAAAAATATATTCTTTTACCTCTGGTGTGCAGTTCAGCAGTTCTACTGAATCATCGAAATCGAGTGAGACATTAAGACTATAAAACTATCTGCAAGTTTGAAGTTACCAGGTCTTTTTTTTAGAAAGTTATCGTGCTTGACCACGAATTCTTTCGGTAGGTCCAACTCATCGTTTGAGGCCAGTCTCGGATCAAAATTATAAAATTACAGGTATTTGGACGAATCGACAACGCGTTATGTTCATAGAATCAGAGAGGAAAAAAATTGAAATATATTCAAAGAAAGAGAGTTATGAATATGAGAATATGGAAAAACATATAAGGAAACAGATTAGATTAAACTATATGATAAAATTCTAAAAGAATATCAATTCATCAATAATATTCACGAGAAACTCAACTAATCAATCAATTCAATAATTCACAATAATGAACCATCAAAACTCGCGTAACGTATAATTTATCCGAAGCAACAGAATAACAGCGAACCCTGAAAAAATCCCCTTCGTGCCAGCAATCGGTCTGTGTAATATTTACCGCTTGAGTATTACCATTCATTACACCAGACAAATACAGCAGTATGGCAACATCTCAGTGTGCCACCTTGGCTGGTACTAAAGTATACGGCAGCCAACTTGTACCATTATAGGTAAAAAAGTATACGGATACCAACTCGACCGCTATCTATACCGGAAGTCATCTTGTGCGGAAAAAAAACTCCGAATATACATGAAGTATACACGAGGATGCAGGCCGATACCCTTTTTGTACGGATGCCAGCTAGTTCGGCAGATGTATATATATATATATATATATATATATATATATATATATATATATATATATATAGATAGATATTAATATATATATATATATATATCTATATACATCTATATACATATAAAAATCAATTGCTGTTCGTTAGTCTCTCACTAAAACTCGAGAACGCCTGAACGGATTTTTTTATCTTGGTCTTGAAATGATCATGAAGGTCTAGGGAAGGTTTAAAAGGTGAGAAAAATTCGAATAATTTCCGGAAAAAAATCCCAAAAACATGCCTCTTCTGTTTCCCATACAATTGTTTTTTAACGTAACTGAAGTAATTAAGATACCATTATACCCCACTTAAGATATGAGCAAAATCCCGAATGTAGAAATTAAATATATTATACTAATGCCCAATGAAATAAATAACATTAAATTATCAAGAAATCGGTTACTTTAACATATACTAATGCCCGATAAAATAATTGACATAAAATCACCAAGAAATCGGTTACTTAAACAGATTTCTTGGTAATTTTATGTTAATTATTTTATTGGGCATTAGTATCTGGGAATTTCTTCGTTCGGGATTTTGCTCATTACTTATGTGGGGTATAATGATATCTTAATTAGTTTAGTTGGTAATTGATGAGATAAGAAACATCTTATAATATCAATTCAAGTTATCAATTACATTTAAATGATAAAGTAATAGTTTTGTTATTTCAAAAATTCTCCCCGTTTTGTTCAAATACTTGATAATAAGTTGATATGTTGAATGTATTTGAAGGCAAGACAGTTTGTTTAGAAATCAGTAGTCTGTATGATTTGAAGAAGTTACAATGTAATGAAACTAACTTCAGTTGTTAATCTTTCAGATTATTTTGTTTTAGATTAATAAATATTAAGTTTTGTCACAAATTAAATTTCTGAATGCAACCAAAATATTTGACATTATATTTGACAACCAACTAATATATCAATCCATCCTTTCGCACTTCAGAACACGGAAAAAAGTATTACGATATTGTGTTACGATATCTATGAGTGCGCGAAAACTTTCTTTACTTTGGTGATCCTTTGTGATAGTGACATTCCAAGTATTGTGCTCTTTTTTATATTTTGTGATAGTGACACTTTATTGCTAAGTGGGTGAGAAATTTTCTCACTTTGATTAATTACAATTTACGATGCCGACGAGAAGACGACCTGACTAAGGTCGTCGCAGTCAATCAAATGTAAAAATAAAATAAAATATTATATTATATTTATTTTGTATATAATATATAATTATATTTTGGCTTCAATAAATCTCATTATGGAATGTCAATTAATTTAAATAAGCCTTAAAAATAACTCATACTGTTCTTTGATTTGTTAGAACATAGATCAATCTTGAATTATAAAGTTGATCTGTGTTTCGAAACATTAATTTCTTTACAAGTGGTGCGTTGTTGATATAGGATAGTTTTTTGATTTTGATATTTGGAATATTATTCAGGACCGAAGAAGGGATTGCTTAGAATTATATTTGTTTTTTGAAGATATAGTGCATGTTTTGAGAGATTTCTGAAATAACTTATTCGAATATTTAAATATATTAAAAATTTTAAATAAATTATATTCTTTGAGAAGTCCTTTAAGTGTGTTCATGTTTTTTTAAAAGGCAATTGGTGTTCTCAAAGGTAAGACCAGAAACAAAATTTTGTCTCCTTTAAATATTTATTTATTAATTTTAATGACTTTCGTATATCTGTTGGTTTATATATTCCATTTGACATTATATATGGAGTTTTGATTATATACGTCTATTAAATGTAAGCAGTGCTTGTTTTAGATATTAATTTAATTCTAAAACTTTTTTGAATAAAAATTTTTTTGAAATTAAATTGTAGAAGATAAACATATTTCAATTTGTTTTGATATTCAAATTTTGTTATACTTCTTCTATCAAGTAGAAGGCCCTTCTATTTTATACCACATTTAGAACACGGTTTATGGTATGCCGGACATTCCTTGGGCCCATGTGTAGTTTGACATCTTCTGTATTTAAATTTTTCCTTATGCCCAAGATTTTTGTCAGAATTTTTTTTACCTTTAGTTTGGTGCTTCCGTAAAATATTTACCTCGTTATCATCAGTTAATACTTTGCTTTGGTTTCTGGACATCTCGCTTGTGCGGCATATTTCAATAGCCTGAGACAGCTTCAGTTTATCAATCCTAAGCAGGGCTCCACGAGTTGAAGAATCACGTATACCAATAACAATACGGCCTCTCAGAGCTTTTTCTTCCATAGTTTGTCCTGCATCTACTTCTTGTAGTTACATGTCTTTACTTGGTGCTTTATGTCAATAAGGAAGTGGTCGAAGTTTTCTCTCTTTTTGGCATCTTCAGAGAGAAGTTGTATCTTTCAAATACTTCATTTACTCTTGAATTTACATACTTTTCAATGAGTGTCATGATGACTTCAAAGGTATTCTGAGTATTCTCCGGGATGTCGAATGTAGACATTATTCGAGCTGAATCCGTGCCAATTATATTTCTTAGAATTGAAAGTTTCACATTTTCTGAACTGTTATCATGGCCTGTAGCTACAAGATACAGGCCAGAATTTCAATTATGTTGCAGCATTGGACCTTTGCAAGTCAAAATCGGGTGCCATTATATAGTTGTAGGTTAACTTGTTGGAATATTTCTCTTACCGGGAGAAACACAGTAGATTTTATGTTTTCGCAGGTGCTATACACATTTAACGGACGACTGAGCCTTGTTTTGTAGAATATTTATGTCAATATGCAAATGAATTATTTCAATACATCATACCGGAGATTAAAAATCATAAGTTATATTCTTCAACTAATGTCATCTATCAATATTATGCATAATCATAGAGTACATGTATTAATCATATATTTAATCTTCTTATATTTAAACAAAGACGACCTAAAGTATCAATATTTCTCTTGTACCGAGCACCTTCTTCGCTTCTCATCCAGAATTCTTCCTTGCTCTGTTGTAGATTGACTGGCGTATCATATAGAGAACACGACTAGTCTTAGAATTCCTGACTGACCGTCCCCGCTGTGTTTAAGTAGGCAATAATTGAATTTCATTACCATTTTTATTATCACAGAAAAAATTTATTAACATCAAATACATTTTCGCGAAGCCCGTACTCTTCATTGGACCGCTCGATTAGGATTGGTTCGCACCCCATTCGTAAATAAGTCAATCTAGTAATATTTTCCATCCAACCACCTCTCACAAAGAAGTGGCTTATTACAGTAATTACATAACGCTTAAGAGCAGAGTAACAGAACACAAAAAAACGATTAAAAGTTTTTTTGGCTGTCTGTACTGTATTGATCCTTTAATGGGGGGCGCTCTGTTCACTTCAATCTGAATTGATCATTTAACATATTTCATATATGAAAGTGTTGATTCATACCACTCATTATTAAAAATAGAACAATGAAATTTTGTTTGAGAATTCGGGAAGTGCTTTAGAGTGAAAGTAATGTGGACCCGCCATTAAATATTAGACACAATAATTCTGTATCTTGGACTATGTCGCAACAAGATATTCCTGAACAACGATATTATTAGATATACATATTATAACTAATATGTAGTTAATATATTTGCCGTAAATAGATCGGGAATGATAAAAGAAAAGTAACAGAATGAAAAAAAAAAACATTTTTAAAATGTTTGCATGTTTTAGAGCTTTTACAGGTAGATCCTTAAAAGCTCGGGTCAATATTTAGACTTTGTTTTATCGATCTCGGATGGTAGGAAAAAAGATAAAGATTTAACGTACCTCACAAACTAAACAATAAAATAATATAATTACCTGTACATTTAATATATTTGCCGGAAATCGATTGAGAATGATTCAAGAGAGTAACAGAATACAAGAAGACACTGTCTCTAAAATTTTGATCTACCTGTTTGTTACCGCTTATCCTAAAACACCTCGACGGATTTTTATGTTTTTGCAGGTAGATCATGAAAAGCCTAGAGAAATATTCAAACTCTGTTGCGTTATAATTGGATGACGGAAAAAATGATATAGTTATTCAAAAATAACACGAAATATTGTAATTGCTATATTCCAAATAATGAAATACTAAAATTATGCTCAGGTCAAACAAATATGTGTAAAATTGCACTATCATATTATAAGAATAGACTACGTGAACGAAATTACGGGCATCGGCTAGTAAATTATAACTTTTAGTATTTAGCTATGGACAGGTACTTTTTACAGAAACTTTGAAAAATGATTTTTTCAATTCCTTCCTTTGTATAGTGTTGAATTTTTAGATATGCCGTGAAGTTGAAAGCTTTCTTTTAGGCATGTGTATTAATTTTTAAGTTTTGTTTTCAAAATTCCATAAAGTAATAAAGCCTATATCAGAGAATATGCCGCTTTTTTATCTTCTTCCATAGTGTACTTGGCGGAGAATGTAAAGCTTGATTTAAGATCTTCTGTCATAGGTTTTGAATTTTATTTATAAAAAAAATAAGCTATAATTTGTCCAAGGTGAGTGCGTTATAAAAAATTAATTCTTCAAATTACTAATTTTAGTAATTTTGGAAATTTTTCCAAAGAGTATAAATAATTACAAATCATTTTTGTTTACTAAGGTACTTCACAACCTGTCACTCGATTAATTGAAAAAAGAACTAAAAATAATAATAAAGTTGTGAAAATCCAATATATCAAAATTTTGAAAACTATTGGCATTAAAAGATTTCAAAGAAAAACGATGACCAAGAAGAAGAAGAAAAAAGGCACAGAGAAAAAATTCAAAATTCAGGTACAAGGAATGAACTTTCTACAATGGTTACTTGTAGTGAGTTCTTAGTGCATTGTGTAAGTACTTATAGTGTGTTATTAAATGAAAGTAAAAATATAAGTTTTATAATGGCAGATTCTGAGTGGTATACCGAATTTAAAAAACAAGTTCTATATGGATCCGTCACTTCAGTGTATCAAACTCTCGAGAAAAAACCCCCAGGGGTGAATATTGATAATAAAAATATATTTGATGGACATAGTGCACTAGAATATATCGCATATAAAAAGCGTATATCTGACAGGGATATGCAAGTACTGAAACTTCTTCTTGCGAATGGGGCTGATCCTTTACAGAAAGGAGAAAAAGGAGTTCTTACATATTACACCTTCCTGAATCATGGTACGTATCTACTCTTATGCTTAATAAAAACAAATAGTGAAAAACACTGACCTGCAGTTGGAAGCTTTTGCGCGTTTTTTCATATCACCCACGATCTTCGCGAAATTTTGCATTAGCCTACTTGTCATTATAATGTCTTCATCCAAGCAACAAGCAACATGCTATCGATTTGCTGAAATTCCTCTTGGTCTGGTGCGTCCGTAAACACTCAAAAGTAGTCTGTCCGTTCGGCCACCCAACTTTCAAACAGAAAAAGCTAGAGACTTTAAATTTTCTGGTAATTTGAAAATTTCAACAGACCTCAAATTGTAACCAACCTTTTGATTCTACGTGTAAGATTTTTAAACTGTCTTTTATAGGAAAAGAGTGGCAATTTATTACACAATGGGTTGCGAATTTGGAAGTTTGCTTATTCAAAGTTCATTGAATCTAGTTTTGAATGAATGTACTGTCTCCTTTATATATTTGCTATTGCAAGTTGTACATATTAATTAATAAATTCTTGATTTGTGTATATTTGAGTCTTTCACATTAAATAATAAAGATTATATCTTGTTTTGTGGTTTGAAGGTGATATATATATATATATATATATATATATATATATATATATATATATATATATATATAAGTTTGAGAAGTAAAGGACCACTTTTCCATTTTTGGAGGTAAAACCTCTAAACTGCGGTCCCAAAAAATTTCCCTTTGTTTTTAGGGTAGTAAAACAGTGTAATTCATAGAAACTTGTTTCAATCAAATTTTTGTTTTGTTTTGTTTTTTTTCATTTAGTTTCTAGTTCGTTTCATTCATTTCAGTAGATACAATGTTTGAAATTATTTCAAAGTTATTGTTGTTTTCAGGTTGCAAAATAACTACCGAATTTTTGAGGAACATTGATATTGACACACCCATACATCCCAAGAACAAACGAAATGCTCTGCACTGCTATACAGCACTTGGAGATTTATCAGGCATGCAATATTGTCTTGCAAGAGGGGCTGATCCAAACAGTTTGTATGGGAATGGATTTACGGCCTTATACTGTACACTAATAGTAGTAAAACCAAAAAAAGGACTTCTTGATGCGAGTGTGAAATTACTGATCGAAAATGGCACAAATATTAACTGGCAGGCAAAGTATGGTGTCACACTACTTCATTGTGCTTTGATGTGTAAGTTGAAAATTGCGAAGGAAATGATAAAAATATTGTTAAAGTACCACCCGGATGTCAATTTGACAAGCAACAAGGGCTTCACTGCAATGAATTTTGCAATAAGTCAAGGAAAATTCGATATATCCTTAATAGAAACTTTCCTGAAACATGGCAGCGATCCAAATCGTTTGACAAAAGCAGGATATAACTTTTTACATCTTTTAGCAATTAACCAAGAATATTCGACTTTAAAAGCCTCAAAAATTGCTGAAAGACTGATCAATTATGGCGCTTCTGTGAACCATCAAGATAAATTTGGAAACACACCCTTGTATTACGCCGTTCAGGAACAGTCCTCTCATTTAGTCGAAAAGTTATTGCAGCATGCTGCTGACATCACAATAAGAAATAACGCAGGACAAGATTGCACGGATATATTCGGCTTATTTAGTGAAGAAGTTTCTGAAGTAATGCTTAAACACATCTGCATTTTGCTTCAGGATCACTCAACCAAATTCCGATTGAGTCATAGATTTGTTTCTAAAGTAAGCGCATCTAACGTACTTAGAGCGATGCAGAAGGAATGCAAAGAAGAACTGGAACATATGAGGACCCAAGAAATTGAAGAAACTACTTTGAATTTTTTTAAAATAATATCATCGAACATAAGACAAATAGCGACTTATGTTAGAAGGAAGAAAACAACATCCGTTTTAACCCATGTTCGAACAAGCATTATGGTGAAATATTGAACAAAAAGATAATTTCCGCAAAGAGAAGAAGAAAATTAGAAAATTGTTTCCTCAATTTCATGATATCTTCAACACAAGAACTAATACCTATCCATATTTTGGAACGTATTGCTAATTTTATAAATGATGAGGATCTTTCGAAATTTACCCGGATAGAAACCTTACGAAGATCAACCAGATATATCTCAAGAAGCTCAAACTAGAATGAAATATAAAAATTAGCTACAGAGTAAATAAGAATTATAGTGTTTTTGCGCTGGATATTAAACAGATATAGCTACGTTCACTAGAAGAAAAATTAGTGTCCGTTTCAGCCCGTTATACTAGCGAGATGCTACAAAAAAACATATCTATTTGTGTCAGCCTAAGTACCTTAGGAAGTACAACCAAAGTGAGATACGATAAAAAACTACACAACGAAAAAGTATAAGAGTTTTAGAAACTTTAGCGAATTCAAGAATGTTCACTAATGTGTAATATTCATTACACTCTTATTTTAATGCTAAGATTATATGTTAGTAGCTACATTCAATTGAAAATGGCTTTTTTTTGCACTTGCTGGAATAAATTTATAGGAACATTCAAGATTTTCAAAATAGCTTTGAGAATGCTTTTTTCTGCGAAATTTTGAGTTAACATTCAAAACGTTCCTTAAGTTACTATAAATATGTATTGATTCTAACTAATTAGTAATTATTATGTGCCAAATAATAACATGTATTGTGCATCATCATATCTTTATATATTATTCTGAAGTATATTGTTATAATGTAAAATTTAAAGAACTGCATTATTTGGTTTGAAATATTAAAATGTGTTTTAATAACAGCGAGGAATCTTGCGATTAAATCTATGATATTATTCTCTCTTTATAAATTAATTTGAAATATATTACTACAAATTTAATTTATTTTTTTTTAATATTTACCTAATATTTTGGTACTGGATAATCCACCAAACTCACAAGGTGTAATCATTGTGAACGAATATCGGCTCAAAACTCCATTAATCTTATTAACCATCGTATTCTTCTGATATTTAATAAATATTATACTGATACACCTGACGAGGTTTAATACACGAAAAATTACATCAAAACTGAAAATTTCATTTGAATAATGAATATTATATCTAACGGATAAAAAAAAAACAGTTGAAACAAGGAAACCTGTGGTAGAAATTATGTCCGATTTAGTAGTTCAATTGTGTTCTAGTAAGGCTTTATTACTGTATCATTAGGAGGCCACCTTAGGCTCAGCAGTGGTAAGTTTTGACCCATAGGTGAGATATGGGCCGAAACCTTCGGACTAGAATATTCCTGTTCTATACAGGCCCTTTCAATGCTAGTTTGGCGTGCTATCAATGTGCTATAGGAACTCATTATAATATGTTTTGATCTAAATGGAATTTTTGGCTAAAAATTGTGTCACGTAACTGTTTTGAACTAATGATAAAATGTTTTGAGTCAAAATTATTTATTGTGAATAATTTTTTATTGCAAATAATTTTTTAGTATGAAGAAGTGACTAAAACTTCTGATTAAATCAAAATTATTAATAGATAGAATATTATTATTATTATTAAAAATAGATAGAATATTATTATTATTATTAAAAATAGATAGAATATTATTATTATCATTAAAAATAGATAGAATATTATTATTATTATTAAAAATAGATAGAATATTTCTTTATAAACTTTGGAGGCGCTCTGAATAGTTCTTTTTCGTCCAAAACTGCCACTTTTAAATCTGACAAAACACTTCTGACACGTTCGTTCAGCTAGAGTATGGTCACTAGTCACTTTCCTATTGGAAAGACACAGAAAAATTGAGTCAGTCTTAAAATTTCCACAGCAGAATTCATATCGGTCTTAAAATAGAACATTTTTCTCTTCAATAATCCAGTTCCAAAACCTAAAAATAAATTAATATTATTATTGTGAATGGAAATGTGATATAAAAATTTCGTTACCTCAGTGTTGTGAATGGAATAATCCCAAATAACAATCAAGAATTCAACAATTTGAATCCATAAGAAGCAATCAACTAAGTGGGCTGAGAGATCCGGACATTCCGGAAATATTCTTCAGGAAACAAAACAAAATCCTGAAATAGAGCAAAGCCAAAGGGACATTGTCAATGGATGATTAAACTTACCAAAGGTAGAAATAAGATTATTTATGTAAAGTTTTCCAATTTGAATTCAAAAAAACAAATCATTGCTTGTTTACGTTAGAAAAACGTTACGATATTTAGATAGGGTTAGGTTAGTACTTAGAAATAAGACATTTAGATTATAAATCACTGATTATTATATTTCAAATTACTTTGATATAATATATATGATAAAAAATTTAACTTAAAAATTCAAATTGAACACTAACAGATCAAATCAAATTTAATCATATTTAAATTTCAATTATTCAACAAGAAAATTATAATCTTAAGAGCTAGCTGGCAACATTGAATACAAGCAACTAGATACAAGGTTGATCTAACTAGTATTTATTCTGAAATTATATATTTGAACCATATTAAATTTGCTCCACTAAAGAGGGGTAGAGAAAAGTAGAAGTAAATTGAGAATTATATATATATACGTATATATATATATATATATATATATATATATATATATATATATATATATATATCATTGGTTTATACCACTCTACCATATATGCCTCTCAAATAAGATTTCTGCAATTTTCAGGGAATACAAAAACTCAAATTGGTGAATGGAATGAGACGCACGCTACACACATTGGTCTTCAGCAGACTCAAAGACAAGCAGAGGGAGGATTATGAATCTGGAGTTGTCTATAGCATACCCTGTGGAAGTTATGAGAGAACCTACATAGGATTGTCTTCAAGATGGCTTAAATCTAGAATAACTTCCCATAAGAGCGATACAAAAAGAAATTCAAGAACCTGTGCTTTATTCACACATGCTTACAACAATGATCATGTAATAAATTACTCAGGCAAAGAATCCCACTGTAATAAGAGACTTTTCTTGGAAATATCTTTAACAGTAACTGATAATATAATAAATTTAAAACAGGATACAAACAACTTGAATACAATATATTCTTATTTAATCGAGCTATCAAAGAGATCGCATCCACCACTTCGTGGTTTAACGATACAGAGTGTGATCGGCGAAGAGTAAGAATGCCAATTCTATGAAACTGACACTTTACTGGTCATTTTCGGTGAACATGACATCGATGTCAATATCATTTAAATTAAAACGTAATTTTTAGCTTGAGAGAATGAAGTTGTGGAGGGAAAAATTTTATACGGAGAACTTTATCAGTGATTTAAGATGTAGGAAAGTTGAAATTATTTGTCTTAGTGAGAGTGAGACTGAACATAACAAATAATTTCATCTGTCTGTATTATTTGAACAACACAAGGAACCAATCACGCTATATGTATGTTAGTTTTTCTAGCTTTAGGTCTTTCGTTATATTAATGTTAATTTCTTTTAATTGTAGATTCTTGACAAAGGTAATAGAGTTTACAAATATATATATATTTTTTTTTCAAACTTTATCAGTGATTTAAGATGTAGGAAAGTTGAAATCATTTGTCTTAGTGAGAGTGAGACTGAACTCAACAAAAAATTTCATCTGTCTGTATCATTTGAACAACACAAGGAACCAATCACGCTACATGTATATTAGTCTTTGTAGCTTTAGGTCTTTCGTTATATTAAGGTTAATTTCTTTTAATTGTAGATCCTTGGCAAAGGTAATAAAGTTTACCGTATACTGCCGTATACTTTAGTATCAGCCAAAGTGGCACACTGAGATGTTGCCATACTGCTGTATTTGTCTGGTGTAATGAATGGTAATACTCAAGCGGTAAATATTACACAGAACGATTGCTGGCATGAAGGTGATTTTTTCAGGGTTCGCTGTTATTCTGTTGCTTCGGATAAGTCATACGGTACGCGAGTTTTGATGGTTCATTATTGTGAATTATTGAATTGATTGATTAGTTGAATTTCTCGTGAATATTATTGAAGAATTGATATTTTTTTAGAATTTTATCATGAAGTTTAATCTAATCTATTTCCTTATATGTTTTTCCATATTCTCATTTTCAAAACTCTCTCTGTTTGAATAGATTTCAATATTTTTTCCTCTCTGATTCTATGAACATAACGCGTTGTTGATTTATTCAAATACCTGTAATTTTATAGTCTAAATGTCTCACTCAATTTCGATGATTCAGCAGTATTGCTAAACTGCACACCAGAGGTAAAAAAAAATATTTTTTTTGAAAAGTCAATATTTCGGAAATTACTTACCGGAAGTTGCTCAAATTGTTTGTGGATGTAGAGGATATTGGTGAAATGATTTGCAACATGTAGTACAGAAGACTCTTCCACGAAGAGAAAATGGCTTTTTTTTCTCATTAGATTTTGGCAAAAAGTATATGTACATTCTGTCAAGAAAGTACCGGGAATTATCGATTTAAATCTGGCGGGGCAATGAGGCAGGTAAAAAAATTTTTTCCTAGGTTGGTACCACTGTTCCTAATTACTATGCCAAGCTTGAGCGGGATCTGTCAACTAGTATGTTGCAACAGCTGATTAAGTCAGTCGATGTCAGAGTGCGTGCCGATTTTACTATGGGTGATTACGTTGAGCAAAGAAGTTGTTTAAAGTTTTGTGTTGCAAATGAATTTTCGTGCGCTGATGCATTGAAAATGTTGCAAAAGGCCTTTGGTGATAATGCTCTATCGAAAACTCGTGCATATCAGTGGTACAGAGCCTTCAAGGACGGTCGTGAAGTGGTCGCCCATCGACGGCTTCGATCGAAGATAACGTCGATAAAATTAAGGAAAGGGTGCTGGAAAACCGTCGTACCAGCTTGGGAGAGATAGCACATGATCTTAAGATATCCCACGAGTCCGCACGTACGATTTTGATTGATATTTTGGGCATGAGAAAGGTGGCCGCACGACTCGTACTGAAAGACCTTCAAAAACGTCATCGCGAACAGGTTGCTTCAGACATGCTGGATCGCTGTAATTCCGATTCTACATTCATGGAACGCATTATAACTGGTGATGAGATCTGGGTCTACGAGTACGATATGCAAACAAGCCAGCAATCATCGGAATGGGTGGCAAAAAATGGACCGAAAAAACCACGCGAAATCCGCTCGAAAATGAAGGTGATGCTCATTGTTTTCTTCGATATCCGTGGCGTGGTGCACTACGAATTCATTCCAGAGGATCAGACGTTAAACAAGGAATATTACCTAGGCGTTATGAAACGTTTGCGTGAGCGTATCCGTAAGAAGGGGCCAAATTTGTGGGCGAACAACTCATTGATTTTGCATGACCATAACGCGCCTTCTCACCGAGCTACGATTGTGACTGACTTTCTCGCCAAAAACTCAACAAACGTGCTTCAGCAACCACCGTATTCGCCGGATTTGGCTCCCTGCGACTTTTTCCTCTTCCCAAAACTAAAATTGCCCCTTCGTGGCACCCGTTTTGAGTCGATTGAAGCCATAAAACAAAATTCGACGGGAGAGCTAAAGTCCATCCCGGAAAGCGCCTATAAAAAATTTTTCGATAATTGGAAGTGCCGTTGGCATAGATGTATTGGAGCAAATGGAGCCTATTTTGAAGGCGACCCAATAAATTTTGACGATTAAATGTAAAAATGTTGTTTTAATTGAAAATTCCCGGTACTTTCTTGACAGAGTAGTATATCGCGAGTATCGGATAGACGGTCTCAAACGATTAGAAGATTATAAACACAAGACGAATTATTATTATTATTATTATTATTATTATTATTATTATTATCCTGATACTCCTAGATCTTCTGTGAAGATCCCTCAGAAGCTTTTTCAGCTTGTGCGAGTTAGGAGTTCAGTTGTGTTCTGTGTAGGCTTTGTTACTGCGATCTTGCGCCACTTTAGGTCACAGCACTGTTAATTTTTGACCCAACAGTGAAATGGTGGCAGATACCCGTCCAACTAGAAAATTTCTTTTCTACCTGAACAGGACTCGAACCTGGACCTCCCGGTCACGAGTCCGATGCCCTCCCGCTGAGCTATCCACACGAAGATGAATAATCCTTGGTCAAATAAAAACCTGTAGAGTTGGTGCACGAGCAATAAAAAACTGGAACGGTATAAATTGAATAGTGGAAATTTTAAGGGTACGTTTTAACGGAAAAGGTTTGTGAGTATATGTAGATACAAATATAAGAGGGAAATACCGATCTGATGAAACTGAGATTTTGAAATCCACTTCCACTTATCAAATGAACGAGTCGTTTATTCTAGCAGAATTTCGGGATCATCATAAAAGTACCTATACCACAGTATGCTATTTTAACTTACTGTTTCATAGGTTACATTTTTTGCGTAATGAGGAACCTGTGCGTAGAATATGAAGAAAAATATCATTAATCACGCGATAAAAACCTTCTACAAAAATTTCGAGTATAGGACTTAAAATTCATGTTTTCTTGGAGAAACGCTAATACCTCATACTGAAAAATTGGTCATTTTCCTGAAATGTCATATTTCAATTAGTAAACTTTAATCATAGGCATCAAATCGTTATAAATGAAGAAAAAAATTTTATGTTACTTTTATTAAAATTCAACGATAAGTTAATGTCATTTATATGCTTATAACTATAAAATCGACCACCTGTTATATGGAAAACACAGATTTCTCATTATTTTTTTCATTATATCTCATCGAAAGTATCTAATTTCGTTCTTGTGGTCCGTTCTTTTCAATTGCTTCAAAAATGATATCATTGAGCATGACTACGAGAAATATATGACCCAAAAGCAATTTTATAATTAGAACGAAGTCTTATTAACATTTCTATCACCGTTATTGCAAATAATAACCGAAAATTCAATTATTAATTGTAATTAGGTTTTGACATTAGCTACCAGAAACATTGAATATGATTTAAAGAAAACACTTTATTTCCTCTAATTTTCATTGTTAATAAGGGGTATGAATAATGGTAATAGAAAGCTCTAGAAATCGAGACAGTGTAACATACATCTGTATAACAATTCTATACTCAAATAAACTCGACAAGGTTTTGTGGTCAACAAAACCTTGTAAATTAAGTGATTATTATTACTGATTTTCCTTGTTAAATAAATTTTAAATATGAATGATATAACGAAAAATATTGTTCAGAAAGTCTTCACCCATGGTTAGTAGACTTGATCGATCGCGCACGGGAAAAGCTCACTTTTAGGACTGATAATGAAATATACTATTAATGAGATGAATGGTGTTTGCGGTTGGCTCTAGGTGAAATGGTTAGGAGATCGGTTGTGGTCTGTGTGGGTCTTGTTACTATTTCCTTACGCCACTTCAGAAACAGCGTTGATTGTTTATCCAAAAGCGAATAATTGCACGGATATCGGTATATAAAAATCAGAATTGAAACTTCTAATTAGATTTTTTCGATGATTAACATTTTTGCAAATTAAGAATTGTTTTTCCGAAAAAACGGAGAATCACATGAAAAAAAATACAGGTTAAGTTTCAATTCGATTCCTTGACATTCCTGTCGACTCAAAGGTTTTTTCACTTTATGATATATTTCAGGTTTCAGATGACATCAGTTGGAGGCAGATGGCACTGTTAATCATATGAGCCTTTTTCAAGAACTTACTGACAGATTTAAAATTGTTAGAGTAGATTTGAAGTGTAAATCGACATATGAATAAGAAAGCGGTCAAAAGCCCCTAAAGTTACATCAGTGCTTACTAGAATTTTTCTCCAGAATTCCTGAATACGAGCTAAGTGTAATTCGTTGTTATTTACAAGACAGCTGGTTCACAATATTTCAAATTAGAAATTACGTTTCATTTCAGATTTTTCAGTTAAAATTTAGATGTCTTTTATTTGAGAGGGTCCGAAAATAAATAACCAGCAGTTTTTCTTATTGATTTTCTGCAGAAATCTGATGAAGTAATCGAAAACTAGTGAGAATGTTCGATGCGTAACCCCGCACATCAAATCTCAGATTTGGCCGTAGTTGTCGAAAGGAGTCTTATCTGTATGAGATGTCCGGTGCGTGGTTTCGATGTACTTTGAATCGCAGACTAGGCGATATCGATATCGCCAGAAGATTATGATTTCTGATAGATTTCCGAAACCGCTGTTAAGTAATTACAATTTGGAATTTAATTTTTTCGCGGTTTCCAACGTCACAAAACTTGTTACTTTTTCATTCAAACGTTGTTAAATTTCGAATTCTGACGAAAAAATATTCTCGAAAAAAGGTGAATTCAAATAAGTCACATCTGTTGACGAATCTTCTTTACGTGTTGACATAACAATAGTTGTTAAGGGTTTGTTTTCTATTTAATCTCTTTTCATCATCTGTTTCACCTGTACAAGCGTAAATACTCTGTCCTGCTTGTTAAGTTTTCAGTTGTCTGAAGAAGGAATATTTATTTCTCGAAACTTGAGTTACAAAAAATGTGTAAAATATCAATTTATTGGTAGTAAGCAGTAATTTCTAATAACTTGTTTTTATGTATTTTATATCCAAATACAAAATTTCAATTCGAAGGCGCTGACGTGCCCTCACCCATGAAGGTTCTGGTAGCATTCGATTTTCTCTACTCACCTTGCTCTACTAACATAATATTTATTTTTTCATTTCATAATTATATGATTCTCACGAAATTCATCTGTAACCCATATCACATCGACCGGATCATTAGTTTTGAAAATACGGGAAAAATAATGTTTCAAATGTCAATAACTCCTAACCTATTCGACGGGTGTTGCCCAACGAACTCAGCCGAGATACATATTTATGCTTTGGAATTTCAAAAATCTGGGTTTTTTCATTCTTAAGTTGCTGTCTTTACATTCGGCAGGACATAATCACTTAACCACTAATTTTTCATGGGCACGTCCAACCTAGCCGTTTGAGACTCTCTTCAGCTGAACATTCCAAAATTCCAGATATTTGAACACAACATTGTTCCCTGAAACATGCGCACAAAAACATTTTGAGTAAGCCATTTTAGTTGAATAAATGTAAAATTTTATGCAGAATTTCATGTGGATCATAACATGAAAAAAATTTTGAAAAAGCCGTCATTCTTTAACTTCTTGTCAAACTTTAATTTGAGTGGATCTCTGTTTTTTGAGATATTGGAAAAATTACTCCAGCCGTTTACCCGCCTTTTACGAATTTCTTCATGGATGAACAAGCGCGTGGAAGCTAGTGATCTCACGTCAGTGCTTAAAAAAAAAAAATTATGTTCAGCACTATTTATTTTGACGCCGAATCAGAAAGGAGATTCGATGTCATATGTGAAACATTATTGATTTCACAAAGGTTGGATGATTCGTTCAGATTGTATTAGGAGATAATCTAATTGAAATATGTAATAATGACTATTGACAAAAGAACGATTTTTTCTGATAACCACTGAATTTGTACAGGAATTAAAAAATTCAAATCGAAGCATCCATATTCTTGTAGATATTCATTTTTTTTATGATTGACAATATTTTCCTTCGTGTTAATTCAATGAAACAGTCGTTGGAAAATGGTAGTGCTTGAAGGCATTTTCATCGAATGTATAAAGATAACTAAGTGAATAAATATTATTATTATTACGAATTAGCTCAGAGATTTCAAATTTTCCCGTAGATTTCTAGTCTAAATGGGCAATGCAAAATCTGCAAATATTTTTGGAAATTATTCAAACAGTTAATAGCAGATATTGAGCGAGTTGAAAATACTTTTTTGATGTAGTGACAGATTATATTATGAATTGTCAGAAAAAATGATATGATCATTTATCTCCTCTGGTTAACTATTACTTTTCATCATTATCACATTGTATGGAAATGAAATAAATTAAATCAGATAACAGGAGGGAAATGTTACAATGGAAACTAACTACTCTTGTTCTTTAAATTGAATTCATTTTTACTTATTCACTTTGTTTTGACTAATCTACCAATATTATTTATTATTCGAGGAAATATTTTATTTTGTATTTTTATTTTTCCATTTAATTGTGCGAGTTAGGAGATTGCGTGTGTTCTATGTTCGTTACTGTTTTCTTTATTACACTTTAGGAACTGCGCCCTTAATTGTTTACCCAATAGCGAATGGTCAGACGGTCCCCCGAAACCAGAAAATTTCTTTCCTGGCCCTGGGTTCGAACTTTCAACGTACGTACGGTATGAGTCCATTAGGCCAGGCGCTGGCAAGAATATTACGGAGAAAAGATATATATGAATTCGTTTACTCAAATTTACTCAAACAAAAAGCTCATAGAATTGGGATTCACAAAAAAACTATGTGCAAGGATTGGCTATGAGATTCATGGTGACGCATGAAAATTGGAACGAAATGGGGATTTCTTTATAGAAATGAATGCTTGTTCAAACTTGAAATATAGCTTTCAAATTTGCGGATCAAATTCTATAGTCGTAGCGAATTACCAAGTTGGTACTATTCGAGAGAAACTTTTTTCTTCAGAAGAAGATATTAGGAGTCTGCGGAATAATGAAAAATCTTTATATTGAATTGTTAAATGAATAGAGTACCTTTGGTGAAAATTACTCCTTAACTTCGAAGGTGAGACGTATTATAGCATTGATAGAATCAGTTTATTCAATCAAATTCAATCACCGAGCTGCATGAACGAATAAAACTTTCGATAACAGCGATAATTATCTTCCACTTGACTTAAAGTCATCCGAATCACGTTAAACCACCATTTTACAGAAAAAAATTATGTATTCTATAAAACCGATACAAGACGCTTGTTTTTATTCAAACGATGAATGAGAAAAAAAAACTTCATGAATTTAACGCAATCCAATATATTTCTAATTCGAATACCGCTTCAATCCCAAAAGTTTACGTATCAGCCGAGTGGATTATTCCTAAAGTTTCAATTACTGAGCTGCAAAAACGCATAAACCTTTCAACGAAATCAACGAAAATGTATAAGCAGTTACACAAAATCGATATGAACTGATATGAAATATTAGGGGAAAACCTTGATTTGAAAATATTTTTTGGAATTTTCAGATTATGTGACACGACAAATTTTTCACAAACGTATGCGTTATAATTTTACTATTTTATACCACATTGCAATTTGAAAAGATCTGCAGTTTCGAAAATATTGTAAGAAATAAGAAAAAATTTCGAATATCAATAACTTCGAAATCAAGAGAACTAAATATCTTATTAATGAATCCAGTAAAAATATTTTGACTCCAAACCTACCTTGAAAATTCAAAGATAGCAAGATATTACCTAGAACATGCATGCAAAAAATCCATAATAAAATAATAATCCTTAACATCAATACGAATTAATGTAAAACGTAGCGCTAAATAACAATTCGCTCTTTCAGGAAGCCACAGCTGTTCACAGTCTGCTTACGTATCGATCGAACGGAAAAAAACCATCTTCACTTTCTACTCTTATGAATTCCAAGAACGAATGCAAGATAATTGCAAAGTAAACAAATGCACGTTGTCAAATGTACTGGATGCCAAGTGAACCATTGTTTGGATAGCCCCATGATATACAAAGTATACACGAAATCGACCCGAGCGCCACCATGATAAAACTTGGTGAACCTAAAGTATCCACGGCAGTCGAGATAGGTCGAAAAAGGGTCAAGTTGGCATCCCTTATATCATTTACCGATGTCACTTCGTGTTGGTAAGTTGGCATCCGTATATTGGATGCCACCTTACCTCGGATGCCATCTATACCGGTAATTTTACATGGGGGGATGCAGCCTTGTACGCTGGATATATATATATATATATATATATATATATATATATATATATATATATATATTTAAAGACTTTCAGAATTAATTAGAATTTTCACAGAGTATACTGAAGATTCATGATTTAAATGAGGGTATCCTCCTTCTGAGTCAATATTCACTGGGCATAATCGCTAAGATATCTTAAAGATTATTGAGACAAACCTTTCAATTCACGTAGATATAGTAAGGAAAATAATTCAATTGCTTCTGTGGCTTCTGATATGTTTGGATAACCCTTGAAATATGAAGATTTAATGTTTTTATTTGGTCTTTTATAACGAGCTGACCTCGTGTGATAGTAATTTAATTAGGGATTTCATTCTAAAAACTTTTTTGACTTCAATCTTGTTATTGTATGTCATTCAAAATGTTGAACCCATCTGAATATTGAGAACTATCATGATAGTTTAGTATAGTGTTTTGTATTTTGATTTAAGTATTTAGTCATTTTGAGTTTTATTCTAGTTATACTTCAGTGGAAGAAGTTATGTATAGATATAAATTTACCATGTCATAACAGGAAAAATGAAGTATTTGTAGACCATTATTAATTTCATGGTAATTTAATATATCTTCACAGACAATGACTGGATCAATTCTCCGGAACCTCTAAAAATTTAATCTGAAAAATCTCTTGAAAATGTTTCGAAATCAAATCAAATAAAATGTCGTCTAAACAATGTTTCACTTTATAGACATATAGAATCATCAACACATATGTAGAGAAGTTAGACAATAAAGAATCAAAAGAAAATAATAAAAAAAAAGACCGTGATCATCAAGCAAATATCATTCAAGACAGTCTCTTTCGATTGGATACTCAGATGTGAAAATTTGTATCATAAAAAAATGCTCCACATGGAATTTAAAAAGTTCTTTTTATTTCTCCTCCTTAAAAAATATATAGGGCATTCTCCGGAAAAAGTATTATATCTGAAATTCTTACCCATATTGCCATCAGCTGAAATATATTTGGATGCCAAATAAAAACAATTGATAAAATATATCTAGATATCTTCCTTCGCAAAATATCCTATTTGAACATCCATAAGACCATTTATAAAACTAGGCTATTCCACAGGAAATATGAAAATGTAAATTTTAATTATTATAAACAAATATGAATTAAAAATTTGTTTCTGCTGAATATCCAATTGGTACATGGATTATGTTTGCTGGATCATCACACCTAATTTTTTATAATATATTTTCTTTTGATTCTTTATGGTTAACCTCCGCATATATGTGTTGATGATTCTATATGTCTATAAATTGCAACAATGTTTTTAAGATATTTCATTCAATTTGACTGAAATTGTTTTAAAGAAATTTTTAGATTAAATATGTAGATGTTTCTGAGAGTTGATCCAGTTACTTTCTATAATATTTCAAACAAAACTTTCAAAGTAATTTTCAATTTATATTTGTTCATACAGTTTTTACAATAAATATTCAGTGAACGTTTTTCAGATTTCTGATTTTAGATTTAATTTTTACATTATATAATTCGAATACAATAATACTAAAATTATTCCTTCTAGCTGTTGTATTATGAATAATAATTGTCATTTCTTTAACGTAAGTAAGGATTTGTTCATACGCCATTTGTTGATCCTCCTACGTTTGGAAATAGTGTAGTTATCTGTATGAAGATGAAATGGTCTTGAGTTTTCTTGTATTTTTTCAGCATAATTCGCCCAATTCTTTCCACAGAAAAAAGCTCTATATATGTTAGGGAAAATAATAGACTTGTCTAAAATTTGCAGTTTTTGATTTTTTTAATTCCATCAATATCATTTCTAATAACTCGTCAACAGCGTACTGTTGAACAACAAAATGATTAAATTGTGTGCAGGTTATATATTCTATTGAAATAATTTCATTTTCAACACTATTATGTATGAATCTGAATAACCAATTCAACAAGAGATAATTTTTGGCCTTGTTGAGGAGATCGATTTCTTATTATAATTTGTGTATCTAGACAAATTTTTTTGTAGACTTTGCCTAACATAATTGGTTTCAATGACAAAAAATATTCCAAATAAAATCAATGAAGAATATATTGGTCGTTTGTTGATTTGATAATTCCAATAAAAGATTATTTATTTCTCTTCCAAAATCATCAACATGGCAACATCGCCCATGATGAATGAAAAGATAGCCGAGTTTTCCAGTGGCCTAGGCTCAGATAAAATCTGATATTGTATCGAGTGTGAATTTGATTTTCGTTCACCTTTCTACAGAATATTGAAAAATTAATTCAGTATATTCATGTCCTTGATTAAACGAGATTTCATAGAGAGTAAAACAGATAAAAAGATAACGATTGATTTAAAGAAGATGTAGAGGTTTCAGTCCTAAATTCCAACTTTGTCAAGTAAAATAAGTGCGCAACAAATATCTTCAACAGCATTACCAAGAAAACCAGAAAAATTGGGATCTTAAAATGAAACTGAATATAAAGATCAAAATTCCTGAAAGAAATAAAATATTTTGTCTGTATGTAGCATCTACTTTCAATCTCTGACCGAAAACAAGCGACCGCAATGATAAAGTCTGTTGGCACATAACTTTTTCAATAAGATTAATCTTATGTTTTGTGATTGTATTTTCCGTATTGTTAAAAATATCTCTTCGGGACTTCTGCCTTGAAAGATTCAAGACTTCACATCACTGAAAATTTAAGGAATAACTTAGCAACACTGCATTCTTACAGTAGAAATATATCAACATTTAATTCAACTATAGGCCTAGAAGAAGTATTTTTTTCGGCCCATTTCTAATCCATAAATTTTTTCGAATAAAGTTGATGCCATTTTACTGAATGAACTAAATTCCAACAATTTAACATTCTTTGTGGATATTTGCTTTTACCTTAGTTTAATCTCTTCGCAGTTGTATCATCGAAAAGCCTGAAATGCTTGTTCACATAATTAGTTTCCACCCTCGTATTTCTCGGAAAATCTTAACTCAGCGAATTTTTCCAGAGCTATCAGCAATTTGGTTTTTTCATCCATTATAATCTCTTCAATTGAAGCATCAATCGTAAAAAGATTTAATTCAATTAGTAGGATATTTTTTGTGTAAATCCATATTTTTTGCTGGCTAGACGTAAAGGAATCGACTGAAAATGTTTTATTAACAGATTTTTACGGATTCATTAAAACCGATTCATTTCAATATTCTGCTCACTTATGGTGGGAAATAATAGGTCTTCTTCCTCTCGAAAAATGTTTTACAGTGAGTCTCCAGAACGCTATTCTGAAATCTGGACTGTAAAAAGCATAAATGAAGGGATTAATTCCAGAGTTGAACCATCCCAGCCATGTTAAATACGACATGATTAAGGCGTTCATATCGTTGCTTGGCATAAAAGGCGTCAAAAGATAAAAAATGAAAAATGGAAGCCAACAAGCTATGAAACCACCCATTACAATACTGAGAGTTTGGGCAGTTTTTGTTTCCTTTCTAAACGAAGAAACTCTGGAAGCTGGTTCGAATTTCAAGATAGCACCAGTGTCGAGTTGTGCGTTTTCCAGCTGTGATCTGGTACTGTTGTTTATCGATGACTCGTAAAAACTACCTCCTCTCGATGATGTAAATTGTTCGTTGTTCTTCAATCTTCCTGGTTTTGATTTAGTCCTGAAGGATTTTACTCTTCTATCGTTGTAACTGAAGTTTCTTTGATTGGATTGTGGGAGGCTGTAAACAAAAATTCATTAGATTCTATGCTCTAAAACTATCATAAGACGTGAGTTAATACTCTCATGATGAAATGAAAGGACATATACTGAACGGTGTCAGCCGTTACTATTTGGTAGTTGATCATAATTAAAACATGTTGTAGAAATTACTATGCTTTACTACCAATAAATTGATGTTTTACACATTTAATTGGAACTAGAGCTTTGGGAAGTAACTATCCCATCTTCAGACAACTGAAGACTTAACAAACATAACAGGGTATTTATGCATATACAGAGGTAGAAGAGGTAATAAAAACAGGTTAAAAAAGGTTTAAATGAGAGGACGCCTCACAACTATTAGAATGTCGGCACGTCAAAGAAGATTGGTAAACAGATGGTGCTAATTTATTATCTCAAGAATTTTGGATTTACATAGATCCTTACAGTCATTCATTAACTTTACATTATTTCTATTGTGAACTAATTTGGAAATTTTAACAGATTCTAAATAATCAAGTTTCTCTCCTTCTGATTCTACATGTAAAATTTTAAGTTTATCTATTGTCGGAAAACGATGGCAGTTTTCTAAACAATGAGTGGCAAAAGTAGAAGTATGTTTATTTTTCATGAAATTCATTTCATGTTGGTTGAAACTCTTCTTGAAGGAACGTCCCGTCTGTCCTATATATTTATTACTGCACGTCAAACAAGATAACTGATAAACTCCCGATTTATGTATGTTTAGAGTTGGGTCCTTTGCATTAAATAATACGGATGATTATTTTTCCGACCCAAATATCGACCAATAGAATTGCACCATTCGACGTCACGTGGTACAACCTACATTGTATTATACTGATAATTTTTTGATTATTTTCTCTGGTAGTTGCTATATATAAAAAACAAAACATGATCCAGTCAAATTAACCACACGTCAAACTGACAGGTTGAATTCAATTGTGAAAATTGGAGATTTTGCATGAAAATGAGTCGATTTGGAGTTTGTTCTCTGTCCACCATCGATAAAAAAGTCAAAGGAAATGTTCCCATTAATACGGAGAAGGCAAAAAAAAACAGTTTGGAACCAATTTACTACTTTTTGTACTGAGAGGGAATACACATTGAGTGCTGAAACGAGTGAAGCGCAATTGGCAAACATTATGAAAGATTACGCTTACAATATGAAGAAAATGGATGGAGAGGACTATAAGGAAGGTACAATAAAAACAATGTGGAATCAGACTGCCAAATCACTTCAAGAAAAGTATATTTGGGACGGAAAAATAATCCCCCGAATACCACACGAGCTTCAAAATTATCTGGCATTTCCCTCAAGGTTCCCTGCAAACAAATAAAGTCGTCAAGGTTTTCAGGAAAAATCACTCGCGCTTCGCGCTCGTGATTTTTTAACCTGAAAAACTTGACTCCTTCATTTGTTTGCAACGAACCTATCGGGAAATACCCGATAATTTTGAAGCTCTTGTGGTATTATAAGTGAAAATTTATTTTGTGTTTTGAAAGCAATATTAACATCCAATTCTGAAAAACTATAGGCCACTTTTTGACTTACGATACCGAAGTACGCCAAAAAGAAATTCCAAAGATGGATGATCACTGTCCTCGGGAACAAATGGATCTACATACCTAATTAAGTTATTTACTCTAAATGTGTTACTAAGCTCAATATCAAGAATTCTGCCATTATTATTTATTACTTCACTGAACTGTAGAAACTCAATAAACGAGACAGTGTACAATAACGCAGAACACCTAGTAAAAACTTTCATAGGCAACAAAAAACCACCCGATCCATCCTTCGTCCAGGAAACCCCAGAGCAGTTGAAATCGCCTACCATCAGGATAACGTTTCCACTAGTTGCATTCTCAATGTCTTCCAGTTTTCATAAAAGACACACCATGGCAGCAGTATGGATTGGTGAAATGTAGACACAACGAGGATGCAGACCACTTCTCATCCCCACGAAAACACCACCACCTTCACGTTTAGCACTTGCTGTTGAGGAGCGATCTTTCCGATAAATGTCATATTCACAAATTCCTAATCATACACATTCAATTGAGCCAAGTCTCAGTAAAAAATAACAGATCGTAGTTACAAGATACTGCAGAACATCTGATGAATCTTCAAATTTTTAGTGAATCTGATGAAATAATGCCTTCAAAAAATTTTTATGAGCAGTGAAATAAGAGAAGCTAGCGGTGAGTTGAAAAATTTAGACTGGTTAAGAAGTAATTTGAAGACCCTTGATTTCTATGAAATTCATTAAAAAGCAAAAACTGATTTCAGAATTCTACTGAAACATACCAAATAAAGTTTTTGGAGAAATGTATTGAATTCTTATGTAAACAAAAATTGGACTCTATGGAATTTGGTAAATAGGAAGACTGGTACAAAAAAAGATTTAAAGCCTAGTATGAAACTAAATTATTATAGTATATTGTATACTAAGCGTACTGAACTGTTGACTAAATATTCGATGTTGATGCTAAAATTAGACTCCAAAATTATTATGGCAGTTCAATTATGTACAATCTCTACCTTATCGACAATACCTTCTTCTTTCTTGCGGTTCTCAGGGAACAGGTAATAGGATTCATTAAAGAAGAAAAAAGACGGGTGTTTATTATATATCGGCTGTTATTTTGTTAGTAGATATTATTGTCGATAATTTGGCTTATCTTATTAATTCATCATTTACTACTGGCAAATTTCCAGTTTGTTGGAAAATGCTTCAGTTATCCGTTTTCAAAAGAGACGAATCTTTGTGATATAACAAATTATCGATCCCTTTCAATACTAAGTGCTTTCTTCAAAATTTGAAAAAATATTGTATGCTAGAATGATCTTCTTTCCGGCTCGCTTCAAGATTATTACTGATTGCCAGCATTTCTGAGTGGATTGTTTGCTGTTTAACTGATCCTAATGTTCTAGTGAGAATGGAAAACTGTTGCTCTAAAATGTGTAATGTGACAACTGTTGGAACAACTGTTGTTTCTTTCCTTTATAAATGACTTACCGGATCGTATTGATCCTGAAATCTTGATCATATTCATTAAAAAAAATGTATATATGACAGTAATTTATTTCCACAAAAATGTTTGTACTAATACAACAATTGTTTCACCACGATGTGGCTTCTTCAGGTATTACATTGTACTGTCTGATGGTATTGAGTGTAACCGAGTTTATATACATTTTTAGGTACGTGACCAAATAATAGAACCACAAGTCATAAAAACTCTAGGTGTTTATTGGAGTTTGCCGCTGAAAATGCCATTAAGGAAAAATATTCAGTAATGGAGAATGATCAACATCTGCTTGTTCGTTCAAAAGGATTTTACGGGCATTATACCTGTTGATTTCAAGAAATTCTAAAAGTGTTAATCTAGAACTTTTGCTTTCAACGTGGATAATTTCATAATTATTGTTGAAATTATGCCTAAATTCCTTAAGATGATTAGCATATGTCGAATGTACAGAATTGTATATATAACCCCTTTGGTGTTCTTGGATACGTTTCTTGAATGGTCTACCAGTCTGGCCAATGTATACTAAAGGGCAATCTTTGCAAGTTAACTTGTAGACTCCGGATTTATTTTCTTTATTTGTACGATCTTTATTGTTTTTTATGTAGGTACTAAGGTTATTAATTGTCTTAAAAGCCGCGTTATAATTGAAACAACTTTTGAAATATTTAGCAATATTTTCAGATAATCCATTGACATAAGACAACGAAAAATATTTCTGTGTATTGTTCCCAAAAAAATATTTGCTCACTTTAATGAATCCACAAATCCCAAAATTATATTCATTAATAAAACTTCATAAAGAAAATAATCCAATTAGACCAGTAGTTTCATTCGTCACATCACCAAGTATAAAATTATCTAGAGTTTTAATTTCTATTATTCAAACCGAAACAAACTTTTTAGCTAAATACGCTATTAAAAATAGCACCCAACTTATAGACAATATTAAATCCATCCAATTACCCAAAAATGTAAATTAATTTCTTTTGATGTACAAAATTTATTCCCTAGTATACCTCCAATTGAAACAGTACAAATTGTAAAAAAACTATTAATTAAAAATAATACCAATCCCATCAAAATGAATGATATACTTAATTGCCTGGAAATATGTCTCGAACAAAACTACTTTCAATTTAACGGAACCGTCTATATTTCTGACAATGGTTTAATAATGGGAAATCCACTCAGTTCAATTTTAGCTGAAATATTCATGGATGATCTGGAATCAAAAATACACCTGAATCCTATAAGCAAATATTTTCTTTATTGGTACAGATATGTAGATGACATTTTTTGTTGTTTCAAAGGCACCGACCGACAACTACATATCTTCACGAATTTCATTAATAAACTCCACCCAAAAATCAAATTCACAATCGAAGAAGAAAAGAATCAAAGTATTAATTTTCTTGACCTCACTATAACAAGATTAAATAATTTACATGATTTTAGTATTTTTCACAAACCAACACATACAGACATCACAATACATAAAACTTCAAACCACCCCACTAACCAAAAGATGTCAGCATATAATAGTTTTATTCATAGATTATTGAATGTCCCTTTAAATTCAGAAAACTTTATGAAAGAATTAAATATTATTAAACAAATAGCATCAAACAACGGTTACAATCCCTTTCTTATAGACAAAATGGTATCCAATAAACAAAAGAAAATGGCATTAAATCTCGTGTACCCAATCATAAAAGAGGACAATACACAGAAATATTTTTCGTTGTCTTATGTCAATGGATTATCTGAAAATATTGCTAAATATTTCAAAAGTTGTTTCAATTATAACGCGGCTTTTAAGACAATTAATAACCTTAGTACCTACATAAAAAACAATAAAGATCGTACAAATAAAGAAAATAAATCCGGAGTCTACAAGTTAACTTGCAAAGATTGCCCTTTAGTATACATTGGCCAGACTGGTAGACCATTCAAGAAACGTATCCAAGAACACCAAAGGGGTTATATATACAATTCTGTACATTCGACATATGCTAATCATCTTAAGGAATTTAGGCATAATTTCAACAATAATTATGAAATTATCCACGTTGAAAGCAAAAGTTCTAGATTAACACTTTTAGAATTTCTTGAAATCAACAGGTATAATGCCCGTAAAATCCTTTTGAACGAACAAGCAGATGTTGATCATTCTCCATTACTGAATATTTTTCCTTAATGGCATTTTCAGCGGCAAACTCCAATAAACACCTAGAGTTTTTATGACTTGTGGTTCTATTATTTGGTCACGTACCTAAAAATGTATATAAACTCGGTTACACTCAATACCATCAGACAGTACAATGTAATACCTGAAGAAGCCACATCGTGGTGAAACAATTGTTGTATTAGTACAAACATTTTTGTGGAAATAAATTACTGTCATATATACATTTTTTTAATTAAAATGAGTTTCCACCAAGTGAAGACCGAATCTATCAAATATTGATCATATTCGTTGATGATACCTCATCAGCTCGGAGTTTCAGGGAAATTAACCAGTTTATATTTCAGTTACTGAGTTTTTTGCTTTAGTACAAATCGAATGCCTCGGATTCTCACTAATTGTGAAAACAGAATGTGTTTATTCAAATAACGAAAACATTGCTAGAGATCGCTCGATTATCAAATGTTTGGATTACCAAATTGTTTCGAAAGGTACTGTTACATTTTTGGGCGTACACTTAGATACTTCATTGAAATGAGATCATTATTATTATTTATTATTATTATTATAATAAATGATTTATTTATTTATTATTTATGTTGAATCAGTCTATGAGAAATTGAGCAGTTCTCTTTATTCCTTGAGTTAAATAAGAGAATCTCTTTCAATTCAATCTCTCATGAATGCTTATTACAGTTTTGTAAATTGTTTTTCAAATTAAAATTATAGTTATGGAATAATTCTGGCAATTTTCATGAAGTATTTGTCACACAGAGAAGAATATCACGTTTAATATTTAATTAAACACCTCATTATTCGTATCGTTAACCTAAAATGAGAGTGATAACGTGTCGTTGGTGTGAAATATTCCTGATTTTAGACCAAGTGATTCTACAGATGCCATTGGTACGAATAGCATCATACTTTTTGATCCGATATATTCTGTTTGTAGTGGTTTTATCTTCAAAGTGTTAATTTTTTTTCTTTCCCGATTTATTGTTCTTATTGATCTTTCGTAAACACGCCTTTGTACATAGGTCACTATCAACCCTTCTCTCAATAGAAAACTTTACCAAAGAAATTAAAGTTTTGAAGTCATTAGCGTCGAACAATGGTTGCCATACGAACGTAATCGATAAATTAATTTTTTTAAAACAGCATAAAAAGGCTCTAACTTCTCTTTACCCTATTCTTTAGGAAAAAGAAACAGAAAAATTCCATAGCATAAACTACATACCACAAATTTGTAACAAAATTTGCAATAAACTAAAACAGAATAATATCAATATTATTTTTTCTATTCAAGATAATCTACACAGTTTTTATGTTTCACAATTTTTTCAGAATTCTGACACGTTTTTCGGTCTTTCGACCATCTTTAAAGGAGTACACTAAATTCCTTTTTGAAAAAAAGTATAAATAAAAAACTGTTTGTTTACACCGTATGATCTATTTGTGATAGTCGACTATATTTGCCATCTTTTTCTGTCTTATTGGCGTATTGGTCAAATCTCTTCTTTCACAATGATAAATCCAAGTGAAAAAAAACCTACGTTTTTTAATAGATTAATTGTAAGTCGGGCCGCCCGTTTCTGGAGGAAGATTGTTATAATATGATTTCTAAATTACCTGATAAATTGGCTCAATTTAATGTTAGGGTTGGGCAGATTCCCAATGTTCGAAATAAGTTTTCCGATGGTTCAGATCAACTGCAGGTGTTATCAGGGAAATATAAAGAATTTTACATAGATACTGGGTTTGATGACTTATATTATGAAGTTTTTGCACATTCTGGTTAATATTCAACACCATCAAATTCCGTTTAAACTAATACGAGCGGAAATATGGTAACACGTGAATTGTCATTAAGAGATATAACATTACCGAAATTTGATGGAAAAGCTGAAAATTTCTCAGCGTTTATTAGTATTTCTGATGCATTGGTACATAATAATAGGTATTCGGATATTGAAAAGTTTACCATTCTTATAAATCATCTTGAAGGAACTGCATTAAAATACGCATAGACCACAAGGTTCTCTCCGGAAAACTATTTAGTTGTTTATAACCATCTCATTCAAAGTTATACAAACAGATGTTTGATTGCATATAATTATTTAAGAGTAATTTTCAGTTTGAGACCTTTGAAGAACGACACATTTCAAAGTATGTCGGACTTATGTGAAACTCTCCAAACGAATGTATCTGCCATGAAGAATATGATGCTTCCGGATTTGAGCGATTACATGTTGGTTGAATATTCTTTACGCTTAGTCAATATAAAATGAGTTATTCTATCTTTGTCTTAAATATCAAACAGAGACATTTTGTACTACCTTCCTACAAATTTAAAAATTTCTCTGTTTAATATTGATGATATTAAAGAAACCTTCCGTCAAGTATAAAAAACTCATTTTTTATTATTTATTCTATCTTTTTCCAACGACTATAACAAAAATCAAGTTTACCATACATTTTCCTGAAATAAACTTAGTTTCTTTGGATGATAAATAAAAAGCCTATCACTCCTTTGTACTTTCGAATACGAAAAAGAAATTGGAAATCAAAATTTGAAATGGTGTTTTTCTATTATTGCCCTGAGAAAAATGATTTTTAAGGCAATTGTCGTCTAATTGTTAGTAAAATGTTTAATGCTTGTTTTTTTGCTCTCTTGTCCGTCAATCCATTCTGTGACAGTTTTTTCTGTCCGTTTATTACTTTGTCACTTTATTTGGATTTTCTTCATTTCTTCATTCGTCGGTTCTTTAATACCTTATTTAGTCTGTTTTTTTGATTTATTATTTTTCTATTTGACTCTAAGTTAAAATTTAGTGAACTAGTAATACTCAACTAACCTAGCAGTTCTAAGGCTAATTTCTTCACCTTCTGAAGATCCTCTTTCTGCATCGGATTCCTCTCTAGATTTTAACACTAGTTCATGGCTTTTCTAAAAAAAAAATTAAGTGGTTATTGTCTTCATTTTGATGAGTGTATTACTGAACAATATTCATCTATACTGATATGAGGACATAAGACAAACAATATTTTAATATAAGGATAAACATTTACAATTTTACACAGAAATGAAATAATTTCCTCAACTTGAGTTTTTGGCAATGTGGAAGTCTTACATCAGGCATTGAATGATAGCGTTTCTAATTCATTCAGCATGTGCTCCGAAAAAAATTAATAATGCGTTAGGCGTCCTCTTAGTTGAGTATAATTATGTACGCGCAACTCGAACCTCGTGAAATAACTGTCTCAGTGTCTTTTAGCTTTCATCTTGTTCCTCTAGCTTCTTCGTTACAGAAAAGATGCACAAGTATTACTTCATTCCAAAACAATGAACAGGTAGGCCAATTTGGCAATAGAACAATCAAACATTTTGACCGGTAACAATTAAACTGTGTCAAAGTCTTAAATATAATACAAATTTATTCTGCTAACCTAACTACAAATTTTAATTCCTAAAAATTTTTATCAAAACCATTTTGAAATTAAATGGAGTAAATGTCTTAGAAAACACATTTTCAATTTAGTAGACATAATTAACACTCATTACACACCACCAAAAGGAATAAAATAATACAAACGTCCTATGTATTATGAAAACCAAATTCTTTTCCAAAAATGCACAGCACGTCAAGAATTTCTTCGAAAGTTTTTATTTAATATTTTTTATTAATAACTTATATTTCCTTCGTATTCTCTTATTCCTTTTGGTACTATGTAATGAGTGCTAATTCTATATGTCTACTCAAGGATCTTTCAATGGGAACGCTCCATTTTTAAATTGATATTTCTCTCGCATGGCAGCCATTGTTTATTGGTGACATTGACAGTTGTATTTATCAATGTCTACCTTTTAATCATGAAAAAGTACACACTCCTACAACGTTCACAAATAGTCCAAATTTATTACGAAACATCGCGATCTGTTACTTTAATTTACGTGATTTAACTCCAATTTTTGACCATTATAATCGCCCGGATAAAAGAACAGTTGAACATTTGGTGAAAAAGTTTGAAACAAATTTTACACATCATGATATTACAGTGCCAGTGAGACGAAGAAACGCAGAAAGTGAAGAGAATATTGCTGCCGTACGTGAAAGTGTTCGTGAAGACCAAAATTTATCTATGTCTCGACGTTCACAAGAAGATATCTTTGTTTTAACCCAAGAACTCAAACCAACTGATCATTTAAAGCGTCATGGATTTAGTACACGACGACAATTAATGCTTAGAAAAAAATCGGAAGAAATGGACCGATTAATTATCCGCCTCATTCCTGTGATTTAACTCCATTGGAATTCTTTCTTTGAGGTCACATTAAATCATTGGTTTACAGTACTCATCCAGTAAACTTAGACGATATTCAGATCAATATTGAACGAGTAATTGCTAAAATATGAACTAATCTGTGTGACAGTAATGGAAAAATGGGTTCAACGACTTCATTTCTGCCAGCCTTTCCATAGTGGACATTCAAACGATGTTTTGTTCCATAACTAATGTCATCCATTGTACTTTACAATGAAATAAAAATTTCGAACATTTGAAAATAAATAATGCCTTTCATTCACAAAACAAAATGGGGCGCTGCTAATGAATCACCCTTTGAATTGAAACTGTTTTCTAAGACATTTATTTTATTTTATTTCTAAAAACTTTTGAGAAATTTTTTTATGTGATTAAATTTTGTAGAGAGGTAGCAGAATAAATCTTTATTATATTTAAGATATAGTAATAAGCCTTCTATCAAGTGAAAATCCCTTTTTTATTATTTTAATATTATATATAATAATTATATTTTGGTTTTTCACTGATATACATGGTATCATTTGGATATTACTGAGTTCTTGAAAATACCTTACAAACTTTGTGTAATTTCTGTGGACGAACATAGAATACATAGTGTTTTTTATATGCAAAATTCACTATAGTTTTAACTTTGTTTATCCGAAGACATGTGGTTTTGATTGGGTAAGATCTATTTGTATTAATTACTTTATTGATACGAAGTCGGAATAATAAATTATCGATGTCGTAATTCCAAATGGCCTATTTGAAGATGTGATGCATGTTTTTGGAGTTTTTTTGAAGAAATTTTCTAATGAGAGTGTCTCGAAGAAATTCTTTATTTATTTAATATTTTTGATTGATATTTCATATTTTCTTTGTATTCTTTTATTCCTGTTTGTGCTGTGTAATGAGTGTTAATTTTATATGTCTACTGAATTGAAACTGTGTTTGCTAATTTATTTTCTTTCAAAAAGTTTTCGAGAAAAATTTTTCATAAAAGTAAATTTATAATTTTTAGTGAGGTAAGCAGAATGAATCTTTATGATATTTAAGATATTGCTTCATATCAAATAAAAGACCACCTTTTTGATATCTGTCAAAGTCACTAACACGGTAATAATTTTGACGTCTTTGATTTCGAGATATTTTGTTATGCTCAACATCTCAATCTGTATGATAAGAGTATTTAAGATATTTTTTAAGCCTTCTATCAAGTAAAAAAGTCCCTTTTCATTATCCGCCAAAGTCACTGACATGGTAATTATTTTGACGTCTCTGATTTAGAGGTATTTTGTTATGCTCAACACTATTGGGGGAGGTGCGATTGCTGAAAATATTCGAACTACTTAGTTCTCATGAACTGGTTTGTTCAGAAAAACTAAAAGACAAAAGAATCGAAAAGAAAATGTTGACATTGTTGTTATAGCGTGCTTCGAATATCATCATTCTGTTGTCAAAATGTCAAGTAGAAGAAATTATTCTTTCTGGGTAAAGCTTCTAATGCCATTGATCTTATTCATCAATATTTCAATTTTAATAGAATGACTTTTTCATAAAAGGTTCAGAAAACATTACCTCATATCTAAAATAGTACATTGTTCATATTTATCTACTACAGTTCATGCTGATATTATAATGATGAGGATATATCAACTAGATTCGCAATCTTTCAGATACAAAGAGAGAAAGTTTGTTTTCAAGAATTACCGAAAATGAAGCAGTAAAGTACGTATATAACCCCCTAAAACTTTCACATTCTAAGTCGAGAAGTAATCAGAGTTGAAACATCGAGTATAAAAATGCCTCTATAAGATCCTAATATTTCAGAAGAAATAGGTTTATTTCTATTATTTATGCGAAATTACTTTTATTTCTTCTCAAAAAATATTAATACTAGTTGAATTATTTCATTTATTTCATCATATGCAATAAAATAAGAGAAAGTCTGAAAGAATAATTGTTGGTATATTGATAATCTCAAAAGTAAGTCAAAAATAATTTGTATCGGTAGAAATTTACTTGAGCTGTTGTGGATATATTTCAACTCTTCTTATCCTCGATAGCTTGTGAAATTCAAGGATGAACAGTTTAATATTGTTTTCAATCAAGACATGTTATTGCAAAAAGGAGAACAAACATTTATAAAAACCTAAATAATTATTCACATTATGATTACATCTCTTGAAATTAATTCATAGAATACCTCATTAATACACTAGCTACGTCGATTGAAATCTAACAAAAATTATTCTTTTTGAATAATTATCAAAGGAAATATAACATAAAGGGAAACAACTACTTAATAACAGAATGACATTATGTTCCTGAGTTGAAAGTACAAAGGAAGGGGGGAGATACCTTGAATAATTTCAAGAAAAAATTCCACAAACATGGGACCGCAAACGTTTTGTTTTCGAGATAGAGTGTGTTAAAATTTGAATTTTTTTCAAGTTTCTTTCTCATAGTATCTGCATTTCACAAGATTTTCAAATGAAATCAGGCATAAATATTAAAATTTCGAGTTCACACCATGTGACATGCCAATTTAGATTGCAAATCTATAGGATGATATTTTTTCTGGAACACTGTCCCCTGCTGTACTCCAGAACTTTTTTCTGGCGAGTCACTCTTAGTAATAATTGCAAAAAGAAGCTTTATTGTTATTCTAAACTTTATAGTCTCCTGTAGTTTTGTCGTATCTGCTGCCGATTTCGAGAAAAAAAGTTTGAACGATTCTCTCGAAATCCTCATAAAAATCCAAATTGTCATAAAAATTCAGTTAGTAAGTTGTGGTAAATAAATTCATTGTTAGTTAGTTTTGATTAATTAAATTAAACTCCTGTGTTTTGAAAAGTAAAGGTATGGAAGTGTTTGATAGAGTTCAATCATCTATGAGAAGAAGAACAAAAGCTTGTATAAGGGTTGGGGGAGCACATTTTCAACAATTGCTGTAGTTCAATTCCTCTGTTGTTATTTATTTTTATTGTAATGGTTAATTTTTGAGTTTTACGTTTCTTGTAGTAACACATATTTTGTGGTGATCATAAAAGTTTATCGAATATTTATGAATCATCGCTAGATATCAAGAATATAACCATAAAAACTAATAATGAATTAAATCTTCGCAGTTTACCAACTGGATTTTTATCACAATTTGGATTTTTCTGGGGATTTAAAGAGAATGGTACAAAATTTTTTTCTCGAAATCAGTAGCAGATACGCTAAAACTACAGGAGACTATTAAGTTGAGTATAACAACAAAGCTTCTCTTTACAATTTTTCAAACTAACGGTGGCTCACCAGAGAAAAATTCTGGAGTAAAACAAGGGACAGTGTTCTATAAAAAGTATCACCCTGTAAATTTGCAATCAAAATTGGATTATCACATGATGTGTGAAATGCAGATACTATGAGAAAAAAAACTTGAAAAAAATTCAAACTTTAATACCATGTATCTCGAAAATGAAACGTTTGCGGTCTCATGTTTATGGGACTTTATTTTTTAAAATTATTCAAGGAATATCTACTCTTAGTTTGTACCTCCAATTAAGGAACATCCTGTATAACCATACAATTGAAACAAATGACTGGATGAAATAATAAACTGTTTACCATTTACAGAATATCCATTCCTGCAAAGGCGAGTTCAAGAAGATGGGAATTTTGACCATTTATGCAATATATATAAAAGAATGCTTTCCCCTCATTAGGAATATTACAGAACTATTTGGAAAATATGAAAAAATTTTACGAGACAAGAAATGAAGACTATCTCTATCCCAAATTCCCTACCGAATAACATCAAAACTGTTAAGGATGAAAACATTTTCAAGAGAAAATTGTATAGATTTCCTTTGGAGCTGGAACCTTACAGTTAAGAGGAATTTCTAAGTTGAATATAACTGAATATAATTCTTTTGTGTTGACACTACTTTATTTCGTCTCCACATAACTTTTGTAGTTTATGGATAGGACTTGAAATAAAGAACCATTTTTATAATTATTATTTTTATAACAACATATACCGGGAGTTAAAAAACAAATGGTAGAAATAAAAGGAATCAGAAGTGGCTCTGGTGGCGTCACTTATGGAGTCCAACAGGGGACGGTGCTCGGACCGCTTTTATTCACAATTTAAGTGAACAGTCTAATGACATCTAGATCTGAAGGTAAACTCATCAGCTTTGCAGATGATATGGCCGTTTTGTATGAAGCGGAAACCTGGTCAGGTTTGAAGGTAATAGCAGAACAAAACTTGAAACGAATATGTGACTGGTTCAAATTCAACAAGCTTACATTGAACGAGCAAAAAACGCATTATCTTCCTTTTACCTTTTATTCCAATCGCTTACCCAATCTAGGACCTCTCATAGTAGACAACAATACGAGCATACAAGAAAAAGATCGATCCAAGTATCTGGGCATAATAATAGACAGACATTTGAGATGGGACTATCACATCGACAATGAAAAAATAAATTTAGGGGTTTACTGAGTAAGTTCAGTGAATTCCTGAATACGAAAAATCTGAAAACATTATATTTTGCTCTCGTACAATCACAACTGAGTTCTGGAATCTTGGGTAGGGGGAAGGGGTGTGGCAGGAAGTAATCTGTATAACTTGAATATTGTACAAAAATGGATTCAGCGAATAATTTTTAAAAGAAACATAAGATATTCTAGTGACTTGCTATACTCAGAGAACTCTATTTTTGATATAAGACAATTGTTCTGTCACCGAATATTGACGAATATCCATAAAAATAAAATAAAATTACAACCCATTGTACATCAATACGACACCCGAACAAAAGAGCATTCCACGGTTGTGCCAAACCGAGGAAAAACTATCGGTCAACGATCTGTTGAATTTCTGGCACCTAAGTTATACAGTTTGCTACAGGAAATTATAAAGACCTCGAAAAATTATAAGACGTTCAAGTATCATGTTAAAGTGTGGATAACAACCACCGAGAGAAATTATTTTAATGATCTCATCAACCTGAAATTTTTGTAAAGAACCATATAACCCAAATGTTATTGTTCACATAAAAGATTATACATTTGTCCTTTCCCGAATTACGACAAAACCCTAATATGAACTACTCGAATAAGTCAAACTAAACCGGACTAGACCAATATTACCAAAAGGACCTCTCCTAAGCGCATTCACATAAGTAAATAATTATGTTTGCACATGAGTCTATTTATGACAATTGTTGTATAGGTATTAGTTTATTATTATTGAGGTATTATCACACACAAGCTCAAAGCTTCAGTGATTTATCATGTTTATTTTACTATTCTAATTCTATATATTGTTCTATTACATTCTGTAAATTGTTGGAAAATAGACATTATTATTATTATTATTATTATTATTAAAAAGAAACGCTCGTGATACTGGATGTCCAAGATCTGTAAGTATTCATTTCATAAGTTGAGGAGCAAATTTTAAATATTGTGACTGAAAATGCCGGTACAGGTGTAAGAAGAATTTCAGCGGAATAAGTGGCCCCCTTGTCTGGAGAACTATGCATCAACAACATCTCTGTCCATTCCATATTCAACGCGTGTAAGCTCTTAATCCTCCTAATCATGACGCCAGAAGGACATTCTGTCAATGGATTTTAACAAATATTGCTGAACATTCACATTTTACTTCTAATATCCCTTTCACTGACGAAGCCGGTTTTACCAACGATGGAATTTTTGACATTCCTAATAGCCATATTTGGGCAAATGGAAATCCACATTCCATTAATGTGAAGCGAACAACTTCTTCGCTCCTCGTCCAGAAACCTGCCTTGCTCTATCGTAGTTTGACCGGCGTACCGATAGAGAACCCGACCAGTCATAAGAATCGTGACTAACCGTCCCCGCTAGGTTCAAATAGAGTAAGGCAATGCGTTTGAAAATCAGCGTTCCAAGCGGACGTATGGTCACCGGCGTAACAGGCAGAGCGAACAACTTCTTCGCTCCTCGTCCAGAAACCTGCCTTGCTCTATCGTAGTTTGACCGGCGTACCGATAGAGGACCCGACCAGTCGTAAGAATCGTGACTAACCGTCCCCGCTAGGTTCAAATAGAGTAAGGCAATGCGTTTGAAAATCAGCGTTCCAAGCGGACGCATGGTCACCGGCGTAACAGGCAGAGCCTGCGCATCAAGCCTGTCTGATGAGTTTCAGATGCGCATGCTCGGAAACGAAACGCCGTCTTCCTAACTAAGAGGTGGAAGTTCCCTCGCAACATCCGCATTCACCCAAGAGCTTCATTGGTGACCCCGACGTGATTGGGAGGGTTTGCTTTAAGAGCGAACCAACCCATTCATTAGGTAGCCCTAATTGCCCCCTAACCAGCATTCCGAGATTTCGTTCCACAGATCCCCGCTGGAGACCACCAGCGACCAACGCGACCAGCCCAGCGGCGGACTGTATCCTTGCCTGCTCCTAAAGCCCTATTTCGTGACCATATCGACGCTCACTGGAGGAGGAGTGTGTAGCGAACAACTTCTTCGCTTCTCGTCCACAAACCTGCCTTGCTCTATCGTAGTTTGACCGGCGTACCGATAGAGGACTCGACCAGTCATAAGAATCGTGACTAACCGTCCCCGCTAGGTCCAAATAGAGTAAGGCAATGCGTTTGAAAATCAGCGTTCCAAGCAGACTCATGGTCACCGGCGTAACAGGCTGAGCCTGCGCATCAAGCCTGTCTGACGAGTTTCAGATGCGCAGGCTCGGAAACGAAACGCCCTCTCCCTAACTAAGAGGTGGAAGCTCCCTCGCAAAATCCGCATTCACCGAGAGCTTCAAATGTATTTAGGCATCAACAGCGTTTCAGTATAAATATCTGGCTAGGTATTTTAGGAGATCGTAGTTTCACCTCGGAAGTTAACAGCCGCGTACCTTAACTGTCTTCAAAATACCTTGCCCGATTTTCTAGACGTGGTACCTTTGAATCAGTGGATGAATATTGGTTTATGCAAGATGGAGCGCCCCCACATCATATACTTGCTTTTAGGGCACATTTAGATCGAACACTTCCCAGAAGATGGATAGGACGAGGAGGCCTAGTGCCATGACTTGCTAGATCTCCCGATTTGAATCATTTGGACTTTTGTATTTGGGGTTATTTGAAAAGTTTAATGTATGCAACGTCAGTGGATAACATTGAAGAGTTGCAACATCGGATTGAACCATCCTGTCAAACGATCCGAACACAACCAGGTCTTTTCGAAAGAGTATGTAATTCCTTCATGCGACGATGTACTTCCTGCATTGAAATGGACGGTGGTCATATGGAATATCTTCTGTAAAACACTAGAAGTGAAAAATAAATCGAATATCTTATGTAATTTATCGTATTTGGTTGCGCTAGTAGTTTTTATTTTGAAAACCGAAAATCGTTAATTTCATCAAAATGGCTCATTTGCGGAACCATGTTTATATAAAACTTTTTACTCATTTTGAGGTCTAGAATCAGTTTCCAAAATATTGAAATGTTGTTTTTTAATACCCGGTATAACAAACCTTAATGGCATTGCTGAGTAGAGATGATCTTCAGGAATATTCAATTTTACATTTTACAAACGCAAGAAAATAACACATTAGTAGAAAAATTGAACATTTAATGGGATAAGTCTGGAGAAATTCTTGATTATAATTCATTCTCAGGAATATTTCTCTACTTCTGAAGACATAGTCTCGCTATTTTCACAACACTGTTCACTGCTGAACAGAATTTACTGTGCAGTTGAATCAATCATTCTTTTGATTCTAGCGGAGCTCGCTTGTTGCAGACCAAACTTTTCATATGACCCCAGAAATAAAAATCCGGTGGTGTTAGACCTGGAGAACGCGGAGGCCATGCAAAAGGTCCAAATCGACCAATCCATCGCCGTGGGTATTGAGAGTCTAGAAACTCGCGTACACTTCTGATTGTGTGCGCAGGGCAACCATTATGTTGGTACCAAATATCTCTAAATTGTCTCAAAGGAATATTTTCCATGAGATCTTGGTCTTGGAGGAATTGACGGTAACCATTCTCAGACCAGACAAAGTTTCAGAAAGAATGAAAGGTCCGATGATGAATATATCCTTCATTCCCGCCCAAACATTGACTGAAAACCTCTTTTGGCTATTCATCGAAACCAACCCATGTGGATTATCTATTTGCCATACTTCAATCTTTTTTTGGTGTTAAAAAACCCACCTCTATGAAAAGTTCTTCATCGTTGAATCACACGTGTTCTTCTTAAGATGAATTCACAGAATTCTTTCCTTTTACTGTAATCACCTTCTTCTAATTTTTAACATTTTTGAAAGTGATATGAACAGTAGTAATTCCCCTTTAGAATTCTCCATACGTTTGATTTATTTTTTTGAAACTAGGGTGATTAGATATCATTTTCGTTGATATTAATGGATTACTTTCAATCAAATTCAGGACACGTTCATCGTGACTTCTTACGGTTTCTTTGTTCTTACAGTTGGGAGAGCCTGCTCGAACTTAAATTCTTTTCAAGGAACTTGCGAAATAATGGAATAATTACCGTTGCTTGGTAACGAATATGAATCTGTTCCGAATAATTAAAATTTGATCTAGTGCTAACAGTTATCCTACCTCAATTTCGAGAGCTCGATTCCCGTCAGGGTTTTATTGACATTTTAGTGAAAACATGGAATGTTTCGGCAGTCCAATTTGAAAATTTTGGCCCTCATATCCCAGCCAGTTAAAAAAAAAAGTTAGAAATCCGAGCCGGATTTTTGGATGGCTATAAAAAAGGAACCCATCGATATTTTTTTATTCTGTTTTCATATTCTCGTTTCTCGTTTCGGTTGAAAAATTGTTCAACCGTGGAAAAATTCAACAATTTCGAATAAAATATATTTTTGCTGTTGACATGTAAAAAAAACTGTTGTGTTCGAATATTAAAAAAAATTTTTCACGTCAATTCTCAAAATAAAGATTTATTTCAAATTGGCAATTGCGAAAAAAATCACCAACTTTGCATGTTTTTAGCCATTTTGAAATACTTTTTTCAGAGATTCGCGTTCGACCCGTCCCCGAGAGTACATGTGTAATCAACGTTCCTTGGAAAACTGTCAAAAAGAGGAAATTTTCAAGTCTGTCACCTAAAATTGCTGAAAATACAAAAATTGAAACAAGTAACAGATTCCAATATCCGAACAATGAAACTGTCACTACTACTAATATAGAAACATCAGAAAAATACATAAACCACCATCAATTTCTGTATATGGAGTAACCGACTTCCAAAAAATGACAAGAAAATTATCAATAGTTTTTGATGTATAACAGTATCATTCGAAGACACTCTCAAATAATTGCGGAAATATCAACGATCGAATACCAGAAACCTATAGAGCTCTTGTTAGTTATTTACGGAAAGAAAACATAATTTTTCATACATACCAGAAATGAAATCATAGGGCCTATAGGGTACTTATCAGAAATATTCACTCTAGTGTACCGACGGACGAAATACAATGAAAAAGAACTAGGACACCAAGTAAGGAACATAATCAACATAAGAGATCGAATGAAAACCCAATGCCGCTTTTCTAAGAGAACAACAAAGACATATACAAAATAAAATTCCTGCTTAATAAGAAAATAAAAGTCGAACCAACAAGAAGGAAACAAGAAATTATCCAATGCAGTAGAAGTCAAGAATATGGGCACTCAAAATCATACCGCATCAGACAATTTATGTGCGTACAATGCGGTAAATAACACAAATCCAAAAGTTGCAAGAAATCAAAATCAACTACGGCCAGATGCGCACTATGGAAAGGCAGTTATCTATCAAATTACAAAGGATGTCAGGTCTATAAACTCCTTACACAAACCAATAACCACAATAAATAATATAATAACCGATATGATTCAGAACGCAGTCCGGGAAAGCACACCATATCAACCACAAGACAATCGTACAGAGGAGAAAATAGCGTTACAAATTCGTGAGCTGATATCTGCGAAAGGACAAGCCAGGAGCAGATGGCATATATCTCACAACTTGGTGAATAGAACAGAGTACAATCGCTTGAGTAGGTCTCTATAAAAAATTGCAAAAATATTTCAACTCACAATTCCATCACAACATTCAAATTATAGACAACAAGAGAGAACACAATATCTGGAAGGCTACAAAAAAATACACAAGATCAATGAAGACTCTGATCATACAAATAAAAAGATAATGGGCCAAATCTGATGAGGAGAAATCAAACTTATTTGCGGCACACTATTACAAATACTTACCCCAGATAATCCCTACCCAGTTTATAACGATACTGGTATTGAGTCATTCCTGGATGGTGCCTGTCAGATGTATCTTTCCATAAAACCTTTCAAACCCAAAGAAGTTTTTCACGAGATCAAGAAGTTGAAAAATAAAAATGCACCCCGTTTTGATTTGATAACAGGGGAGATTTTGAAAAAACTCCCACAGAAGCTATAATATTACTCAATACGATATACAACCGTATGTTGAGTATAGCTTATTTTCCCACCATTTGGAAATATGCAGAAATAATTATGATATCAAACTATACAAACCTGAACACGATGTAAAATCCTATAGGCCGATAAGCCTATTACCAATTTTGGGAAAATTATTCGTGAAACCTCTGTTCAATAGAATGAAGAGAGATATTAATTTACACTTCACTGCTGTACTCTTAGACTCATCTCAAGCTTTTGGCGAAGTTTGGCATAGTGGATTACTCTTCAAATTGAAAAAACTTCTTCCACAACCCCTTCTTTCTGATTATGTTACTTTGCTGTAACATATGGCGATGCTCTATCTACCTTAATTGAAGTTAAAGCAGGGGTTCCACAGGAAAGTATATCGGATCCACTGCTTCATCTGATTTTTACATCCAACTTTCCAAAAAAGCAGAACTCTACACTAGCCACTTTTGCACAAGACATAGCGACATCGTGAATTCTACCTGTTAGTGTATTGGCATGTGAGCATAGCTCTTTCACCAAGTGACTACTAAGCGTTCTCCAAAATCTGCCCCAAGAAGCAGAAAGTGTGATAAGGGTTACGCCTTCTCATCGCGCATGGCGAGAACCACTTTGTAGAGCTGAACTCAACACCTTCCAATTTTGGCTTCAGTTTGAAAACCTACACCGTAACTAGTAGCAGCGAAGCACTATCCAACCTCTGGCTCTGCATGGTCAGTGCCCGAGTTATTTGGGACGCAACTCACACGCCGGAGGGGCTTCTAATCCAACCATCCGAACGCAGTCCCATGAACTAAGATAGTCTCAAAATTGATGCCTAAAGTAATCTTGGTACGAGCACCGTCAATGCGCCCTGTACGTCATGACCCACGAACCCCTGTGAAGTCCTTCAATTGTTCCTGGCTTGAAGCACCAACAGCCTAGCCGTATCGTCGAGATCCACAAACTCCAGAAACGGCTCGAAATAGATCCTGGTTCAGGACGAGGCAGGTCGAACCGTCAAGTCCCGCTAAACCTTGAAGAATTTCTCGAGATATCCTGAATATAGGCTGCTGCTAACAGATAGAAGGAATCCTCTCCTAGACCAGCATGCGGACTCTCAACCACTGCCCACTCAAGTGTTTGGATTATCTTAATACCAGACAATCTTCCCTGTGCTGAATTTAGAGTATCTTATTACCGCACCATCTTGGTTCCGAACGCTCTACTGGTCATTGGGAACAATTTGAAACTGAACACCTGCTGATTATATGCAGAATAGGAACTATCCTTGGAGTAAGCACTATCATTCCGACATCTAGGAAAACAACATTCCAGGACAACCTCAAAGATAAGTCCTTGCGTAAATCTCGAACCTAAAGCTGACTGAAAAATTGTATTATATTGCAAATAAGAGTCACTATTTTAATTGTAGAGTTGAAATAAATAGATAGGGAGTAAGAGTTTGCATTTTCACTATCTTCTTCTTCTTCATTTAATGAAGGTTGGCGACAATTTCGGCATACCTATTGCAGTCCTGCGTAGTACGAATTGAAGATGATGTGTTCATACCAGTTCAATCGCATATGTTTTTCAACCATGAATGTTGCCTGCGATCAGAACCACGTTTTCCTTCGATTTTTCTTTCTATTATCAATTTCAATATATCATACTTGTTGTTACGGTATATGTGACCCCTTTCTTCGTTTTATTGTTGTAAGTAATTCTGTTTCCCATCCCATACGGCTAAGCACTTCATCGTTAGTTATATGTTGAGTCCATGACATTTTTAATAGTCTAAGGAACATCCACATTTCAAAAGCTTCAAGTCTGTTCATGTTATCTAGCTTCAGTGTCCATGTTTCTGTTCCACACAAAAAAAACTGAGTGAACGTGTGCCTTTACAAAACGGTATCTTAAGTTTAAGTACAAGGTTGCGTTACATAATAAGTTTTTCATCTTTAGGAATATGGCTCTGGTCTGTCATTAACGTGATCTTACTTCAACGTCAGGGTCTATATTTGTTGTTATGCAGCTGCCAAGATATTTAAATTTCTCAACTTTCTCTATTGCGGCGTCATATATTTATGTTTAGTTGTGGATTTGTAAATCTAGTTATGACCATTACTTTTGTTTTTGTTACATTAATTTTCATATCTATTTAATCTCCCACTACTACCACTTTGTTTATTAGGCGTTGAAGTGCTTCTGGATTGCCTGCAATGATAACCGTATCGTCTGAATAACGTATATTGTTAAGTGTCCTGCCGTTAATTTTTTTTCCATCCTCGTCATCGCCTATTGCTTGGTTAAATATGTGCTCAGAGTACAGACTAAACAGTATTGGTGACAGAACACAATCCTGTCGAACCCCCTTTTCTATACACACCGGTTCTAATGTCATTTGTCCACATCTTACCGTTGCTTCTTGGTTCCAGCAAATATTCCTAACTCGATGTCTTGTTTGTCTAACCCTTTTTCTGTAGTAATGTCAGGAGGACGGTGTGACCCACTCGATCGAAGGCTTTCTCGTAGTCTATGAAAAAAGCATAGACATCTTTCCTAATGTCTCGACATTTCTGGAAGAGTATTGATAAGCTGACTAGTGCTTCCCTTGTTCCCAGATCTTCCCGGCATCCAAATTGGATGTCGCTTTGATAGGCTTCACATTTGTGGTAGTTTCTAACTGGTATAATTTTAAGTAGGATCTTAAGCACTCGGCTCATCAAGCTTATCAGTCTGAACTCATCACATATCTTGGCTTTTGATTTTTTAGGAAGAGGAATAAATACGGAGGTAAGCCAGTCTTTTGGAATATTACCTGTTGCATGAACATTTTGCAGTAACTATAGCAGTGGTAGCAAATTTTCTTCTCCTAACAGTTTTATCATTTATATATGGATTCGCTCTGGACCTATTGCTTCTCCGTTTTAACTCAGTTTAAATGCTTTCATTATCTCTAATTTTAGAAGTTTTGGAGCCCTTTAACATTCATTATTCCCATCATAATACATAACACATAATACCCGCGGCGTATCGCTAGCGAATGTTTTCTGTTCATATATTTGCCATACTTTCGATAATTCTTTCCCTTCTGTTACCATTTCATTGTTTTCATTTAGTATACCTAATACGGTTTGGTTTGTGTTTGAATGCGTTACCTCTTTTATTTTCTTATGAACTCCGCGGTTGTCCTATTTATTCTGAAGTAATTCAATCTCCTCGCATCTCTCTTTCATCCACTCTTTTTTTGCTATTCGGATTTTCTTTCTTATTTCTCTATTTGTTTGTTTGTATTTTTCGATATTTTTATGTTATATATTCTCCGATTGTTCATCATTAGTAGAATCTCCTCTGTCAGCCATTCTTTCTTGGTCTTTGGGCTGGCATATCCTATTTATTCTTGTTCCAGTCTCACTATTGCATGTTTAATCTGATCCCAGACACCATCTGTACTGGTATTTGGTGTTGTATTCGACTTTATTGTTGCAAACTCTTCATTTATTCGTTCCCTTGCCCTTGTCTGTGAATCTTCGTCTTTAAGTTTTTTCATTTAATTTTCACTATCAAGTTGACAATTTGGGATTCATTCAGGAAAGATAAGTTTAATTTATCTTTTCCTTGGTGCAGTATGAGGCATTTTACGAAGTAGGACGTTTCAAGTGTGGACGGACAAAATCGCTATCTCAAGCTAGAGCGTTTTAGTTTCATATCCTTTTATTTTTTTATTATAGCCTTCGCTGGTTTGAAGGTAGAAAGTTAAATTCGGTAACTGCCCAAGATTCATATCCCAGGCCATTAATAGATACGATCGTTAGTACAGTGAACAATGCTTCATACCTGTCATCTTTTGATTTAAAATCTTCTTTCTTTCAAATTCCGCTCGATGAAGACTCCAAACTTAAGACTACATTTTCAGTCCAAGGTAGAGGTTTATTTTGTTTCAACGTACTGCCTTTTTGTTTAAATAATGCCGCCCAAGCTATGTGTAGACTCATGGACGTTGTTATAGGTCCTTCATTAGAATCCTTTGTATTTTATTACCTTAATGACATAATAATTGTCACACCTGATTTTGAGACCCATCTTACAGTATTGAAGGAAGTGTTTAAGCATCTGAAAGAGGTCAGTTCGATCGTAAATTTTGACAAGTGCAAATTCTGTCGTCCTTAGTTAAAATTCTTAGGTTTTCTCGTCGATGAACAAGGTGTAAGAACTGACCCTGAAAAGGTTGAATTAATCTTTTATTATCCTGTACCCATCAATACGACCCAAATAAGACGTTTAATTGGTTTAGTAAGCTATTACTGTAGATTTATAAAGGATTTAGCTACAGTATGCACCCCTATTTCAGACCTACTAAAGCGATGCAAGAAAGGACAACCTATTGTTTGGATCAAGAAGGCAGATGAAGCCTTTCTTAGTATCAAAAAAATTCTGACATCCACTTCTGTTCTGGCTAGCCCCGATTTTAATAAAAAGTTTTTCCTATCTTGTGATGCCTCAGACGTAAGAGTTGTTCGAGTACTTTTTCAAGAAACGACGGTTTAGAACATCCTATTGCCTTCTTTAGTGAAACTTTGAATAAATGCCAACGTAAATACACGACCACTGAAAAGGAATGCCTTGCAGTTTTATTGTCCATAGATCGATTTCGTCCTTATATTTAAGGTACTGAATTTACAGTAATTTCTGATCATTCTTCTCTTCAGCGGCTGCATTCAATAAATAACCCTTCTTTTCAACTGGATTATAAGAAAGAATATCATGTCATAGGCTCAAGATCATACACCGTAGTGGTTCACTGAATACCGTTGCAGATTCATTATCTCGTGTTCCTGAATCTGAAGAGACTTCTATTTTGGACCTTGGTGCATTGAGGCCTGACAGATGGTATCGTGAGATGCTGGAAAATGTAACGAATAGTCCTCATCTTTATCCTGATTTCAGAATAGATGGAAACGTGCTGTATAAGCATATTTTTTGTAATTCCAGACTATCTGATGATTTTCCTTAGTGGAAAATTGTTGTTCCTTCTGATAATAGACTAGAGTTATTACGGAAATATCATGATTATCATCGCAAAGATGCATATTTCAGTTATAACTATATCAGGAAATGTAAAATCTGTGCTTCGTGTAAGTCAGATAACCTTCCACAGGTAGGTTTGACAGGTAAATACAGAAGCATCAACTTACCATTTCAGTTGATTTCAGCAGACTCACTGGGACCATATCCTAGATCAAAGAATGGAAATCAATACGTTCTATGGCTTGAGCAACTGCCAAAGGTATCGTTAATTTCATTGAATCTCAGGTCTTCTTAATTTTTGGTGTTCCTCGGATAATTGTAGTTGATAACGGAGCACAGTTTATTTACAATGAGTTCAAGAATTCAGTTAAACAATATAATGTCCAAAAGATCTGGTACTATGCAAGGTATTTTCCACAAATAAATCCTACAGAACGTGTGAATAAAACAATTACAACCGCCCTACGATCTTTCATACATGAAAACCACAAAACTTTGGATCAGAACAACCACCATATAGCCCAAGCTATTAGATTAAGTGAACATGAAGTTACATGATTTTCTTCCTCTTACATATGTTTTCTTAGAAATGTTCCAACTGATGGCGCTTTTCATGTTAAAATTTCTAAAAATGCGAACAGTCCCATTGAAATCCGTAATAAAATTTTAGATCCATTTTTGCAGAGAAAATTACCTAGCCTCTATGAATCTGTACAGTGAAAACTATTTCAGGTTTAAAAGAGGAATTCCCATGGATATAACTTGAGAAAACGTGATGTTCAATTTCATGTTGGTGACAGTGTGGAAAAAGAACTTTGTGCTTTCAGATGCGGTTAAGAATTTCTCAGCCAAGCTCGCTCCTAAGTTTGTACCTTTCATTGTAAACAGAATTGTGTGTCCATTAGTTTATAATTTGAAAGACTTGAGTGGAAATGATCTTGGTGATTTTTACGTGAAACATAGAAAATTGGACGTTACACAGTCAGCTGGAATGATGATTAGTCGTGTTTTTTTTTATATCTGAATTTACCTAATACCTTTTCCCTTTCCTATAGCAAAGTAAGTGTCTGTCTTGTTGGTGCAAATATTTTTCTTTTCTTTTATTTATATGGCAATTTTTTTATCGTATCTATACCTTTTATTGGCGAAAAGTCGCTTTATATTTTCACTTGGTGAAATTACGGGTAATTTCCTGAATTCTGCAACTGTCTTTTTACACTTTAGGTGATATATCTATTGCAGTAGTTCAAATGGATCTCACAATATTGAGGGTTGTCGTTTAATTTTTTTTATCTTTATGGCGGCTATGCAGTACCTTTATTGGAAATTTTAGCATAGTTAGTAGTTTACTTTGCAGTTTATTAAATCTACGAGTCTCGTAGATATTCTTTGCATTATTTTTTTTCCCTCTTGTGTCATAACGGATGCAGTCATTATTATTATTTGCACCGGCAGGCGTTACGTATTACCTATTATGTTACCTATTATCTTTCTCTATGCTATTACCTATTCCCATTATGTATCCCTATTATGTATTTCTATTACCGATCTCTATTTCCTATTTCTACTACCTTATAACGAATCTACTTCCGGAGTTATAATCGCTGGCGCCCAAACCTGTATTTCCTTTTGTATATATTTCCGAGATTTCCAACTTCTCTAATTTATTATTTTCTTTCATTATTTTCGAATATTAGGAATCACTTCATAGGAGAGGCTGAGTTGGAAAATGATCTCTTGATATTGTTATTTAGGTCATCTACACAAACACATTTAACATCTTCAGTGAAAAAAATTAGCTTATAATAATTTTCGAAACCTTATCCATTTGAAAAACCAAATATCTTAAAAGTTTAAATTTAAAATTTTGGAGGAAGTGCTACCGTAGATGGAGAAACACTTCGAGATTTGATTTGAAGTACTTGTCTAATTTTTTTTCGTCCTTTTCTTTTTGATTCCCTTGACTTCCTTCCATAGTTTTCACATAATTTTTTTTATTATCTGCATCGTGCTTTATTGCTACAGGAAGAAACATATTTATCTCCTCTACTTTTTGATTTCGTCATCTTATTCTGAGTACCTCAGTCTTCATGGTTTGATCCGATTATCTTACCTGTCGATGAGTTGATACCTATCTTTTCTACTGACTACACGTTTCGACTCCTGACTCTATCGACTTCTTTACTAATATAAAGATTATTCTCTAACGTTTTTCTGAACTTGACATCACTTTGTGTTCTCACGGAATGTTTCAGGTGTCTCTCACCTGACTATTGACTGCGTCAATTATTACCGATTTTGACTACCTCACTGGATAATTTCGTAGTTTGATTCATGTGGATATCATTTTTACATCTTTCGATTTTATCTGTGGAGTCTCTTACCGATTTAGACCGTTTTCTTCACTTTCCCAGAATTTACATCGTCTTGTGTTCGCTGAAACCGGCATAGGATAATGGGAGTGATGTGGTTTTGGTCTCGGATCCATAAACCTCCATGGCCCTAACCATTCAGATTTCATCTCAAGCTGAATGGTTCTTTTTTTGTTTTTTATTTGCGGAGGCTATGATGATCTTGTTCGGAGCTTCTATGCCCAGTTCGGAATCTTTTCGAGATTATGAATTATGATTATTGACCTCAGTCAAATTTCGCATTTTGCGTTCAAAATTTTTTTCTCATAGTAATTTGTGTAATATCGTGTATATAAATAAAAGTAGTAATTGTAAATTAAATGAAGAAAATACTTTCTATGTTAATTGCATTCTATGGTTTAAGTTAGGTACGCTTGGTAACCTAAAAACTCTTTCTCTTTCTCTGTGGTAACTCCAGTTGTGTACATTGTTATTTTATTATTGAAGTCTGACTTAAACATGCTTATAATATTTTACCCACGATATTACAAGTGGCGACGAGGAAAATTGGTATTTGTGAAGTTATCTACAATATTACGAAATGGCACACAAATCAACTTCACAGAAGAATCAAGGCGATTCAGGGGCTGTTAGCCAGTATCCAAATATCATAAGAGGTACGATAGGTGTTTTAAATGAATATCAAATGGGAACAGACTGGTGTACATATCAGGAGAGGATAGAACAATATTTCGAGGCTAATTATATCGAGGACAACAAGAAAGTAGCAGTTCTTCTATCAATGGTGGGTGAACAGGCATATGAAATACTACGAGGATTTTGTGATCCAGAACTTCCAAAAGAAAAAAGTTATCACGAACTGTGCAGGATATTGAAGGAACAATTTTCACAGAAGATTTCTGTCTTCAAGAAAAGAATAGAATTATACAACCTGATACAATTATACAATGAAGGTATTAAAGAATTCTTTGTTCGTTTAAAAAACAAAGCGATTCAATGTAAATTTGGAAATAACCTAAACGAAATACTTAAGGATAGGTTCGTGTCAGGTTTGAAAAGGAATGCCATTCTAGACAGAATTTGTGAAGAGGACCATACCATTTCTCTGGAAGAAATTGTGCAAGTAGAATTGAGGAAAGAAGCAGCAGTAACCAGTTCTTTCACCCAAACGATAAGCTCGGTTAGTTTTACCCAAGAATCAAGGAAAAGAGCAGATGGAAGAAAACTATACCCAAGGGAAGAGAAGAGAGAAAACAAGCCGAAGATTCAGGAAGAAAAGAAAGCCAAATGCAGAAGTTGTGGTGAGGAAAATCATAATTTCAGTAAATGTAAGTTCAAAACTTATAAATGTAAAATTTGTAAAAAGGTTGGACATTTGGCAAAGGTTTGTTATTCAAACCGCAATCACTTTGTAAAGGAAGAAATTATAGTAGAGGATCAGAGTAGTCCAACAGATTTCATTGATATGTTTTTTGTGACTAAACGTAGAACCAGTTCTATTGAACCATTTAAAGTTCAAGTGCATATTAATAAAAAACCTTTGACAATGGAACTGGACTCAGGAGCGTGAATTTCTGTTATTCCTGGTAATATTTTTGAACACATGTTTAAAAATTGTAAATTATTTCCAACGAAAATTAAGTTGAAAACATACGAGGGTAATGTAATTGTTCCAGATGGAGAGCTTTATGTGGTCATTGAATATCAAAATGTTTTTAAAAGGAATTGCAAACTCATTATAATCAAAAATGGAATGGTTCCATTATTAGTTAGAGATTTAATTAAATTATTCAATATTGCCTTGCAGGGTTCGATGGTGTCTAATGTGAACAAACTCGATCATAACGACAATTTAGACAAAATTATTAAACAATTTGAACAGTTATTCACAAATAAGTTAGGCTTGTATAAATTAGGAAAAGTAAAATTCTCGGTAGATCCTGAAGTTGAACCGATTTATATAATTTTGAAATAAGGTTATTCTGATTTTCACAAATTTTTATTGTTAAACTCACAACAATTGTTTCGCTATCTATCACAGTAGCATTATCAGGCAAGATCACATTTTGAATAACAACCATAATAATAAAGTTATTCAAAATGTGATCTTGCCTGATGATGCTACTCTGATAGCGAAACAATTGTTGTGGGTTTAACAATAAAAATTTGTGAAAATCAGAATAACCTTATTTCAAATTATTTAATATGGATTTTCACCAAGTAAGGACTGATACAATTCAATATTTAAACCGATTTTCTGTAAACCAAAACCGGTTCCATTCAAATTCAAAGAACTGATGGAAAAAGAATTGGACGAGTTAGAGAAACAAGGTGTTATCACTCGTATTCAAAATTCCGAATGGGGTACTCCCTTAGTTTCGGTATTGAAGCCTAATGGCAAGATTAGAATTTGTGCCGATTATAAGATTACAATAAATGAACATCTTGAAGATGATAAGCATCCCCTGCCAAGGATTGAAGAATTGTTCTCTTCAAGGAGGGGAGGAATTTACTAAATTGGATTTGCTATGCGCTTATAACCAATTAGAATTAGACAACGAAACAAAAATTCTTTTATCGTGGAGTACCCACAGAGGTATACATTCTGTCAAGAAAATACCGGGAATTATCGATTTAAATCTGGCGGGGCAATGAGGCAGGTAAAAATTTTTTTTCGTAGGTTGGTACCACTGTCCTTAATTACTATGCCAAGCTTGAGCGGGATCTGTCAACTAGTGTGTTTGCAACAGCTGATTAAGTCAGTCGATGTCAAAGTGCGTGCCGATTTTTACTATGGGTGATTACGTTGAGCAAAGAATTTGTTTAAAGTTTTGTGTTGCAAATGAATTTTCGTGTGCCGATGCATTGAAAATGTTGCAAAAGGCCTTTGGTGATAATGCTCTATCGAAAACTCATGCATATCAGTGGTACAGAGCCTTCAAGGACGGTCGTGAAATGGTCGCCCATCGACGGCTTCGATAGAAGATAACGTCGATAAAATTAAGGAAAGGGTGCTGGAAAACCATCGTACCAGCTTGAGAGAGATAGCATATGATCTTAAGATATCCCACGAGTCCGCACGTACGATTTTGATTGATATTTTGGGCATGAGAAAGGTGGCCGCAGGACTCGTACCGAAAGACCTGAATTTTCTTCAAAAACGTCATCGCGAACAGGTTGCTTCAGACATGCTGGATCGCTGTAATTCCGATTCTACATTCATGGAACGCATTATAACTGGTGATGAGACCTGGGTCTACGAGTACGATATGCAAACAAGCTAGCAATCATCGGAATGGGTGGCAAAAAATGAGCCGAAACCGAAAAAACCACGCCAAAGCCGCTCGAAAATGAAGGTGATGCTCATTGTTTACTTCGATATCCGTGGCATGGTGCACTACGAATTCGTTCCAGAGGGTCAGACGGTAAACAAGGAGTATTACCTAGGCGTTATGAAACGTTTGCGTGAGCGTATCCGTAAGAAGCGGCCAAATTTGTGGGCGAACAACTCATGGATTTTGCATGACGATAACGCGCCTTCTCACCGAGCTACGATTGTGACTGTCTTGCCAAAAACTCAACAAACGTGCTTCAGCAACCACTGTATTCACCGGATTTGGCTCCCTGCGACTTTTTCCTCTTCCCAAAACTAAAATTGCCCCTTCGTGGCACCCGTTTTGAGTCGATTGCAGCCATAAAACAAAATTCGGCGCGAGAGCTAAAGTCCATCCCGGAAAGCGCCTATAAAAAATGTTTCGATAATTGGAAGTGCCGTTGGCATAGATGTATTGAAGCAAATGGAGCCTATTTTGAAGGCGACTCAATAAATTCTGACGATTAAATGTAAAAATGTTGTTTTAATTGAAAATTCCCTTTATTTTCTTGACAGAGTAGTATATAAAGTGAATAGGTTGCCATATGGTACAAAACCAGCGGTTTCAATTTTTCAAAATACCATGGAGAAAGTTCTCCAAGGGTTAAAAGGTGTAATAATATTCATAGATGATATTGTAGTTACCGGGGAAAATAGGGTAGAACATTTGGAAAATTTAAAAAACGTTTTTGAGAGATTACTAAATGCTGGCTTCACGCTGAACTTAGAAAACTGCAAATTTTTTGAAAAAAGGATATCATGTTTAGGTCATATAATAGATAAAAATGGTTCCAGATCCAGAAAAAACTGAAGCTATTGCAGAATGCCCAAGACCAAGAAATGTAAGTCAAGTAAAGGCATATGTGGGCATGATTAACTATTATTCTAGATTTATAAAAAATATATCAACGGTATTAGAACCTTTGTACTCATTACTTAGAAATAATGTTGAATTTAAGTGGTCCAAAAATTGTGATATCGCATTCACTGAATCGAAAAGAATTATTTTATCAGACCAAACTTTAGCACATTTTAACCCAAGGCTTCCACTTAAAGTGATTTGTGATGCTTCTTAAGTAGGAATAGGGGCGGTTCTTTTGCAAGTATATGAAGATGGAGCAGAAAAACCTATTAGTTTTGTCTCAAGAACATTAAATAAAAGCGAATTGGGCTATTCAGTTGTTCACAAGAAAGCTCTCGCTATATACTGGGGGGTACACAAATTTTATCAATATTTGATGGGAAATAAATTTTATTTGTGTTCAAATCATTTACCGTTGAAGGCATTATTTGGAGAACACAAAGGGTTACCTCAAATGGCGGCAGGACGCTTGCAGCGATGGGCTGTTTTCTTGAGTGGATTCGATTAAGTATTCAAACATATTAAAGGCAGTGAAAATGGCGGGGCTGATGGGTTATCGCGAATACCAATAACCGTGACAGAGGCAGACCCAGACATATTGTAATATCTTATTAGATCAAATACCGATCAGTGCAAATAATATAGCGAACGAAACAACAAAAGATCCAATACTAAGTAAAGTTTATTTGTTTATTAGGAACGGCTGGCCAGATGAAATTAAGGAACAATTTGAAATATTCAAAAGAAAATCCTACGACATAAGTATTGAGAATAATTTGATAATGTGGGGTTATCGAGTAATAATGCCAACAAAATTAAGAAGTCAGATGTTGGATGAGATTCTTAGTGCTCACAATGGCCTGACTTAAATGAAAGTTGTTGTTTTGCTAGGTTTGGCTTACCGAATACAATTGTATCAGATAGTGGTCCACAATTAGTTTCCGAAGAATTTGAAAAATTTTGTAATTTTAATGATATTGTTCATATTAGATCCCCACCGTATCATCCTTCAAAAAACGGTCTTGCAGAAAACTGTGTAAAATCATTTACGAATTCCTTAAATAAATACCTCAAAGATATCAGGACGGAAATATTAATGAGTAAATATTTATTTTCATATCGTAATACACCACACTGTACCACTGGTGAAACACCATCGAAATTAATGTTTGGAAGACATGTAAAAACTCGATTAGACCTGTTAACAAAAAGTCGGCGTTCAAAAGCTTTGGAAAGACAGATTAAATACCATGCTAAAAGAATGGTAGAATTTAAAGAAGGTGAGGTTGTTTATATTAAAGACTATCGAACACCAAATAAAATCACTTGGGAAAAGGCTGTAATTGCACAGATTCTCGGTACTCAAAATTATAATTGTAAAACATTGAAGGAAAAATTAATTTGGAGGAGGCATATTGATCAAATGAGGAAAGTAGGAAGTTTTTATGATGAAATTTGTGATATTAATGTGAAAGAATATGTTTCTATAAAAGACTCTAGAAGTAATAACATTGAACCAAAGGAAATTTTTCCTAGTCAGGAAGTTAAACCACCAGATTTTCAGGATCACAATAGGGTTCCGGAATCTGTTGAAAATGAATTACCGTCTAATAATGAAGAGTCAGTTTTAGTGGAGGGAGAAAGTGCACAAACAAGTGAAAGTGCCTTGTTATCCCCTTATATAAAAAACCGTTTAAGAACAAATATAAGACCTCCTAAAAGATTCAGTGACGGAGGAGTGTAATATCATGTATATAAATAAAAGTACTAATTGTAAAATAAATGAAGAAAATACTTTCTATGTTAATTGCATTCTATGGTTTAAGTTAGGTATGCTTGGCAACCTAAAAACTCTTTCTCTTTCTCTGTTGTAACTCGAGTTGTGTACATTGCTATTTTATTATTAAAGTCTGAGTTGAACATGCTTATATTATTTTACCCACGATATTACAATTTGCTTTATATGATATTATGCATTTAGTTTCCCTTTTCTTGCTCATGATAGAATAACGTGATTTAATCCCTGTGTTATAGATATTTCATCTCAACTTTATTAACTTGTGAATAATTTTAATAATATCTAGAGTCACTGGGTGTGCGATCACTTGTTACACAGGCACTATTTTATAGATTTGAAATTTACAGTCTTAGTACCGGAGATCTTAGTATCGCAGATCTTAGTACCGAAGATCTTAATACCGGAGATCTTAATACCGGAGAATTTAGTACTGGAGATGTTATAATAGTAGCGGATGTTCTTAGAACTGAACAATCTTTCTGGAGTGCCTTTTTGCATGGATTATCTCAATACTAGAGAATCTTCCTTGTGCCGGATTTATAGTATCTTATTACCGCACCATCAGTGGTACAGTGTGGCTCTACTAGTCATTTGGAACGATTTGAAACTCAACACCTGCTGATTATATCCAAAGAAGGAACTATTTTTGGAGAAAGCACTATCATTCTGACATCTTGGAGAACAATATTCCAGGATAACCTCAAAGATAAGTCCTTACGTAAATCTCGGACCTCAAACTAACTGTAAAATTGTATTATATTGTAATTAAGAGTCACTATTTTAATTGAGGAAGTTGAAAAAAATAGATAAGGAGTACGAGTTTGCATTTTCACTAACATGTTGACAATTTGGGATTCATTCAGGAAAGACAATTTTAATTCATCTTTTCCTTGGTGCACTATGAGGCATTTCAGGAAGCACGATGTTTCAAGTGCGGACGGACAAAATCCCTAGATCAAGCTAGAACGTCTTAGGTTCATATCCTTTTATCTTTTTATCATAGCCTTCACTGTCGTGAGTTAGCGTATTTGGTTTCAAGACTTTGAACACCTTGTATCTCGCTTATGCTTTGAAAACGGAGTATATGTCATAAAGCAAAAATGCTTCTCCCGATATCATCTACATGCTATTTTCGTTTGGCCACTTTATGATGAAACACCCTTTATATGCCGTGAAGTTAAAGGTTCTCTTAGACATATGCATTGATTTTTAAAATTAATCAATTGTTATAGATATTCAGAAATAATTTGTGTTTTTTTCAATTTAGTTGGAGTATGTTGAAAAGTAAACACTACATTCACTGAATAACATCACAGAATCGATAAAATCTGCAGTTTGTGATAATATGTCATGATATTGAAGTGGCTGGAGATATTCACGGTATAGATTATCTTATCTTTCCGGGAATTCCATCGAAGACCGAGCGTTTCAAGGAAAGAAACCAGTTCCAATGATAGGTGTGTAATGTTTTGGGTATCGAGATGACTGGACATTGAAGTAAAAGCATTGGTCACCTTTTTTTTAGAATTGGAATTTTCTCCTTTTCAATGAGGCAGGGAGTCCATTTCAATAGCCAAAAAATACACGAAGATAGACACGAACATTCAGACATGCTCTCAGACATTCATCCCGTCATTGCAGGCAGAGAAATCAAAGCAAGAACAACTAGGGTAAAAAACAAATTTTTTCACCAACTATAGAACGAATTTGAAACAAACTCGCTTCTCTCTCAGAGTCTGAACGCCGCAGCATGAGTGTACTACCTAAGCAGCTTTCATAATAAAGCGTAATTTAATGGCAATATATTTTTATATATGCAGTGCATACGATTCAACATGGAGGTATAATATCCTGAGAAAATTCAAAGTCTGGGGAATAGATGAGAACTTCCTACAATTTTTTTAAACGTTGCGAGAGCATACAAGTTATCAGATGAAAGGGTACAACAAAATGGTACACTGAAATAATACTGAGTTCAATGTTGTTTTCTATAGTAATCCTTGGGGTGTGGTGAATTGACCTCCAAGTGGTGTACCCTAAGCAACGTTATACGATAACAGCGAACAATTTACGCCCCTACCCAGCTCTAGTGTCGTGGCCAAGGATATTGCACAGGAGAAAGATGCCAGTTGAATATCTCAACTGTTATACCGCTGATTGGATGTTGTCATGTCTAGCGGACACGGTGGGGATCTTGGCTTAATTGTCCGGATCCGCTTGGTAAACACAATAAAATTTCCCCCAAGATAAAGTGGAACAGCCTATGCCTAGGTCTGCATAGCTGATGGGTAGATCAGTCTTTTATAGGCCAGCACCGCAGGGCTCCACTGGGGTGGATATCTTATATCCCTTGCTACTCGTGGGACCATAAATGGAAACATAGATAAAAGAAAATAACCCTGACAATAAGGAACAATCCTGTTTTCCTCAGCCGATTGAGGTGCTCATGGAGGTAAGAATACACTTTAGCACTTTAGTCTGTTCGAACCGGGAATCCGATACGGCGAAATCCCAAGTGTCATATGGAAAACCAAAAAAGAAGGTAAGGCTGACGGGGTCGAAGAGAAGATTACTCCACAGACCCCTTAAGAGCGGTACATTGTATGACGCTGCCTTGAAATAATCCTGGGCGAATCCAAGCTGCAACTGGCGAATAACCAAAAACATAGTCACCGCACAAACGGTCAGAGACGCAATGAGGTCCTTCATATTTTTCAAAACACTGAGGGTAGACGGAATCTGTCCAGCTTTGCTCCAAAAGGGCGTGGATGTGTTTATTCCGCATTAAGAACTCGATATTGTTAAGTATTTATGGTGTTATGAAATGAACAGTTACAACTAGAGAAATTGCTCGAAATGACCACCGTTATTTAATATACATAGTTCATATCGTTTTCTCAAGTTGGTTAGACTGTTTAGGATAGCATTATTATGGTTCTGATTGAGTTCATGGATCAATGCTTCAATTTTGTTTTTAATGATCTCAACACTTTCATTATTGTCAGAGTAAATTTTTTCCTTCAGGAAAAGCCATAAAAAATTTGTCCAATGGTGTTAAATCCGGACTATTCGATGTCCATGAAATAGGTGCGCTATAACCGATCCAGAGATCAAATTGACCACTGAAATGTTCTAGAACTTCCAAAACTATATGCGGGAGTGCTCCTTCCTGTTGCCAAATTATTTGCTTCAATTCTTCAGCAGAAACCAGTTGATCCAAAAGCTGAGCTACCTCTGGTAGTATATTTTCTAAATATGCTTCACGTATTGGTGTGTTGTCACAAATATAGGCCCTACAATTTTATTATTATAATGTTCAAGTTTCAGCATTTATCACCAATTAATTATAGCAACATTACGTTCAAAATAAAGCAATATGTTGAGTTCTTGATTTTCAATCCGTGAGGCGCTACTTCACTTTCTCTTAAAACCTTTAGAATCTCTCACATGGGTGTGAGTATAATTAAATGTATTCTCACTTGGAATTGGACCACCTGAATGTAATGACACATATATTCTCTCCTTACAGCTTTCTTGATTTTATTGTTCTTCACATAAAGTGCAAATATTTCCAATTTTTCCGCTTCTGTATAATGCATCTTTTAGAAATTATCTTATTGAATGTCAACGTGTGTAATATTGTTACCAATGTCGTTTGTTGATTTATCACAGCCTACCACTTGTCAACCGATAACCAGGTGATTTTTCGAAATTGAGATTTTGTAATTCTCAAAATAAAAGAGATAGGCTAACACATGCATATATATTCAGGAGAGAAAGAGTTAGCCAAAAATAAGAAAATATACAGGGTGATTCATTTGAAAATATGAAGTTGCACTCAATTTCTTGCCTACCCTGTATATATTCCATTTTGTGAAATCATGTTGAAAAAATTCAGATAGTATCGTAGAACTTTTGTGAACAACTATTTTCTGTATCTCCATTTGTAATACAGTTAAAGGGGGGTTAAATTATAGTGAATAACCCGATACATCAATATCAAATGAAAAGACGTCAAATGCATTTACAATCTTTATGTAGGCATGTTAAAATACTAGTCGAGAGTATACGGCTCTAGATTAATCAACATTCGTTTCGTTTCTCTTTAATAAAATAAGTTATGTAGTAGTTTCATTCTCTTGGGTAGTTTATTGTACACTTTTATAAAAATACATGATGGATTTTTTTCCGTAATTATTAACTATGCCTTGGATAGTTAATATCTAATATCCTGGTATTGTAAGGTACATTTGCACTCTCATTGTTGAAGTATGTTTTATTTTTGTGAAAGAAAATTGAGCATTCATATAAATACAAACGATAAACTGAAAACATACAATTTAATTTGAATACAACCCTACAAGATTCAATAAATCCCATTTTGAACATTGTCCGAATCACTCTTTTCTGTGCTATAAATACTGCCTCCAAGTTTTGATGCGTCCCCCAGAACATAATTTCATATCTCATAACAGATTCATAATCTGCAAGATACAAAAACCTTCACTGTTTTAACATTCAAATATTGAGCATACATTCTAATAGCAAAAAAGATCTTATTCAATTTGTGTGTGGTAAATACAGAATAGAACTTCGCTTATAACGAAAATAGATGAAAATTTTAATAAAAAATTAATAAATAGAGCGAGGAGTTCGTAGTGAAGAAATTCAACGAAACAGTCGAAAGATCGTCTACGTGAAACTCTCGTTTCAACACAGCCCTTACTATAGGACTATTACTCTCGTTACTAATTTATCGAGAGACCTGTGAAGCTGGTGACGTATTCGTCTCTTCTTCTTTTAATGCCTATCCATTTTGGATGTTGGCTTCTCGTAACATGAACCTTATCAACTAGTGCCCGAAATAGCTCTGAGTTTATTGAGTTGAACCAAACTCGCAAATTCTTCAACAATCTGCTGTATATTTAAGTTATTGTAAATTCTTCTATCAAGTGAAAACCCCCATTTTATTATTTCATTTTATATAATAAGTATGTTTCGGTTTTTCACACATATATAAGGTATCATTGGATACAACTGCGTCCATAAAAATCACTACGAAACTCGAGTCAATGTATAATAAGTAAATAAAGTTATACAAAACAAAGTAATTTCTGATTTAATTCCCATTAAAATGAACTATCACAAAGTAACGGACTACTTCATCCAATATTTTCATAAAAATACTTGACAAACTTTTTATGGACGAATATGGAATGCGTAGGGTTTAATATTTAAAAACGATCACTATAGTTCTATTTGTGTTTACTGAATAACACGTGGTTGGTAGGGAGAGATATATTTTTGAATATTAGATGGAGTAGTCCGTTACTTTGTGATAGTTCATTTTAATGGAATGAAATAAGGAATTACTTTGTTCTCTATCACTTTTTATTATAACTGATATACAGTGACTCGAGTTTCGTAGTGTTTACTACATTTTCAAACTGAATGAACAAATTAGATCTCAACTATTATATATGGGGATTGTAGGCTTCGGCAGAGCTTCGAAGAGAGGGGTTTTCCAAAGTTCCGTCTGTTCGTTAAGTAGTTTTATTATTGGTACGTGCTTTTTATATTTTTCAATTTCTATGGATTCCAGGATGTCAAGTTTTTTCCCTTTCGCTTCCACGTGCAAGATAACATGGTTGTTCAATTCTGGGAAGATGTGATCTGTAGTGAAGAAATGGTTCGCAAAATTGGAATTATTCTTCCGGTTCCTTAAAGCAGATTGATGCGCTTTGTACTTTTTATGAAAAGGTCGGCATACTTTGGACCAATTTCACTAAAAATAGCTCGAATTTTATCAAACATTAACATAGAAACTGCTTTCACACCCTCCCATAAAATTTCTAATCTCTTTTTCAATCCGAAAGACAAAGAGAACCGACTGAATAATTCTGGAGTCTATAAATTAAGTTGTCAAGAGTGTAATGGTGTGTATATAGGACAAACGGGCCTACCTTTCCATAAAAGGTACAAAGAGCATCAATCTGCTTTTAGGAACCGGAAGTATAATTCCAATTTTGCGAACCATTTCTTCACTACAGATCACACCTTCCCAGAATTGAACAACCTTGTTATCTTGCACGTGGAAGCGAAAGGGAAAAAACTTGACATCCTGGAATCCATAGGAATTGAAAAATATAAAAAGCACGTACCAATAATAAAACTACTTAACGAACAGACGGAACTTTGGAAAACCTCTCTCTTCGAAGCTCTGCCGAAGCCTACAATCCCCATATATAATAGTTGAGATCTAATTTGTTCGTTCAGTTTGAAAATGTAGTAAACACTACGAAACTCGAGTCACTGTATATCAGTTATAATAAAAAGTGATAGAAAACAAAGTAATTCCTTATTTTATTCCAGATATATTTTTATTAATCATTTTATTTTTTGGAAACAAAGTTGACTGAAGAGTTGTCGACGTGGTAATTCAAAGTGGTCTTTATGAAGATGGGCTGCATGTACTTGATTTTTTCTAAGAAACTTTTAAAAAGAGTTATTTCCAAAAAAAATCTTGAGGTTATATTGTGCATTTTTGGAGAGGAACCTGGTTTTTATAATACATCAATACGAAAGAAACGTTTGTATCCTTCAAGTGTTTATTTAATTTCTAATTCATATTCTATAATATCTTTGGATTCTTTTTTTATTTAGGGTCTGCGCAATGATGTTAATTTTATATACTAAATTAAAACTGTGTTTTCTAAGATATTTATTTGAGATTTTGAAGAGTTTCAATTTCAAAGAGTTTTTGAGAAAATTTGTTCATAAAATTAAGATTTGTAGTGAGGTAAGCAGAATTAATCTGTTTGATATTTAAAATATTATAAATTCTTCTATCAAATGACAACTTCCCTTTTACTATCTAACTTTTAAGTCGTGAATTTCATTGCGATCTGTGAGTAACTAGCAGAAACAAACTTTTTCTTTTCGTAATTATGTCTGCCGGAGCAATTATTTCCGTCCTTTCGATCTATTGCTATGACATTTTCCCCAAATCTGACTAATTAAATTAATATTGGCCTTGAGGGGTGCTTTTGAAAGTTATTTTGTATGACGTTTCTCATCTTTCTCGTTCTATTTACCTATACCGTCAAAAGCCTACCCCAAAATATTTTCATTTCGGTATTGTGCATTCGTGAATGGGAAGACAAGCAACAATAGTCTTATAATAAATACCCTTGTACACTCACTACTTTTCAACTCACTTGTTTAAATATCAAACAGATTTATTCTGTTAGCCTCCTTTAAATTTAAATTTTAAAACTTTTATTCAAAAACTCTTATGATTGAATTAATGTCTTATAAGCACTGCTTAATTTTAATAGACATATAAAACTAAAACTCATTACATAATGTCAAAGGGAATAAAAAAACCCAACAAATATAAATTGTCAATTAAATGGAGAATGTGCTACATATTTTGAGAGATTTTTGAAGTTACTCATTTAAAATAAAATAATAAGAAGAGGTTTTTTACTTGATAGAATGAATATTACATAATTTGTTGTGATATTCAAATTTTGTTATTTATGTAAACATTAAAATATATTAAATATTTCAAATAAATTAGTTTTGGAAAAGATCTTGAAATTATGTTTTGCATTTTTGAAAAAGATTTGGTTTTCATAAATATAAGATCAGAAAAAAAATTTTGTCTTCTTCTAATATTTATTCGTGTATTTCAATTGACAATTTATATTTGTTGGGTTCTTCATTCGACTTGATATTATACAATGAGTTTTGATTTATATGTCTACTAAATTTAAATATGGTTTATAAGACATCAATTTAATTCAAAAAGTTTTTGAATAAAATTTTTTAAAATTAAAATTTATAGGAAGCTAACAGAATGAATCTGTTTTGATATTTAAATTTCGTAATACTTCTCTTATCAAGTAAAAAAACCTCTTCTTATTATTTTAACTTACTAGTTGTTTACTATCTGTTTTACTATTCGTTCATTTCCTTATAGAACCTGTATCCTCTGTTTTTATGAAAAGTCTTTTTCTTCAAATTACGAGTATTTAGTGAATCTGTGTATTATTTTTTGGTTGTACTTGCCGCAGTTAAACAACAATAAATGGGATATTGTTTTTTATGGAGAATGTGTAAACTGGCAAACATTTCCTCAATTCTCGGTTATTTATCCAAGAGTAGATAAACAACACAACGCTATGCATATTATATATTATATATAAAATAAAATAGAAAGGCCTTTTACTTGATAGAAGAAATATAACAAAATTTGAATATTGAAACAAATGGATATATGTTTATCTTCTACAATTTTAATTTAAAAAATTTTTATTCAAAAAACTTTTAGAATTAAATTAATGTCTAAAACAAGCACCGCTTACATTTAATAGACGTATATAATCTAAACTCAATATACAATGTCAAATGGAATAAATAAACCAAAAGATATACGAAAGTCATTAAAATTAATAAATAAATATTTAAAGGAGACAAAATTTGTTTCTGGTCTTGCCTTCAGAACGCCATTTGCATTGTAAAAACATGAACACACTTGAAGGACCTCTCAAAGAATATAATTTATTTGAAATATTTAATATATTTAAATATTGGAATAAGTATATTCAGAAATCTCTCAAAGCATGCACTATATCTTCAAAAAACAAATATAGTTCTAAGCAATTCCGTCTTCAGTCCTGAAATATATTCAAAATATCAAAATCAAAAAACTAACCTACATCAGTCAACTCACCACGTGTGAATGAATAATGTTTCGAGACATAGATCATCTTTATAATTCAAGATTGATCTATGCTCTAACAGAATCAAATAACAGTGTGAGTTATTTTCAAGGCTTACTTAATTTAATTCTAAAAGTTTTTTGAATAAAAATTTTTTAAATTAAAAATGTAGAAGATAAACATATATCAATTTGTTTTAATATTCAAATTTTGTTATATTTCTTCTATCAAGTAAAAGGCCTTTCTATTTTATTTTATATATAATATATAATTATATTTTGGCTTCAATAAATCTCATTATGCCATGTCAATGAACTTAAGTAAGCCTTGAAAATAACTCACACTGTTGTCATTATAAAATAAAACACTTGTTTACATTTTCTACTTTATTTTTGGTATTGACGTACGTTTCGTCTTTGCTAGAAAGACTTCATCAGAATACGAAGTAACAGTTGTTGTACAATGAATTTATAAGATTTTTTACAGAAGGTGTACATGTGTTTTTAATTGTTCGTCGGGTTGGTTTTCTCAAAGAATATTCCCTTCAGAATCGTGTTCACTCGATCCCTTGTAAATATTGAATAGAGGGGTGTAATAAAAATCTATTTGTTCATTTACTAGGTTATTGCTGTTTTTATGTTTATTTATTTCGTAAATTTCCCATAAGTTCAATTTTAGACCTCTATTTTCAATATGTAGAATTTCTATTTCTTTTGTGAAAGAATGGTTATTTTCAAGAAGGTGTTTAGCATAATGTGAATCTTTTTTATTTTTATCGAAACTTCTTTTATGTTCGGTTAGGCGTGTACCGAAATTTCTACCTGTTCTACCAATATAAATCTTTGGGCAATCTGGGCAAGTGAGTTTGTATACACCTGATAATTGAAGTTTATCCATACTGTTTTTATTGTCAATTATCAGGTGTATACAAACTCACTTGCCCAGATTGCCCAAAGATTTATATTGGTAGAACAGGTAGAAATATCGGTACACGCCTAACAGAACATAAAAGAAGTTTCGATAAAAATAAAAAAGATTCACATTATGCTAAACACCTTCTTGAAAATAACCATTCTTTCACAAAAGAAATAGAAATTCTACATGTTGAAAATAGAGGTCTAAAATTGAACTTATGGGAAATTTACGAAATAAATAAACATAAAAACAGCAATAACCTAGTAAATGAACAAATAGATTTTTATTACACCCCTCTATTCAATATTTACAAGGGATCGAGTGAACACGATTCTGAAGGGAATATTCTTTGAGAAAACCAACCCGACGAACAATTAAAAACACATGTACACCTTCTGTAAAAAATCTTATAAATTCATTGTACAACAACTGTTACTTCGTATTCTGATGAAGTCTTTCTAGCAAAGACGAAACGTACGTCAATACCAAAAATAAAGTAGAAAATGTAAACAAGTGTTTTATTTTATAATGACAATTACAACTGATTTCTACCAAGCAACGGCCCAATCTATCATAAACTCACACTGTTCTTTGATTCTGTTAGATCATAGATCAATCTTGAATTATAAAGATGATCTATGTCTCGAAACATTATTCATTTACACGTGGTGAGTTGTTTGATGTAGGTTAGTTTTTTGATTTTGATATTTTGAATATATTTCAGGACTGAAGACGGAATTGCTTAGAACTTTATTTGTTTTTTGAAGATATAGTGCATGCTTTGAGAGATTTCTGAATTTACTTATTCGAATATTTAAATATATTAAATATTTCAAATAAATTATATTCTTTGAGAGGTCCTTCAAGTGTGTTCATGTTTTTAAAATGCAAATGGCGTTCTGAAGGCAAGACCACAAGCAAATTTTGTCTCCTTTAAATATTTATTTATTAATTTTAATGACTTTCGTATATCTTTTGGTTTATTTATTCCATTTGACATTGTATATTGAGTTTGGATTATATACGTCTATTAAATGTAAGCGGTGCTTGTTTTAGACATTAATTTAATTCTAAAAGTTTTTTGAATAAAAATTTTTTAAATTAAAATTGTAGAAGATAAACATATATCAGTTTGTTTTAATATTCAAATTTTGATATGCACATTCTACAAACTCATCTCCATACGAACATTATCGGATGTGATCAACAAATTTAACACAACAAAAATCAATCTTCTAGATTGATCCAACCACCCCACAGTGAACTAATCGCGAGGAGTGTAATCTTGATGGAAAAATTCAATAATTGTAGCAAGATTTTAGGAACAATATTCCTAATTTCACGGTGAATGAAAAAAGACTATTCATAAGGGATGTTCTAATTCACTTTCAAATTCGCGAAACCAACATGTAGGTGCTACCCAAAGTACCTCTCTTTCCTACACTAATTGCGAGGATGCCATGATGAAAAAAGTCTTCATTGTTCATAAATTAATTGATACTGGCTGCCGGAAGTTGTAACAGAAAACACAATACACTTCTTCACGTCAAAGGAAAAATAAAACTAAGTGAAAAATAGATGAAAGTATTTCTTCTTAATCGGAATAATCGACCAGAGTAAATTTATATGCAACCCTTGAATCTACATAAAACCTTTTTTTACCACTGCGATCGTAGACATTGTGAATAAAACGGGTAAATCAGATTTGTCAAGATGCCGGCTCTCAAGTTCATTTTAATACCAAAGTTACCGCGAAATTCTTGAATCTGAATAGGAAATCCGTGAATATCAGGGTCACAGGTGTGGATGACATATCCACGTACATAAAACATTTCCGTTCGGCTACCAAAAGACACAATATCAGCAAAATTCAAAAAGTTATCGAAATTTACATTATTCCGCAAATCAGAAAAAAAATGCCTAAAATTCCAATCAGTCGTACCTATTTAGACAAAAAATATAATAATAAGAGTTAGTAAAATAAATTAATCCAGCTGATCTGTACCAATAATCATTACAATAATGATAATAAGAGATTATTTGATAGAAGAATTATTACAAAATCTAAATATCATGTCATCATGTCACTCAGCTCTTCACCTGGTCTTGTACGAAATTCTTTCCCTTCTAATGGCTTATGGTCAGTAACAACAATAAATTTATGTCCCATTAGCCAATAATTCCAAAATTTGATTGCCTGTTTAATTGCCAGACATTCTAGGACTATTGCTATCTTGTTCTTTTGATATTTATTAAGTTTTTTTTAGAAAAATACGCTACGGGTTTCATTTCACCATTAATCTGTTTTTGTTTAAGATCAGCTCCTTCTCCTTGAATACTGGCATCGGTATATATAGTAGTATAGGTAGGCACTTGGGTCGAAAATTGCAAGAATTGGCTCAGAACAAAAGATATCCTTAACCTTATTAAAAGCTTCCTGACAAGCCAATTACCAATTTAATTTTACATCTTTTCTCAGTAAATTATGCAACGGTTCTAATAATCTAGCTGAATCTTTTATATATTAGTGATAAAAATTAACTTTACCCAAAAGTTGACTTCTTCCGAGTATCTGGTGGAGAAAAATTCCTAATGGAAATTAAATTGTCATTTATAGGTCGTACTGTATTGTTTCCTACAATATGTCCTAAAAATTTGACTTCTTCTTCTGCAAAATTACACTTGATAAATTTAAGTCTGAATACTTCACTACATATTGCTTTCAAGAGACTCTCCAAATGTTCTATATGTTGGTCAAATGTTGAAGAAAATATTAGAATATCATCTATATAATTTAGTCGGAATAAATTCAGGTTATATTTTCTGATAATATTATTTAATATACGTTGAAATATGGCCGGGGATGTTTTAAGTCCAAAAGGTAATCACTTCCATTACCAGTGACCATTCTGTGTCACAAAAGCAATCTTATATCTATCTTTTAAACGAATAGGAATCGACCAAAAGGCAGAATCTATTTATATTTTTATAGCTTGTGCGAGCTAGTAGATTAGTTGTGTTCTAGTCAAGATTTGTTACTGTATCTTTGCGCCAGCATAGAACCAACAGTGTAATTGGTTAACTGATTTTAATTTTGAAGTACTTTAGATTTTTACTGATTTAATAAACATGAAATAATTTATATTTGATAGATTCGGTCTTTACTTGGTGGAAACTCATTTTAATTAAAAAAATGTATATGAAACAGTAATTTATTTCCATAAAAATGTTTGTACTACTACAACAATTGTTTCACCACGATGTGGCTTTTTCAGGTATTACATTGTACATCGTGGTGAAACAATTGTTGTAGTAGTACAAACATTTTTGTGGAAATAAATTACTGATTCATATACATTTTGTTAAATGAAATAATTTCATAAATTACCAGTTTCAATGGGAAATCAGCCTATGCTATTCTTCAAGAAACGCAATTCGCAGATGAAATAAACAACTTGGGCCATGGAACTAATATTCGTTTCCGCCTCGTATTAAATCCTAATTTCGACGACAAAAATCTCAAATTAAATGAATGGAGTATACGGTTGGCTCTAGGTGAAACATTATTACAATTTTATTTAAAAAATTTCACAAAAATTTTTATGTTTCACAGCTCATTGAGAATTCTGACACGTGTTTCGGTCTTTGAACATCTTCAAACGAGCACAAAAAGTGAATGAACACAAGCGGCTTTGGCGTGGTTTTTTCAGTTTCGGCTCATTTTTTGCCACCCATTCCGATGATTGCTGGCTTGTTTGCATATCGTACTCGTAGACCCAGGTCTCATCACCAGTTATAATGCGTTCCATGAATGTAGAATCGGATTTACAGCGATCCAGCATGTCTGAAGCAACCTGTTCGCGATGACGTTTTTGAAGAAAATTCAGGTCTTTCGGTACGAGTCGTGCGGCCACCTTTCTCATGCCCAAAATATCAATCAAAATCGTACGTGCGGACTCGTGGGATATCTTAAGATCATGTGCTATCTCTCTCAAGCTGGTACGACGGTTTTCCAGCACCCTTTCCTTAATTAACAAGGCAAGTCTTCGACCACTTCACGACCGTCCTTGAAGGCTCTGTACCACTGATATGCACGAGTTTTCGATAGAGCATTATCACCAAAGGCCTTTTGCAACATTTTCAATGCATCGGCACACGGAAATTCATTTGCAACACAAAACTTTAAACAAATTCTTTGCTCAACGTAATCACCCATAGTAAAAATGGGCACGCACTCTGACATCGACTGACTTAATCAGCTGTTGCAAACACATTAGTTGACAGATCCCACTCAAGCTTGGCATAGTAATTAAGGACAGTGGTACAAAATTAGGAAAAAAAATTTTTACCTGCCTCATTGCCCCGCCAGATTTAAATCGATAATTCTCGGTACTTTGTTGACAGAATGTATAGGAAAAGGTTATTTTGCAGATAGATGTTTCGACAGAATTTTCAATCTATTATTTTCGAAAACGAAGAAACAAATAGAATTGATTAAATATTAAATAATGCGAAATATCTATTTCTGGGAAATGAAGAATTCCAAAATAAAACAAACCGAAAATTCATTCCTTTGCAATTATGCGACTTAAATATTTTCCAAACCTTACCTATTCACGATGAACAGTAGGTAGAATTTAAAAATGGAATGACAAACAAATTCTTTCATTTGTCGTACGTTCGGACATTTTCTCCTTGAAAACTGGAGGGAATATTAATGAAACTAATCTAAAAGGTGGAGTAGGTATTACGCTGAGATGTACTCGCTCTGGCGTACATAAAGCAAAATTGGGAGGATACAGAGAAGATTATCATGGCCCAGCGCAAGGATGACATGGATTAACCTGGCGTGATCCTCAGTCTTTTTCAGCCACATGAATAAACAATATTCACGGATGAAAACTGGGACTGAGAATATTCGGAAAGGCATTTTTTGAGGACAAAACAACAACTTAACTTGTGAGTTAATACACATACCACTCATCTTATATCGAGTCCCGAATTTCTTCTCGGAATTGCACAGAAGATGTCAAGAGTTTTAAAAACATGTTGGAAGGTCTCTACCTCGCTCGAAGAAGTTCTGTTAAGTATGAAAAGAGAAACATACCAAAAATACCACTTTTCTTCATAACTATTCTCGAGTCATCTTCCGACCAAGAAATATGATAAAAATTTGTACATTCATCTGCCTACACAGATTATGGTATGGAATCTTTTACCAAGAATATTAATTTTGAATTTCGCCATATTTTTGAGATGATGAATTAAAACTGACAGAAATAAGGCAATTGACAATAAGAAATTGTGAGATTATGAAAATATATAATACAAAATTTCAGGACTTGAAATTATAAAGTTTGTACTAATTTGGTCAAATGAAATACTACAGATTATTCCCATAATTTATTGAGTTAACGACAATTGTTTTGCTGACACTGTGGTTTTGTCAACATTTTGAACTAACGCTTAATATTACACATTCACTTCTTATGTAGCTATAAACTTGGAAAAAGGGGTGATACAACTAAGTAACAATTTACGGAAATAAAGATTAAAAAAAGACATTGCAAACAAGGATATAAATAACCATAAACTAACAGAAATACCGATAAAGAAAAATATGTGAAAAAAAATAAATAGGTCTAAAATATATTGGGACCAATTATCCGAAATACCTTACAAAAATATTCAACAATAGGGATCTGTTTGGTTGATGAGAAGAATTTTAAGGTTTCTTGTACCTACTAATTTTTACTGCTTTCAAAAGCCTGAGACTAGTACTTTTATTTTCTTTATGGACAATTTCATAGTTATTGTAGAAATTAAGTCAAATTTCTCTCGAATGACAGGCATATTTTGAATGCGACAGGTGACTCCGCTGGTGTTCGTGAATTATTTTCTTGATAGATCTTCCTGTTTGACCAATATATACCATAAATCAATGATACATAGATTTTTTGGAGTAATTTATTTACTACTCTGTCAAGAAAGTACCAGGAATTTTCAATTAAAACAACATTTTTACATTTAATCGTCAAAATTTATTGGGTCGCCTTTAAAATAGACTCCATTTGCTCCAATACATCTATGCCAACGGCACTTCCAATTATCGAAAAATTTTTTATAGGCGCTTTCCGGGATGGACTTTAGCTCTCGCGCCGAATTTTGTTTTATGGCTTCAATCGACTCAAAACGGGTGCCACGAAGGGGCGATTTTAGTTTTGGGAAGAGGAAAAAGTCGCAGGGAGCCAAATCCGGCGAATACGGTGGTTGCTGAAGCACGTTTGTTGAGTTTTTGGCGAGAAAGTCAGTCACAATCGTAGCTCGGTGAGAAGGCGCGTTATCGTCATGCAAAATCCATGAGTTGTTCGCCCACAATTTTGGCTTGGTTTTTTCGGTTTCGGCTCATTTTTTGCCACCCATTCCGATGATTGCTGGCTTGTTTGCATATCGTACTCGTAGACCCAGGTCTCATCACCAGTTATAATGCGTTCCATGAATGTAGAATCGGAATTACAGCGATCCAGCATGACTGAAGCAACCTGTTCGCGATGACGTTTTTGAAGAAAATTCAGGTCTTTCGGTACGAGTCGTGCGGCCACCTTTCTCATGCCCAAAATATCAATCAAAATCGTACGTGCGGACTCGTGGGATATCTTAAGATCATGTGCTATCTCTCTCAAGCTGGTACGACGGTTTTCCAGCACCCTTTCCTTAATTTTATCGACGTTATCTTCGATTGAAGCCGTCGATGGGCGTCCACTTCACGACCGTCCTTGAAGGCTCTGTACCACTGATATGCACGAGTTTTCGATAGAGCATTATCACCAAAGGCCTTTTGCAACATTTTCAATGCATCGGCACACGAAAATTCATTTGCAACACAAAACTTTAAACAAATTCTTTGCTCAACGTAATCACCCATAGTAAAAATCGGCACGCACTCTGACATCGACTGACTTAATCAGCTGTTGCAAATACACTAGTTGACAGATCCCGCTCAAGCTTGGCATAGTAATTAAGGATAGTGGTACCAACCTAGAAAAAAAATTTTCACCTGCCTCATTGCCCCGCCAGATTTAAATCGATAATTCCTGGTACTTTCTTGACAGAATGTAAATATATTGAATATTTCAAATAAATTAGTTTTTGAGAAGTTCTTAAAATTATGTTTTATATTTTTGAGAAAGAGTTATTTTTCATAAATATAGGATCAGAAAACAATACATTTTGTAACAAACAGGACTTCGCACGTTTGTCTGAAGAGTTCAGTACGCATGCCTGGAACGAAACGAAAAAATGTTTGTTTATTTATTTTTTAATTTTAATTGACAATTTATATTCGTTGGTTTTCCTTAATTCCATTTGATATTGTATGATGAATTTCGATTTTATACGTCTATTAAATATGAGCAGTGCTTATTAAGACATTAATTTAATTCTTAAAGTTTCTTAAGTAAATTTTTTGAAATTAAAATGTTAGATGACTAACAGATTAAATCTGTTTTGATATTCAAATTTTGTAATGATCTTTCTATCAAGTAAAATACCGTTGCTTATTATTTTATTCAATGACTTCAGGTTAACTCCAGATTTATTGTCTTTATTTGTTTGATCTTTCTTATTTTTTATCTGAATTTCTAAATTATTTACCGTTCTGAAAGCTTAATTCAAGAATAATTTTATTTAAAAATACTTGGCAATATTATCTGATATTTTATTCAGATGAGGAATGGAAATGAATAATTCAGTGAAATCAATTGCAACAGGGTAAAATAAATTCAATTCTATTTTCATTTGATTTTTGTTCAAAATTTTGTAAATTATAATTATTAATTGATTTCATTTTTTGAATGTGAAGTTGGACTGTAGAAGACCTTATCTGAATTCTAATTATTTTTTGAGGACGTGATATATGTTTTAAGAGATTTTTGATGTACCTGATTCAAATATTTAAATATATAAAATATATAAAATATTTCAAATAAACTATTTTTTGAGAAGTTCTCAAAATTATGTTTTTTTTTTCGATTAAAGGGTAAAAAAGAAGGTGTAACAGCTGTCAGATTAAACATTCCGATTTGAAACTCAGTTTCATATTTGGAGTTTGAGCTTCCGATGTAAATGACATACTAACATATAAATATTGATTTTTTGTGAGATATCACATTTCTATTCGAATTGGTTGATAGAATTACTTCCATCCATGTTTTGTTCGTTCACATTTGTTACTTGCATATCAATAATTATAGTCCCATTTCATTTTCGGTTGCTATATATTTATATTGATTATCCTTCTTAATTGTTCATCTATTTAAAAATGACGAAAGCATGATCTGCAAGAATAACAACCATCTGTATTTTATACAAATATATAAACGAGGTTTCCATGATAAAAAAATTTAAAATTTATCCTAAAAAATATAACTGATTGTGTGACAGAATATTAGTGACCCTATATCTTTGATTTTTCGTTGTTATTATAGGTATACTGATAACATTGATCTCTTCTATCGTTGGTTGGTAAGTTATAGTTGCTCATTTCCGATGATGTTTATGTTCGATCTCACTTAGAGATTGCCTTGTCTACGTTAGATATAATTCATCATTATCATTTCAGAATTGCTGGTATGATAGGTAAATCTTTCCTTTTTGATGTTTTCAATTCAGTAGTTTTTGAGCTGTGTCATTCGAACTTTGAAGTGTTTATTGGACATACTTATTCCTCACATTTGCAAATGGCCCTTAGAAAGCATGGAATGCCTTTAGAGCTCTTCATATATTTATTGCCTATGGATTAAACGGTACAAAATTCTTTTCTACTAGAATTTATCTCTAAATGTTTCCTATAACCAATAAAAAATTTTATTTCATTGATTCACTCCACCAAAAAATATGCTCCCTGATTAATTTCGTCAGTTTTCCTCTTTTTGATAGAACGAATGCCTTGAGAAATCTCTAATATTAAGTTATTGGAATATACCGTAAAGTCCTTAGTTCTTCGTTACTCGACCAGTAGTCAATCTGATCGCTTGTGGTCTTTCGGCCCAAGATATTGTTTTATCATTGTGGTAATCACATTTATCGCTTCTGTCTATACACAAAATTATCGCGATTACTATAAAAATAGTCTTTCACATTGTCCTTACTGAACCTTTATATCATATGCAGTAACATCAATATATAATTGTTGTTGTCATAAATGTTTGAGTTTTACTTCACTTTCTCGTCGTCTTCGTTGGTTCATCTTATTAGATAACTTAGCTAGTTCATCATCGAGATAACTAGATAAGAGTGCTTTCTGAAGTTGAAATCACTCCAACATTACATTAAATACAGTCTACAAAACCTTTCGTTATTAATGCTTGCGAGCAATTAATTTACAATTGTTTGTTGTTTCAAAATACTGAAGTAATAAACAGAATACGCCGGTAAGCAAACCGTGTTACGATACATTTACTGATTGAATTTTTTTTCAGATCCAAGATTAATATGTTTTTCTTTTCCAATATCTTGCCGATGATGCAAATTTTAGGTATTATTCTAAATTTATATCTCATTCAATCATTTCAATATGAGAAATTGAATTATACAATTATACAAACTTTTGTCTTATTTTTTTAAGGGTAGATGTTTTCAACATATTATTATTTTTCATTAGGAATCTTGGAACCGATTAGTCATATTATTAAATGTGAATGGTTTCATTATATAACATTCATAACAGTACTTATTATCATTCTTCTTATAATTAGTACCTTGAAAGAGATAACATGAAATAAAAACCATGTATAACATGAAAATTCATGAATATTTTGTATGAAATCAATATTAGTCCCTGATCGACTAAACAAAAAATCAATGTTCATTTACTCGCACGGCAAACTTTGATACACTAGGACAGGATGCGGTTAGCTTAAATAAAGCCTGAAAAGTCGAATTCTACCTCACTTTCTGAAAGAGAGAAGTTTCCTAATACCGAATGGAAGTATCTCTTCCACTTTGAATGAAAAGTTTCAACAGAATTTGGGAGGCAATTATGAAAATCAAATAAGGTCAGTCAGCGAACGGAATTTGAGACATTTGAAATCGAAGATTATTAAATTGATTGAAAAATTCAAATAGAGAGAGGAGTCGGAAGATTATTATTCTTTACTGAGTTTACTGTAAGATAATTTCCAATTAGGAAGTATTGATGAATATTTCTAGTAAATTCGTAGTAATGAACCTAATTAAAACACCAATATTTGGATCTATAAATATTCGAACCGTGCGTATTTAAATTGAAATCTGAAATGGAGCATTTCCATTATATATATACAGGGTCCTGCAATAGTGCGTTCTTCTTCCATAGCTGCCGAACCAGACATATTAGAAATTGCGTTTGAAAACAAGTTTCTGGTAATTATATTTCTGCAGCTCAAGAAATTATTTTCCAATATACAGGGTGTTCCCAAAAAAAGGATATTCAACAAATCGGTGATTTTTCAAATGGATGTAGGTATTTTTCAATGACGTCATCTCTACTAAAAAGGCTTAAAAATATTTTTAAAGGTATAGATCTCATTCAGAGAAAACTGGAAAAAGTTGAGCGCACAGCAGCCCGCTAAAAGACCTAAAACGGTTTGCAAAAACAAAACGTAACTCGAAGTGATACGAATTCTTGGTTACTGAAATATTCATAGAGTCATCATAACAGCAAGATTAATCTGCCATACACAGGATGCCCGTTATTGATTGCCAAACATGATGAACTTGAAATTGATATTTCTCGATTTTTCAAATGTAACGCCCTTTTCACTTTTTTACCATAATGCAGAGAATTGAATGCTTCGCGTTTTTTCAGAAGCAACCTTGTGATTATTTCCACTCCTACCATAGCAACAAAAAGTTTGATTTGAATATGAACAGATAACTGAAGGACTTAAAAAAAAATGACCTAAATCATGCAACCTGCTGTAAAAAATAATTCAGTTTATATGCGCTTATATGCGTTTATATGCCAATATACGGGCTGTCCGAAGCAGCATTTCGCTCGGATATTTCTCAGTATTCTCTGATGTAACAGCCTGAAGTTCTTATGATTATCGAAATTCTCAAAAAATATATAGTTCTAGAAATACTTTCAAAGACTTTTCAACCCCTGATCCTACCTGTCATAAATCCTTAGTACTACGTCGGGTATCCAAATTTAAGTTCAAGTTGCCAAGATTTTCAAACGGTCATTTCGTTTCAATTCTCAATTTTTATTTCAACATAGGTGGTTAAATGAAAAATGTATTCTAAAGCATCAAATGATTTCCATTGAGTGTTATAACAAACGAAAAACATAATTAAGTTGTTATTGATATTCAGAATATTCTCAAAGTCATAACATAGATCTGATAAAAATAAAATAAAATAAAAAAAGAAAAAAAATAAAATAGAAAGGCCTTTTACTTTTTTGAATAAAAATTTTTTAAATTAAAATTGTAGAAGATAAACATATATCAATTTGTTTTAATATTCAAATTTTGTTATATTTCTTCTATCAAGTAAAAGGCCTTTCTATTTTATTTTATATATAATATATAATTATATTTTGGCTTCAATAAATCTCATTATGCAATGTCAATGAATTTAAGTAAGCCTTAAAAATAACTCACACTGTTCTTTGATTCTGTTAGAGCATAGATCAATCTTGAATTATAAAGATGATCTATGTCTCGAAACATTATTCATTTACACGTGGTGAGTTGTTTGATGTAGGTTAGTTTTTTGATTTTGATATTTTGAATATATTTCAGGACTGAAGACGGAATTGCTTAGAACTATATTTGTTTTTTGAAGATATAGTGCATGCTTTGAGAGATTTCTGAATTTACTTATTCGAATATTTAAATATATTAAATATTTCGAATAAATTATATTCTTTGAGAGGTCCTTTAAGTGTGTTCATGTTTTTAAAATGTAAATGGCGTTCTGAAGGCAAGACCAGAAACAAATTTTGTCTCCTTTAAATATTTATTTATTAATTTTAATGACTTTCGTATATCTTTTGGTTCATTTATTCCATTTGACATTGTATATTGAGTTTAGATTATATACGTCTATTAAATGTAAGCGGTGCTTGTTTTAGACATTAATTTAATTCTAAAAGTTTTTTGAATAAAAATTTTTTAAATTAAAATTGTAGAAGATAAACATATATCAATTTGTTTTAATATTCAAATTTTTTTTTAATATTCAAATTTCAACATAGATCTGAGAATATCGTTAACACAAAATGATAAGTTTTTCCGATTACGCATCATGTATGGATCAAATAGCAGAAAATTGAAAAAAAAACAAGATAACATCTGTATTTAACCGATATTGATTTCAGATATATCATTGTTTATAGGCATTTCGTACATTGTATTTTAAAGAAGAGCTGTTCAAGTGCACTGAGTCGCGATTTGGATAAGTCAGGATGAATTTTAATAAAAATGAGATAGGATTGATATAATTTTCATGTTAAGGCAGTGCCACAGAAACTGTTTATTAGCAAGTAGAACTTATGCTGCAGAAGAGAGAAGACATCTAAAAATACTAGTTTTCGGAGGCTTTTGAACATATTTATACAGATAGGAAACGTGGAGTACAAAAAACAAGAAAAGACAAAATCGGCCATAAGCGAAGACAAAGAGCTTGAGGTATGACTCACCGTAACAGAAGATCCACACATATGCCAGAGGAAGGTTGGTGAAGCCTGCGGTATTAGTGAGCGTTCAATTCGAAGAATCCTAAGAAAACATAAGTTTCACGCCTACCACATTCAGATACACGAAGCGTTTTTGGATGATGATTTTAAAAACCGTCTGAATTTCTGCAACTATTCAATAAACATCATTTAGTGGTCTCAAATAGTTTTCTTAAGATTTGGATACCCCGCTCATTACAGGTAGGTATCCTATTTCGACTTATGATTTTTTAACGACAAGTGAAGTATTCAAATCGGCGATTTTTTCTCTTTCATTGGCCAAAGAGATCTGACTCAAAAGAAACTGAGTGTCGTCGGCGTAACAATTCTTTAGAGTTAGATTCTTTAGATAATATCCAGAAGAGGAACTGAAATACTTCTTTGCGGGATTCTAACTCTCAGATCTAAAGATGGCGAATGCTGCTCGCGGGAAACCACCTAGAGATTTCCCAGGTGAGAAAGACCGGACTAGATTTTTAGCGATCTCATCGAAGCCCACATAATGGAGCACCTGGTGAATTAACGAATACAAATGGGAGTCGAGTGCTTTGTTAAAACCTAGTGTTATCAGTCATATCATTATCGGCCATCTTCAAAAAATCGTCATGTTGTTTCATCAGCCCATGTTGTCTCGCAACTGTGATGTTTTGGAAGCCGGATCGATTCGTTGCTGAGCTATTATATTTTGATAAAAAATATATGATTTGGCTCTCCATAAGATTCTCGATAACCTTAGGAACACTAGGAATATGCTAATTGATTTCAGGTGATTGAAATTAGTAGGGTTATCAATTGTTGGTAAGGGGAACTCAAGTACAGGTTTGCAAAGGCTGAGAAGATACGAATTGCATTCGTTAATAATGTGGTTCATATGGGGGGATGATGAAGGGGCATAATAACTCCGTTTCTCAGTTTCTGCCTAAGTATGATATTATCCGTAAGAAATTTTATAATCGACTCGACTTGAACTGCCTTCCGCCCTGAAAGTTCATTTTCTTGGGTGATGTCGCTACAAAAACCGATAAGCTATTCCATGAAGAAAATTCCGATAATATGGCTTATGAAAATACATATAAACTGGATATATCTGTCAATTTTCTCTGTAGTATCGTCGAAACGCGTCACAAGTTACAAATTTTGATCCTGGTATCCCGATACTGCTGGATCTTCTGTGGAGATCTCTCAGAAGCTTTGTATAGCTTGTGCGAGTTAGGAGTTCAGTTATGTTCTGCTAAGGATTTATTACTGCATCGTTGTAACACCTTAGACACAACACTGTTGATTTTCAAGCCAATAGTGAAATGGTGGCCAAAACCCTCTCACTAAATTTGTGACGGAGTGATCTGTTACTTTGTGATAGTAGAATGAATTAAGGAATGACTTAGTTTTTTTATCACCTTTCATTAACTGAATATAGAGTGACTCGAGTTTCGTAGTGTTTATTACATTTTCAAATTGAACAAAACAAATTGTATCTCAACTATTATATATACTCGATGAAGGCTTCGGCTTGTGCCATACTTCGAGAAGTGGGATGTGCTAAAGATCCGTCTGATCATTCAATAGTTTTATTTCTGAACCGTGCTTGTGCTTAAATATTTCTGTAGATTACAGGATAACTATTTTTTTCTCTTTGCTTCCAGGTGAAATATTTCTAGATTATCTGGGAAGATATGATTGGTTTCGAAAAAATGTTTTGTAAAATTAGAGTTATCTTTCCGGTTCTTGAATGAAGCTTGATGTTCTTTGAACCAATTTTAGAAAGGACTCCCTAGGTTTTAAAAGAAACACGCTCGAATGTAGGTTGTTCAAAGACTAAGTTTATTTCATTCTTCGAATAGACAATCAGATGTACAATCACCTGTAACAAATATTTACCATCAGATGTCGCTACTAGTACATTATAAAATTATTATTTTGATACTATCTTTAACACCTCAACTCATCAAAATATTCTAAACCCTAAATAACTATTAAAAAAAAATTAAACTGTCACAAACAATTGAGCAAATGCATACTCAGCCCAAAAAAAAAATTTTTTTCTTAAAATTACACAACAATATGCATGCCTAGCTTCTTAACAAAATAGTTATGTTTGACACTACTCAAGCCTACTGTTTTCTACATTAGAATAGAATAGAATAGAATAATGTTTATTCGCAGTAATAAGTACATAATGGTATAATAGAAAATATAAACGAAGGTAAAATTAAAGTATAAGTATAGATTTTTGTAAATTAACATATAAATGAACACTTTAAAATACAATGGGTGTAAGGACAAAATTTCGCAGAATAAACATAACAATCACAGAATCTGTGGTGCCAGCTTGTACGGGATATGAATATGTATAGTGGGTATCATTTATTTCCTATAAGCATAATCAATTGCAATGAAAAGCACATACACAAATGTGTAAGTAAAGTAAAAAATTAAAGTACAAAGTATAGGTACAGATTTTCGTAAACTAACATGTAAATGAATAGTTATAGCTTTTTTTTTTAAATACAGTTGGTGTAAGGACAAAAACTTGCAGAATAAACATAACAATCACAGAAGCTGTGGGGCCAGCTTGTACGCGATATGAACATGTGTAGTGTGCATAATTTATTTTCTATAAGCATAAGCAGACACATACATTAACATCCATATATACACTCATCTACAGATATACATACATGTACAAGTATAATTTTAAATCCATACAAATAAATTCATCCCAATTTTTATGTTCATTACCTCCTAGATTTGAGTATTATTGATGATAGTTTTTAGCTGTATTGGTATGCAGTTGTATAGTTTTGAACTTAAAAAAATGAAACTTCTTTGACCCACAGTTTTTTCACATTTGTGAACTTTAACATTTTGTTTTTTATGTCTGGTGTGGTGACTATGTTCTACAGGTTGGAGTTGAATTTTCTTTTTGTGGATATCAATTAAAATTTTCAGGCAATATAGCTGACGAATATCAAAAATTTTGCTTCCTTTGTATAAGTCGTCTCTTGGTGAACTTCTTTTTTGTTTGTACATTATTCTCAGTATCCATTTCTGAAGCACATTCACCTTATTTAAGTAAGTGTCCATCACACCACCCCACCCTATGATTCCATAGGTGAGTTGCGATTGAATGAGGGCATAGTATACTGTTTTCAAGTGTTCTGTGTCTAGGAAGTATCGCAAATACTTAATTCTGCCAAGAAATCCTCTGATTTTTTTTGCCAAGTGGGACATTTGTAAATCCCATCGTAAATGTCTATCAACTATTACCCCCAGATACCTGATTGAGACTGCTTCTGGAATTGAGGTGTACTGGTCAATTTCTAAGTTTCCTAGTTGAGGTAAGTTGTTAACATATGATGTGAACGGTAGGTACCGCGTTTTGTCAATGTTGAGAGTAAGCTTATTCAATTGAAACCAAGACTTGATTGCTCTGAAGTCTCTTTCTACCTTTTTTTTCAGGGAAGTCCATGTGTTTGATCTGTAAAATATTGCGGTGTCGTCTGCAAAGCTGATGGTCGTTCCCTTCAGATCCATTGTTAATAAACTGTTCACATATATTGTGAACAGAACAGGTCCAAGAACTGTTCCCTGAGGTACTCCGTAGGTCACTTCCTTTGGGTGGCTTATAACATCGTTAATTTTGACAAGTTGTTCACGATCCGATAGGTAGCTTTCTAGGAGGTCATATGTTTTTCCTCTGATACCATATAAATTCAACTTCTTCAACAAGGTTTCATGACAAACGGTGTCAAATGCCTTTGAGAGGTCTATAAAAACACACAGTGGTGGTTTTTTCGCATCAATTTCATTATATATCATTGATGTTAATGACCGGATGGCATCGTCGGTTGACCTTCCCTCTCTAAATCCATACTGGTTATCAGAAATCACTTGATATTTGTCTAAGAACTTGACAATTCCAACTTTCAATACCTTTTCAACTATCTTGGCAAGAGTTGAGATCAGTGATATAGGTCGATAGTTACCAACTTTTATTTTATCACCACTTTTGTGAATAGGTTTGATCAGTCCTGTTTTCATAGATTTTGGAAAGTAACCATCTTCGATGCACTTGTTCATTATATGGCATAGAGGGACGGCTATGAATTCTGCTATAGGCTTTAGATTATCAGCCCTGAAATATCATCAATTCCAGGTACCTTATTCAATTTCAGACTATTTATAATATTGATAACTTTTATTTCAGTTGTTGGAAATAGGTACATTGTGTTTCTGTTGTAGGTATATCTTCATTGAAATCAATTGGCGCATCAATTTTATCGGCAAGATTTTTTCCTAATTCACTATAGTGTCACTATCTGTTGAATTTTTCAGCTTTCAAAGTTTCGTCAGTTACCTTGTCATTTTCTGTTTGGATGGTATCTATTTTTGTTTCCGATTTCGACTTTCCACATATATTATTTACGCATTTCCATAAACTCTTCGAAGAGTTTTTATTAGTTTCAATAGTTTTCCTGAAATAATCCCTTTTCGACTTTTCAATTATGTGGTTTAGTTTATTCCTATATGTTTTATACTCTATTTGTAATATTTCATTATTGGGTTCTTTCTGTGATTTTAAGTACAGTTCATTTTTCCTGTGCACGGATTTTAGTAGAGCTTGCGTTATCCATGGTTTTTTACTCCTACATTTATTTGATATTTTTATTCTTTTTGTGCTTTTTTGTATGTAATATTTTAAGATATCAGTCAATGTTTCCAGCATTAGATCAATATTGTCCATTTTATAAATATTCTCCCAAGTTTCACTGATGATCTCATTTTTCAAGTTTTTGTAGTCAATGACGGTCTTGTAATTTTCAATTGAATTTCCTTGAGAGTGTTTTGTCAGAGTGTTGAGTTTAATCAGAAGTATTATAGGATCATGATCGGTTATGGTATTATTTACAATGTAAGAGTAAACTTCGTCAAAGTATTTACGACTGCTTCTAACTTGAAAGTGATCTAGACATGAATTGCTAATTTTTCTCGTGACTTCATTTATATAGGAGTTGAAATCCGAGGAGTTTAGTATATTTTTATATTCCTCCGAATCATCCGTGTCTTCAAGTAAGTTGATATTTATATCTCCAGTAATGATGTGGTTTTTCAATTGCGAATTCTCTTAATATGCCAGGAGATCTGCATTAAATACCTTTGAGCAAGTACTGGGTGATCTATAAACTGCAGTTAATGTAATTGGTTCTTCGAAATTTTGAATATTTAGTTCAATGGCTTGTGACGGTCCCATTTTTATCAACTTGTAACCATAATTAAAATGGCCCCTCAAATATATAATGATTACATCGTTTTGATTGAAGTTTCCATTGTTATATATTATATTATATCCTGGAATACTCAATAAATCCAAGTCATGTACCAAAAATGTTTCTGTGAGAACTACCAGGTCAAAACCAAAGTTTGGTTGGCTTATCATTATAACCAGATCGTCAAAATGTTTATGAATGCTTCTTATGTTCATATGAATTATTTTAATATGTGATGTTTCAATTTCCAATGAATTATTTAGGTCTGATAAATTTCCAAGTACCCTGGCCCTGATCGGTTCATTCTCATATTCCTTGATGTAGGTGTCCATTTTTATCAATATTGTAGCCAGTTCAAGCTGTTCAAATTGGTGATTCAAAGAATACTACAGATATGTACGAACTAAAATAAATTTAAATGTTTTCAATGATCGAGAAGTTCAATCTTGAAGATTTCAGGGACATAAAAAACGATAAAAGGATACAATTTCACGAAAGGTTTTTTGGTAAAATAGGGGAATACAAATGTTTATAGAATATAATGAATTTAAATTTAAATGAGTCCACTGGATGTCGAACCCGACCTCAGATTCTTGACTCTTTCCTTTTGTTGAGGAGCTGCAGTTATTTTAGATGTCTTTTTTGGATGGTTTCCTTTTGTTGGAGTGTTTGTGATTCTGCTTTCCTTATTTGTCCTGGTTGTCCCGTTTATTTCTTCAGTGGTTGAATCTTCGATCCCGGATTTGTCTTCTTGGTCCAGTTCGAGATGGAATTCCTTTTCAAGGTTTCTTACGGTCGGTGTCGGTGGAGCACTATTTGCTTTTTTGTTTTCGGTTTGGTTACCCTCGCCTCCTTCAAGTTCCTCGACAGTATATGCTTTATTATTTATATAGAGTCTATTTCCTCTTATGTAACAATTGTCTGATGAATTCAATCTTGCTTGGCTTAGGTGATTCCTGAGGATCTTATTGTAGCACCTTTGTTTGTAAGTGAGATCGTTTGCAATAACAATACCGGATCCTTTCAATTTTTTACAGTGCCTTAGGAATTCGAGTTTCTTCAGGTATGAGATAAACTCCACCTTTAGCGGATTTCTTTCTTGAGATCTCAGTCTATAAGCGTTGTTTAAATCGGATACCTGCACCTCGACGTCTAATAGTTTCTTGAACTCCCTACAAACCTTTAATGGAGAAAAGTCTTCAGTTATATCCAGACCAAATATTATGATATTGTTTTTTTTTTGTTGTGATCTCCAGTGCCTCTATTTTGTTGGTGAGAAACGAATTCTCGATTTCTAAATTTTTCACTCTATGGTGTAGCTCCTCAATTTTCAAAAGTAACTTGCTTTCAGACGCTTCGATAGTCGACTTAATTTCTTCTCTGTTCTTTATGATTTCTTCCCTTAAAACTTTGATTACTTTTTCCCACTCATTTGCCATTGTAAATTGACTTCAGATTTGTACTTCAACGTATATGGGCTCCTTTACGCTGTTGTCTATTTACCTTCTTATCAGCCGATAAGAGATATATAAATTCAAGGTCGCGTTTGTATTACTATATTTCTAAATGTATCAAATGGATGATATGATTCAGAATTTCTTTCGTTCTTTCATCACTCACGTAAATGTGAATCTATTGCATTCATATGAGATAACAGATCCTGAAAACTTGAAGTAAAAACCTGTATAAGATTTTCTATCTACAGTATTTGAGGCCCAGTCTGCATCAACAAAACCCTCTAAGTTACAATCATCTTTAGTAAACATAAGCCCATAAGACATAGTTTGGCTTAAATATCTTAAAATTCGTTTTGCATGTTTCCAATGTATAAGTGAATAATAATTATTAAATTGGCTCAAAAAACTTACACTATAAGATATATCTGGGCGAGTTAGGACACTTAAGTACATTAAGCTTCCAATCAATTTTTGAAATGGGTATTGTTTACAAACATCAACACTTTTCTCTAACTTTAAATTATTCTCAATAGGTGTATCAATACCATTACAATTTGACATATTAAATTTATTTAATAAATAATCCACAAAATGTTTTTGATCTAGTGAAATGGAACCATTTTTATACATTTGAATTCTAATGCCTAAACATTGTTTTAACTGTCCTAAGTCTTTAATCTTAAATTTTTTCATTAGTACATTCCTAATATCATTTACCATATCTTGACAATTTAGAAAACACAAAAAAATCATCTACAAATACTGCTATTATTATCACTTCTTTTTCACTTCTTTTAATATATAAACATGGTTCTAATTTTGACCTAACAAAATTAGAGTTTAATAATTAAAAAAATTAAATAAATAAAAAATTCTTTCATTCCAAGCTCTGGCCGACTGTTTCAAACCATAGATTGCACGTTTTAATTTAAGTATACAATTTTCTTTACAATCTAAATTAGGAGGAACATGCATGTATACATTTTCATTTAGGTATCCATTTAGGAAAGCTCTAGTGACATCCAAATGAGTAATCTTTAAGTTAAGTTTCACACTTAAAGCGAACAATGTCTTAAAGTAGAGTATCGAAGCACTGGTGAGTATGTCTCGGTATAGTCCAAACCTTCTTTTTGCGTAAAACCTTTTGCTACCAGTCTAGCCCTATAACGCACTTTACTATCACTTTCAAACTTTTTCTTTAAAACCCATCTACACTGAACCACCCTATCAGCTTCTTTTCTGTCAACAAATTCCCATGCTTGGTTATCCTCAAATGCCTTCAGCTCTTCTGCCATCGCCTGTTCCCACATTTCTTTCTCTGGTCCATTTATTGCTATTTCATAACTCAGTTCTTCACCACAGGACTCCAGCTCATCTACAATGCAGAGATTGGAATAGCCAAATCTATCTACTGTCTTTCTCTTGCGTTTTTCAGGCTGCTGTAAGTTTTGAAAATTTTCTTCTAAAATGGATTCTAAGATTGACTCATTATCACTTTCATACACAGATTGATATGAATCTTCATGGGAACTGGACGAGTCATCAATATATGTAGGATCGTTACCGTCTATAGTTGAATTCTCTGATATGCTATTCTCTTTCTCTGAATTTTCAACTTTCTCCACTAGTTTTTCATTATTAACTACTACCTGAGCTGTGTCTGAGTATTCTTTTTCTATTATAATGACATCCCTGCTCGTAGTAATCTTCCTGGTTTTTGGGTTGTATAATCTGTAACCTTTCACGTTATCCGGATAACCAACTAGAATTAATTTTGCAGCCTTATTAACCCATTTTTGTCTGTGCACTTTGGGAACATGCACCATTACTTTACTTCCAAATATCCTGACATAGCTCAAATCTGGTTTCTTGCCTGTCCACTTCTCAAATAGTGTCATCATGCCTAAACTGGCAGCTGGCGTTCTATTCATTAGGTATACTGCAGTGTTTACTGCTTCACCCCAAAAACTCTTGTCAAGATCTGATTCAAACAGTAAACATCTGGTTCAACTACAGTTCTGTTGAACCTTTCTGAGAGTCCATTTTGTTGTGGAGTGTGAGTATTAGTCTTCTGATGGATGATTCCAGCTTGTTTCAAGAAGTTTTTCATCTCTTGTGAACAAAACTCACCTCCATTATCAGTTCTCAATATTTTTATCTTGTTTGCTGTTTGATTCTCCACCAAAACACGAAATTCTTTGAAATGCTGTAATACATGGTCCTTTTCCTTCAATAAATAGACATAAGTCATTCTGCTGGCATCGTCCATGAACAGAAGAAAGTACCTTGCATGACCAATTGATTTGGTCTCCATCGGCCCACATAAATCTGAGTGTATTACCTCTAGTAGTATATCACTTCTATGATTAGCAGATGGGAAAGGGAAACGAGCTTGTTTGCCCTCACAGCACACTTCACAGTTCTTGATCTGAATATCAGCTTTCTTATCAAAAGTAACCCCTTCCACAGCACCTTCTTTCATCATTTCTAAAGATTTACTGTTTACATGTTCTAATCTTCTATGCCAAATTGTCATGCCCAATAATGCACTCTCTGGTCTTTGTATTTGTAGTTTGTACACACCATTTGTTAAGTTTGCAATTCCTATAAGCTCATTTACTTATTTATATTAAACAAACATCCTTCTTAAATGACACCTTGTTGCCATTTGCTATCAGTTGACTTACTGATAATAAAATTTGAATATTAAAACAAATTGAAATATGTTTATCTTCTACAATTTTAATTTCAAAAAAATTTTTATTCAAAAAACTTTTAGAAATAAATTTATGTCTAACAAGCACCGCTTACATTTAATAGACGTATATAATCAAAACTCAATATATAATGTCAAATGGAATAAATAACCCAACAGATATACGAAAGTAATTAAAATTAATAAATAAATATTTAAAGGAGACAAAATTTTGTTTCTGGTCTTACCTTTAAGAACACCAATTGCCTTTTAAAAACATGAACACACTTAAAGGACTTCTCAAAGAATATAATTTATTTGGAATATTTAATATATTTAAATATTCGAATAAACGATTTCAAAAATCTCTAAAAAAATGTGCACTATATCTTCAAAAAACAAATATAATTCTAGACAATCCCGTCTTCAGTCCTCTTTTAATATTCCAAATATCAAAATCAAAAACATAACCTATATCACTCACGTGTTAAAAGACTTAAGCTTCGAAATACAGATCAACTATATAATTCAAGATTGATCTATGTTCTAACAAAATCAAAGAACAGTGTGAGTTATTTTAAGGTTTATTTAAATTCATTGACATTCTATAATGAGATTTATTGAAGCCAAAATATAATTATATATTATATATAAAATAAAATAGAAAGGTCTTTTACTTGATAGAAGAAATATAACAAAATTTGAATATTAAAACAAATTGAAATGTGTTTATCTTCTACAATTTTAATTTCAAAAAAATTTTTATTCAAAAAACTTTTAGAAATAATATTATGTCTAACAAGCACCGCTTATATTTAATAGACGTATATAATCAAAACTCAATATATAATATCAAATGGAATAAATAACCCAACAGATATACGAAAGTAATTAAAATTAATAAATAAATATTTAAAGGAGACACAATTTTGTTTCTGGTCTTACCTTTAAGAACACCAATTGCCTTCTAAAAATATGAACACACTTAAAGGACTTCTCAAAGAATATAATTTATTTGAAATATTTAATATATTTAAATATTCGAATAAATTATTTCAAAAATCTCTAAAATTTCAATTTGTTTTAATATTCAAATTTTGTTATATTTCTTCTATCAGGTAAAAGGCCTTTCTATTTTATTTTACCGATAATAAGTTAGTCGTGAGTTTCGGTATGTATAAAACATTCTTTACAATGACATCATACTGAGAACCATTTACATACGTTGTTATCTGTGTTTCCCCAACACTCACGACAGGCACAGTCATTTGATTTGCAACTACTATTTCTTTGTTTTTATGCACTGGTCTATTTTGCTGTAAGCAATCTCGACTTGCCGTCATGTATGCACTTGCACCCGAATCAACGTACCAGTCTTGTGTATTAAAATTTCCGTTAAAAAATGCAGCACTAAAAGCATTTAAGGTTTTCTTTGTTTTTAGTTCGGGACATTTATTTTTAAAATGCTCTATTTTCTTGCAATTATAACATTTTATTTGTTTACTGCCATTTGAACTCGCACTATCATTTCTGTCACTATTTGACGTTGACGATTGCGATTTCGTACCACGGTTAGTGTTGCCACCTTTCCACCGCTGTTGATTTGACCAAAATGCAGAATCTTTTTCAGTAGTTCAACCTCATCACACATATCGACCAATTTTGTCTTAATGACGTCAGCGCTAATGGCGATTCGCGAATGTTCGATCGCCATTATCATAGGTGAAAACTTATCTGAGAGTCCAGCCAAAAGTAATGATCCAATCCACTCATCTGTGATTTCAAATCCTGTCCCCTTCAATTTCTGCGCAGTTTCAACTATTTGAGATACGTAGCTTGTCATCGAGTCACTGTTATAGAGGCGAATTGAAATTAACGTTCGAAGCAAGCTGATTTTTCGTTGATACCCGGTGTCATCGAACAATTGTTTTAATTTATTCCAAACACCAATTACTGTAATCTCACTCTTTATGTGCGTGTATAATGAAGAGTCAATAGTCATAACAAGTTAGGCTTTGGCTTTCTTCATCTCGGTTTCACTTATTTCCGTGGGAAGGTTTTCTAAGTCAATGCCTTCGAGCAGCAAATAATTACTTGTTGCAAACGCCCAATCATCGTAGTTTTCACGACCTTTGAGTTTCGGCACATTTATTAGATAACCTGGTCGACATAATTCACTTTTAACTCTAAACTATTGCACTGAATAACTTTTATTCTAATAATTTTGTTAAAAAAAAAAAATGTAACTGGGCCGATAACCTAAAAGAAACACGCTCGAATGTAGGTTGTTCAAAGACTAAGTTTATTTCATTCTTCGAATAGACAATCAGATGTACAATCACCTGTAACAAATATTTACCATCAGATGTCGCTACTAGTATATTATAAAATTATTATTTTGATATTATCTTTAACAGGTTTTATATACGCTATTGCGCTGTTGCCTTAATTTATAAACTCAAAAATGATTCAGCCGATTGTTTTTATCTTTTGCATTAAAAAGGAGGTTGGAAATTTCATGTGAGTGTATGAAAGCGGTGTATGTTTCAGAATACTGAAACAAATCTACTCCACTTCTAAAACAGGAAATAATGACAAAAAATTTGTGAACCTAACATATTTTGGACCAATCTTGCAAAATTTTGCTTAAGTGTTTGCAAAACCTATCATAAAATCAGCTTTCAGACCCTCACAAAAAATTTCTAACTTATTTTTTACTGCAAAAGACAAGAAAAATTGGCTGAATAATTCAGAAGTTTATGAATCTTGTTGTTAAAAGTGTATGAATACAACAAACCAGAAGGTCTTTCCAAAAAAGGTTCAAGGAACATCAACCTTCATTCAGGAACCGCAAAGATAATTCAAATTTTGCGAAACACTTTTTCGAAACCAATCATTGGTCGTGCGTTTCTTTGAAAGATAATACAATATGATTGTGACATAAGATGGTTTGTTTGTCATCACGCACAGGTTATCACTAACAACATCTGTTTGTTTACATTTAATATGTATTTTTTCACCTCATGATTTGTATTTGTGGTGAGTGAATATTATTATAATTAAAAAAAATCATATTTTCCCAGAATTAGACAATCTGGAAATATCGCACCTGGAAGCAAAAGAAAAAAACTAGACATCCTGGAATCCGTAGAAATATTTAGGCACAAGCACGTTCTGGGAAAAAACAATAAAATGAGCAGACGGACCTCTGACACTCACCACAAACTGTTGTGCACAAGCCGAAGCCTTCAAAGAGTAGTGTACTAATATATAGATATATAGATATATATATATATATATATATATATATATATATATATATATATATATATAATAATAATAATTGTATTCATCATTTCAGACAAAGTACATTTGTATAGGATACCTTATAAAAAACCAGAATAGAAAAAAAAATAGTTATGTTAGAAAATTAAAAAATCAGACAATTAAATTCACCAAATAAAATGAAATACAGGAGAGTTTCAAATAGCAGAAAACATCTGCACGCTAACTCACTACCCAACTGAAATATTCCTCCCTGCTGTAAAGGCACTTCTCGAGCAGCAAGGCCTCAACCTCACTCTTGAATCTTTTGTACTCCAAAACCTTCAATTTGTCTGGAAGATGGTTGAATATCATTATGCCACTAAACAAAGGTGACTGCTGGAATTTAGAAGTTCGGTGTTTTGGAATACAGAGAGTTTCTTTGTGCCTAGGTTTATACTCATGAAACTCTGAACACTTATGCAATGACAAAATATTTCTACGAGTGTACAAAAGGCAGCTTAAAATATAAATACTTGGAAAACTCATTATTTTGTACCTGACACATAAGGGCCTACAGGACTTCCCAGGTTTCAAATTAAACATTAGACGGATTATCTTTTTTGGGCAATAAAACCCGCTCCACTGAATGAAGAATCTCCCCAAAGAACAACGTCATAGTTAAGGTGAGTGTACACTAGTGAATAATAGGAATCTATCAGAGATTCACGAGGCAACACAAGCATTATGCGCCTCAAACTTGAAAAACGCACTACTTAACCTCTTACAAACAGAGTCAACGTGTTTCCTCCAACTTAGATTTTTTTGCACTCGTAAGCCCAGAAACCTTACACAATCTGAAGATTTCAATTTACTGGATTGTAGATTCAGAAATAGTCGTTGGTCAGAGTCGCGTAATTCGAAGTAGATTAGGTCAGTCTTATTCACATTTAGTATTAGAGAATGTCTGAAGCACCATTCAGAGAAACACCGAACTAATAGTTCACAACTTGCTTTAAGTTCATTAAAAGTGTGTGCAGAAATAATAAATGATGTATCATCGGCAAACAATCACAATATTTATATTCAGCAGATAAAGGGAATTAACAAGCATATAGTCGGGTAAGTCATTGATAAATATAATAAATAAAAGGTGCCCAAGAACCGAGCCTTGAGGAACACCCATCTCAGCAGGATACTTAGCCGTGCTGTGCTGGCCGACTCGCACTATTAATGAACGATTTGCTATAAAACTCTTCATTCATTCCAGGAAGACCACCCTGAAACCTAAATTGAACAATTTATCCAGAATAAAGCTGAAGTTCAAGCAATCAAATGCCCGAGACTGGTCAAAAAACAATCCCGCCACGTGAATGCCATCATCCAACCAGCTATACCCAAAGCTTACCAAGTCACATGGCGCAGACTTCGTCAACCTACCCATTCGAAAGCCATGCTGACAGATTGTGACAAACGAATATTTGTCCAAGTACTTAGACATCCTGTCATAGACTAGTCTTTCTATAACTTTCGATAGAGAACTTAACAAAGAGATAGGGCTATAATTATTGATGTCTTCTTTAGAATCCTTCTTGTGGAAAGGAATAACCACAGCCGTTTTGAGGAGAGAAGGAAACTTCCCTGAAGTGACTAAGCAGTTGATGAGATATGCAAGGTGCCTTGAGATGTAAGGTGCTAGAATCTTCAAAACCTTAACTGGTATCATATCAAGTCCACTACTGTTTTTATTTTTCAAATTTCTTATAACCGACCCAACTTCCTCAGCCTCGACTGCAAAGAAGAAGAAATTGCTCTCAGTCGTAGATCGAGTTGTACATGAGCTGGATCGGTTCAGGCCAAAATGTTTTCCAATGCTTGTTACGCCTATCTAAGAGAAATATCTACCAAATTCCGTAGCCACCTCTGATTGACGGGGAATCGTTCGTCCGTGAACCGTCAACACTATAGTCCCAGTAGATGTAGTGGAACCTGTTTCACTCCTCACTATGTTCCATATAGTTTTATTTTTTATTATTTGAGCAACCTAGTAGATTCTTGTGATAATTTAATTAAGTTAAATTCAGTAGGGGTTTATATTCTTTTTTAGAAGACAAATAAAGGCTTCGAGCTAATAATCGAAATATCTTGTGAAATGCAGAAACTCATTGGTACTGTTTCCAAGAAGGTGTGCCGATATGTATCGAGATTCATGTGAAGGAGTTAATAACAAAGTATCTTGCTGATGCGTCCTAACTCAGTTGAATAAAGTTGGGGTTTGTCCAACGAAAACTTAACCCCTCGATTTCCCGACTTTAAAATGAAAATGTGGAAAATCGCTTGGACCCGTCAATTTTTGATTCGAGGAGGGAACAACTTTTCCCCTTTTCTCATTTCCGTTACTCCAAACCCCTAACGGGGGTGAGCACAACCCCTTGATTTTGAATAGCGATGAGGAATGTTGTGTAAATAATGTTGAAGATCATATCGAGTACTATCTGACCCTAAAATTTCGCTTCAAAATATTCATCGATAATGAAATAACAGCGAGAATAGTGAAAGAGGCAATGTGGAATTTATCTCGGGAATATTATTCGCATCCGACACATTTGAAAGGTATTTAGTAGTTATGTTGTTAATTTTTTGTCGAAAAAAGTACACGGACCATGTTTTTGATTTACCTTAGTCTATCGTGAATTTTTAAGAACGTTACAGTAGCGATTGTGAATTTGTAGTAGAATTAAAATGGTGTATTCCGTAAAGGGTTGAAATGATGAAATTATTTCTCAGAAATAATAACTCTGCACGATCAACAGTGGCTTTATTTAACGAACAACATTCTGGAAAAAATGTATCCACTGCTTGCGTTGTGCAACTGGTTGCCAAATTTGACGCTACTGGTTCAGTCGGAAACAAAAAGAGGGTGCAATAGAGAGATGAAGCGTGTAGCAATAGATCCGACCTTGAGTACTAGGAATTTATCCGATGTATCTGGTGTTTCACGCAAAACAATCATGAGAATCCTGAAATAACATGAATTCCATCCTTACAAAATACGATTGGTTCAGGAACTGAATGAGGATGATCCCAATCTTCGACTCCAGTTCTGTAAAATGGTCAGTGAAATGATTAAGGGTAATCAAAACTACATGTTCAATATCTGTTGTTCGGACGAGTGTTCATTTTACCTTAACGGTATTGTAAACTGGCATAACTGTCGGTATTAGTCAGATGAAAATCCAAAATTATTTCGTGAGGTACATACTCAGCATCCCCAAAAATTGAATGTTTGGGCGGGTATTTATGGAAATCACATAATCGGCCCTTTTTTATACCCGGTAATCTCACTGACAGAATTTTTTGAGATCTATTTGATAACGCTATTTATCCAGCCCTCGTGCAAGTATTGGAGAATGCAGAAGACCATCAAACGAACATTTTTCAACAAGATGGCGCACCACCTCATTTCGTTCTGATGCGTCAGTTCTCAGATGAAAATTTTCCTCACACCTGGATTGGAAGAAGGGGACATATTGAGTGGCCACCCAGATCACCTGATCTAGCTCCACTGGACTTTTTTCTATGGGGTCACCGGAAATCCAAGATTTGCGCTACCCAGCCTGAGTCACTGGACGATTTGCGAACTCGGATCATTAATGAATGCCGTCAAATAACACCTGAAATCTTGAGTAACGTACGTGAACGTTTTCAACAAAACTTACATTACTGCTTGGAAGTGAATGGTGCCCACTTCCAGCATTTAATAAACTAATCACAAAAGTAAGTACTCTTCCACTATTTTTGCTGTCATTTCGTTATTGATAAAAATTTTGGAGCGAAATTTAAGGATCAGATAGTACTCAATAGGATCTTCAAAATGAGATATCGCAAAATTCCTCAACCCTATTCAAAATCAAGGGGTTGTACTCACCCCCGTCAGGGGGTGGCAGTTACGGGGATGCGAAGAGCGGAAAAGTTGTTCCTCCTCGAATCAGAAATTGACGAGTCCGAGCGATTTTCCATATTTACATTTTAAAGCCAGAAAATCGAGGTCCAAGTTTTCGTTGGACCACACTGTATATATATATATATATATATATATATATATATAAATATCTTAATTTTCTTGCAACCCATTGCAAGGTACTTTGTAGCAGTTAGTCCAATCAAGAAGATCGTGAAATCGGGTTTTTCGCTAATACGGCTGTATTTATATGAAAATAATCGGAAAAAAGAGTATAAAACTGTGGGCAAAGTAAAAAAAAATTCAAACCCCGGGAAGGGGGTGAAAAAAATGAAAAACTACCCCAAAATACGATTTTTGGGTTAAATTTCGAAAATATCAAAAAAAGTTTCAACTAAAAGTTGTAGAGCATAAAATTTCAGGTCTACCTCTTTTTGACCATTTTTTCTCTTAAATGCATTCTTTTACCCCTAGGACGGTATAAAGGGTTTTAAAAATGAAAATTTAATAAAAAATGTAAAAATTGGACTTTTTGAATTTTTTTTTTCATTCTCTTAAAGAAACTATAAACAACAATCGTAGAGAAAAAAATATATTTTTTTTCATCCCTTCTATTAAAACTGAAGAGGTGAAAACGAATTTACCTCAATATTTCACTTAAAACGGGTAATATTAAAAAAAAAAAAATTTCAATTGATTTTTAAATTTTTTTATAAATTTTGATGTAATATTTATATTTGTAGATTTTTACCTGCAGGTAATAAAACCTTTTAAAGACAGGTAATTTATGTATTCGTCATAGAAGGGATGAAAAAAAAAATTTTTTTTTCTACGATTGTTGTTTATAGTTTTTTTCAGAGAATGAAAAAAAAATTAAAAAGTCCAATTTTTACATTTTTTATTAAATTTTTATTTTTTAAACCCTTTATACCGTCCTAGGGGTAAAAGAATGCGTTTTATGGAAAAAATGTTCGGAGAGAGGTAGACCTAAAATCGTATTTTGGGGTAGTTTTTCATTTTTTGCACCCCCTTCCCGGGGTTTGAAAATTTTTTTAGTTTGCCCACAGTTTTATACGCTTTTTTTGATTATTTTCATATAAATTCAGCCGTATTAGCGAAAAACCCGATTTCACGATCTTCTTGATTGGACTAAGTCAGACACAAAGCCAGCTAAAAGATTATGGCAGGGAATTTTGAAATGCTCTCCAAATTTAGGCTAATTCTCAATGATGAATTAAATACTCTATGTGGACTGTATGTCTTGAATATTATCTCACAGACACTGGTTGAAGTAGGTGATACTGAAAACTCCACTACATAATGAATATTCAACAAATTATAAATTCAGACTGCACGTCTTTTTTTGAACTTTTGCAATTCGGATTGAAGAGATTTACCGTAAACATAGAATGATTCAGAAGAAAGAAGTTCTATAATAGTGAGTCATTCTATTTTCTAACGTAATACTAAAGATTCAATATAACGACTATTATAATCAAAAAAACGAATACAAGAGAAGCAATTATAATTTGCCTGCTGTTCTCCAACAGGTAATTAAAGATGAGTGGCAGGTAATCTTCAGATCGGCGTCTGCAGTCGATTCCATTTAACGTAGCCAAATGTTGTCGACAACTACGGTTGACGTGGTAGAGCTACCATCAATAAATATCGCTCTATAATTAGAGCTAAAACTGGGAGTAATTACTCCCAGTTTTAGCTCTGACTCTTTCTCCTAAAGTTCAAAGAGTTTTACGATTGAACTCGTATACTTACTAAATTTATTCAATACTATGATATCGCTGTCGAATGTAAAAATACGCACCTTCGAATGGACATCAATGTGTTCAAGTTTATCATGTCTCTGAGCAACTACGCAAGAAATGCGCATATAAACATATAGCATTACTACCATTGGGATGAAAAAAGAACCCATCGCTGAGAAAATGACGTAACCCGTATTCTTGTTGTATCTGCACGTTTTGTCTTCATGTCGACCTGGTTCGTACCTGAAAAAATAAAAGAAAAATCAATGTATCTAAATGAAAATTTGAAGGTTTATTTCGTTTAAAATCGAAAAATTTCTACTATTCTGATGGGTTTAAAAATTTGATACCACGTTTTTCCGAGATCTTGCATTAAAATACGTCGATGAGCGCAGTCATTGTTATAGGTTCCTACTGTATATTATTCGATTTATTAATTTTCATTGGAATTCAAGGCAAATCAAGGCGGTTTGTTTATTGGAGCTCATTAACTTATTCCCTGCAATCCAAAGCCAGCGAATACAAGTCAAGTACAAATATTCGCTATACTCAGAAACACTAAGGTATTGATCATACATTAGTGCCATATAGATGTTTGTTACACTATCTCGATTGGTAAAACTTTACATTACCATATCTCATACTCCTTATTAATAATATTTGGTCCAGATCAGCCGAATAAATTTATTTGAATTTGAATATACTGATTTACGACATATTATGTTCTGACTTGAGTATGAGGTAAGTGCTTTCTGCGTTTGTAATGGGAAAATATCGGGAATAGATTTCTTTATTTGAATAAACTCGCAGGGGTATGTCTTGTATGTAAACTTGCATGCTCTAGATGGCGCTAGTGTACATAAGTGTTTCTGTGTATAGCGAATATAGTCACTTCACAAAATTTGTAGTTGCTGGCTTTGGATTGCACTAACGAAAACCGAAACGAAACGTGCGCATGTCTGCAATTATGTCCCAGTGATCAACAAAATCTTATCGGTTTGTTTGAGTATAGAAATATCGGTTGTTTTTTTAGAGTGATAGAAGTTTCGATAGGGATAACTGTGATTTGACAGAAGATAGAAGCCATGTTGTTTTTAAATTTCTGTTCAGAGTAAGCATTGACAAATTATCATGGAAAGACTCACGCCGCATCATTGGTTACAAATTGTTGAAATTCATTTTCAAAATCAGTGCCAAACTTATAGAGAACTTCCTGAAATTTATGGTTTACATAATCGTTCATCAGAGCAGCTCATTCGACGAACTATGGATAGATTTCGGACAAAATTTTCTCTACCCAATGCAACAACAACAAGAAAAAGAACTGTACGTACAGAATGAAATATCGCTGCTGTAAGTCATATTGTTAATGATGATCCAGATTTATCTAATCGTCGACGTTCACAACAAGTTGAACTCTGTGCATCCACCACATGGAAAATTTTGCGTAAAGATCTTGGTCTATGTCCGTATGGACATAGACCTGATCCACGTGATTCAGGAACTAAAGCTACTTGACCATAATAAGCGTCGTTTGTTTGCTGATTGGACCCTAGAACAGCTTGAAGTTGATCCACTTTTTTATCGTAAAATTGTGTTTAGTGATGAAGCTTATTTCTGGTTGAACTGCTATGTAAACAAACAAAATTGCCGTATATGGAGTGAAAATAATCTTCAAGAAGTTCTGCAGGTTCCACTGCATCCTAAAAGATGCACTATATGGTGTCCTTTACACGCTGGAGGCATCATCGGTCCATATTTCTTCAAAAACCATGCTGGAGCTAACGTTACAGTGAATGGTGCTCGTTACAGATCGATGATCAATTATTTGTTTCAGAATTTGAATGCTATCGACCCAGAAGAGTTTTGGTTTCAACAAGATGGTGCTACACCTCATCCTGCTACCGTAACAATTGATTTATTGACAGAAAGATTTGGCGATACCAATATTTTGGGCAATGCTCCAATTAATTGGCCTCCAAGATGATGCGACATAACTCCACTGGATTATTTTCTTTGGGGTTATGTCAAGTCCTTGGTTTATGCTGATAAACCAGAAACAATAGAGTCCTTGGAAGCCAACATAAGTCGTGTTATTGATTAAATAAGGCCTGAATTACTTGGAAAAGTAGTCCAAAATTGGTTTGATCGAATGCGGTTCCTCAGAGCTATTCGTTGTGGACATAAGCCGGAAATTATTTTTAAAACATAAATGTCACAAAATTATCTTTCAAATAAAAAAAAATTGGCTTCAATCTTAATTTAAATGTGCCTTATTTCAATTTAAAGTTCTGTCACTCTAAAAAAAACAGCCGATAAATATGTATCTTGCGTATACAGAATTCTTCAATATGGAAGGAAAAATATAGGAATACCGAAATTATTATTTCATTTTAAAATATACAATCCTACAAATATCCGTTGTTACTTCTCACGGTTGCACGGATCCGAGTGGTCCAACTTTCAATGAAACTGCTGCAAAGATTCGGGAGAATTTGAGTGATATCGGTTATGTTGACTTCAAGAGCATAAGTTGCCTTATTCGGCTTGGTGGCGACTTCAGGAATGCCCACAAGAAGAAGTCTAGCGGGATCAACTTGACGATCTCACGTCACCTATGGTAGAGATATGCATACCTTCAAAGCGTTTTGGAGAAACCAAACGTCGTCTACGTCCATATCGTTGAAGAGTACTAAAGAGTACGTTGAAAAGTTAACTTTGAACGGCCACCGTATTTGATGTAAATTGGGAGTAGTGCGCACATCATTTGCACTAACGAACACTCCTTTCGATAATAAAGTTTTATTATATGGACAAGCGGTCACAGCCCACATGGGCTCGAGATAGGAATCCGTTGAATAAGCGCACAAGAAAGAATGAGCCACCCTCATTTCCAGTAGGCATCAGTAGAATCGAAGCACTACTATCCAACCTCTGCTGCCTCCGAGTTGTTTAGAACACGACTAAAAAAAAAAATTAAAGAACATGAATAACATGAGCGCAGAAATTGTCTGCAAAAAGTGTTCGAAGGAAGTGAAAAATTATGTTACATGTTACAAGTGTGGTGTTATATATCACCCGAATTGTATTTTAAAAATAAGAGATATTCACACAACTGAAATTGGCAGTTTAATTTCCTGTGGTAACATAACCTTAAAATCCAAACTGTGTGGTTGTGTAGAGAAAGACAAAAATAGAGGAATTACCAATGCGTTTGTTGAATCTAAATGAGTTGTTTTTCGAAAACGCTACAAGCCAATGTATCGGCACTTTGGAGGAAAGTTAAAATGAAACTCCCAAAAACTATTCAGAAACAAGAAGTTGAGAACAAACGCAAAAATTGGAAATCGATCTTCAACAAATTGACGAAAGTACTGAAGTTGAGTATCTGAATGTGCTCGTTAGTGAAAGAACAATCCTAATTGGAGAACTCCATGATAGAATAGAGTTGCTCAAAAAGTACATTTTTCTTTTAGAGAAAAGCCTATCAAGTTCGTCTCCATCTATGGGGGAGTGTCCCAACTATGAAAATAAGGATCCAGAATATAATAGGACGACCGGGAATACTTAAGCGGGAACTGCTAACTCACAAAATGAACAGAGCGCTGTCTCGGATTTTAATGAAGTACCTCAGGGAAACTCTGAAAATGAAATCGCAGATGCTGTTTCCACAAATGGAAAATCTAATTCGCATTTTCATTCATATAATATAAGTACAATATGCCAATAATCAGCCGGAACATTTAATACAGAAAAGATAGGAACACACGCGACAGAATATATGAGTCATAAAATATCAGTTTCGATACAATCATCAAATGGAACAAAAAATTGTGCTAATAACCGATCAGCTTTTCACAATATAAACACGAATAAAGTTAACAATAAATCACTTCCGATCCAAGACGGGACAAGGGAATTCAAGAGGAATAAAAATAAAGGAAAGATACAGAACGTTATGAATACAAATGAAAATGAGAGAAATATTATAAGGAGAACTAGAAATGCTGTTTAGAACCAGCAAAGTTTGTCCGGTGTGAAACAAAAGATAGAGTTGCATATTGGTAAAGTCGAACAAAATACGACAGTAGAAATGATAGCTCAACAGCTTAAACATATATTCCCTGATCATGCATTTATAATCGAAACTCTGAAATCCAAAGATGAAGCTAATAGCATGTCTTTCAAAATTGGTGGCGATTTAGATCTTAGGGATGAGCTGTATAAGAGTGAAATTTGATCAAAGTGCGTAACTGTTCGTCGACTCGGGTTTTTTCGAAGAATCGGGTCGGCTCGGAAATATGTCCAATGCTGACCATAATATGTATTTTACTTTAACTATGCAGACTTCTTGCATGACCAGAAGATTGACGTAGCTTGTGTTACAGAGTATTGGCTTTCAAACGAAATCCTTGAGAGAGTTAATGGACAGATACGTTGTGGCTAGTACTTACTGTCGACTTAAATCGCGACATGGTGGCTCAGCTATAGTGGTCAGAAATGGCATTGACTTCAAAGAACTTGAAGAAATAAAAACTTCGAGAGGGATAATGAAATTGCAGCTGTAAAGATACCCAAGCAAAAATTAGTTGCAGTAGTTGTTTATCGCCCTCCTTGTGGCAAGACGAGAGGTGATCACTACGTGATCTGCTGAAGAAGTCTCTCAAGGAGGGCATAACCAACTCAGAGAAAACTAAATAGAGCTGATAACAAAACGAAGAAATATGAAGGTTGATTAACCGAGAAACGCAAGTTAAAGGAAAGCAAAACATCATGGAAAAGGCCATAACACCGGATGAATTGAATGAATATTTCGCTTTAGTAGACAAAAAAATATTAGAGGAAGTTAATTCAACTCATCAGCCTCAAAAATTCTTCTGAAAAACTAGAAGATAAATAATTCGAACACCTTTTTCTGTATCCTGTGACGGAGACTCAGATAGAGGATTTGACAAAGAGTCTGAAGAATAAGAACTGCAAAGATAAGATCTTGAATGACTGCAATGATCAAGGAGTATTTCCCGGTAAACTCAAACAAGCTCTAGTAACTCTATTCCGAAAGCGAAAAACAGTGAAAAATGCTCTAACTACAGGCCTACATCGGTGTTGCCTGCCTTTTGGAAGATTTTTGAGTTGTTCTTAAAAAAACGGTTAGTTTATTTTCTTTCATTCTGGCCAGCACGGGTTCAGGAAATGAAAATCAACCATTACTGCTATGATCAAGGTTCTTGAGAATATTGTGGAGGCTTTTAACAATTCTGAAGAACTGGACATGAGATGTGTGGACCTGAGTAAGGTTTTTGATAGTGTGATTCATGAGATCCTATTAGAAAAACTAGAACACTATGGAGTTCGCGGAAAGGCAATAGAGATATTTAGTTCATAACTTTCCGATAGATATCAGGTGGTAAGCTGGAATCGCTGAGTTTCAGGTTTTCGGGAGGTGACTCAGGTGTTCTTCGGGGGTCGATTCTCGGACCGATTTTCTCTGTGCTTTTTATGAATGATATTTTCGAGAGCATACCATCAGACGCTGTCTGCAGTTATGCAGATGACTTATCTTTTTCTTAACAAATCAATCTCTCAGAGAAATATACTAGATAGAAACAAAATATTTACGAGTAAGTCTCAGGAATGGTTTTCAGCCATTGGACTCCTCATGAATGATTCTGAGACCCAAAAAATCATCTTCACCAGCAAAAAGGATATAAATACATCAATCAAGTATTTGGGACTAGAATCTCAATCTGATCTGAGCTGGAGGAATCATATTATTAATTTATGTAGAAGGTTATCAACTTCTTTTTTTATGATCCGAAGAATGAGGAAAATTGCTAGGACAGAGATTGCAAAGCTCACGTATTTTTCTTCCTTCCATAGTGCAGCCCTATATGGTATCATCTTGTGGGGGCAAAGTGCAGATGCTGAGCGTGTACTACTGCAACAAAAGGCAGTAAGAGCCATTTTGAAATCTAGTGAAAGTTGCAGAGTAGTTTTTAGAAGGGAGAAAATTTTAACCATCACTACAGTTTTCGTACTCATCTGTCTCCACTTTGTCTATAAACACAGGTTTAAATTTCAGAAAAACTCAGATTCCATTACTACAACACGCGTCAGAGAAATACATTTGCCATACCTGCAGCCAGAATAGACAGGAGCCAACCAGGCCCAAATCACACATGCATCAAATTGTACAATGATCTTCCGGAATCTTTCAAGAAATTAAGTCCGACCATTTTTTGCAATTGAGTGAAAAGATGGCATTTAGAGAGAACGATATAAGGTTGAGTGATTCTAAATTATGAATTTGATTGTGTGTTTTTTTTGTGTGTAGTCTTACACATTTACATGTTTTTTATATTTATTTTGTACACATTTTTTGGCTAATTCTTTTGTTTTTATTCGAAAAACCATGTAAATTCTTGATGGTAGTTATTTGTACATGTATCTCAAGTTGTAATATTTCATCGTGTGCAAATAAATATAATTATCATCAAAATAAAACACCAAAGAAGCTGTTTTCATCACTTAGTCGCATCTACAAGAACTACAAACCGCCGATGATAAATTTTAATGGATCGTAATGGTTCAACCCCAACAGATTAGCCGTATTGTCGAGATACATAAAACACTGAGAAGAATTCAGGTCAATCGTGCTTCCAGAACCAAGCACCTAATTAAGTCAAATACTCTTCTAGCCTAGCATACACTTTGTCAATCAGTGCCTCTATGAGTTCAAGCTCAATTGGGCGGCAAGGAATAGGAATACTCCTCTAGGTTATCCTGTCTATTGTGGTAGCCTTGTTTTCATACGGTCGCTAAGAAGAGTACAACTCGGATTCTATTTATTTGCTCGTTGGACAGATAACTTGCAATAGGACATCCATAAAACGCCAGTTTTATGGGTGAGCGATGAGTTGCTCTATCGCGTTACTTGTCTGGATGATTTTGAATCAGTAACTGAAAAATAAACAGACGGTTATACAGACCGAAACCGACCAAAAATGACAACAATTTGAAAGGTATGTTTGATAGCAATTAGAAGATTTCACCAAAATGAATTATTCGATTCGAAGAAAAAAATTTCCGACCTTTTTCTGGTAGAAGGAACCATAAGGTCCTCTTTTTCGTCCTCTCTATATAGGAGAATTTTATCCGACAAACTCATTAAGATGAACTATTTGCTCACAAATTGCCTATATGGAGGATTTTTAATAACTGACTTCAATAAATTATTCTGAAATATAATACGGTTATGATTTACTTTGCATACGGTCGATCCAGAGTATCATTGAATAAAAATCTTTCGGGTATATATTTAAGAAACTTGAAATTAGGTTTTTCCTGCGCCAGTTATTCTATAGACCTTTCGTTATTTCGCATTACCGAAAATAAGACATCGGCTGATAAATTCCCGGTTTAATGAAGATAGCACAACTTTTTCGATCGAATTTCATCAACATAGTTTCTTTCAAGGGCGGCACAATCATTTTAGCATTTCTCCAACCTTTTGATAGCTTGATCTTGAAGAAGGATTCTTCATCCTCGACTTCGAAATATGTGTTAGTTTCGGCGATCTTCTCCTTTTTTGAGCCAAATCTATTTTCTAGTTCTACAAAGAGTTGAAAGTTATAAGAGGCCAACTTTGGAGAATAAGATGTTTTTTTAGAGTGATAGAACTTTCAATTAACATAAAACACAATTAAATTAAGATTGAAGCCAATTTTTTTTTTTCTTGAATTTCAGGGCGTTAGTTAGTTTTACCCTGAAGTAAATTCTGTATACATTCAGCCTGTCTTACAGTTGTTCAGAAATATTCGATTAAATCAATGACTTTTTATCATTTACAAATTGAAATAAGAAGAAAAGTCTTCTTTAACAGAAATACCTTCCCCCCTGCTAATAATTCTTCAAGAGATGAAGGTTACTAACAAATTTCCAAAATCGTATTTCGGAAATACATTCGTAATCTGCTAAACACACCAAACTGGTGTAAGGGGCAACACTTCTCAAATCAGGTGTTATCTGTATTATGTAATTTTAAGACAATTTTGTTTTAAAAATAATATCCGGGATATGTTTACCACGACTAGCTCTGATGAACCGCATTTGACCAGAACAACTTTGGATCAGTTTTTCGAGTAATTCAGGCCCTATTTTATCATTAATACGAGTTATGTTGGCTTTCAAAGCGTCTATTGTTTCTGTTTTATAAGCATAAACCAATGAATTGAGATAATCCCAAAGAAAATAATCCAGTGGAGTTATGTCGCATGATCTTGGGGGCCAATTAATTGGACCATTTCTCGAAATAATGTTTTCGCCAAATCTTTCTTTTAATGAATTGATTGTTAGGGTAGCAGCATGAGGTGTAGCACCATCTTGTTGGAACCAAAACACTTCTGGGCCATTAAAAATTTAAAACAAATAATCATTGAGCATCGATCAGTAACGAGCACTATTCACTGTAACATTAGCTGCAGTATCGTTTTTAAAGAAATATGGACCGATGATGCCTTCAGCGTGTAAAGCACACCATACAGTGCATTTTGAGGATTGTTTTCACTCCATATACGGCAATTTAGCTTGTTTGAATCAACTTTAAGCTGTTCTAGGGCCCAATAAGCAAACAAACGACGCTTAGTATGGTCAAGTGGCTTTAGTTCTTGAACCAGTTGAATCTGGTATCCGTGTAGACCAAGATCTTTACGCAAAATTCTCCATGTGGTGGATGCACAGAGTCCAACTTGTTGTGAACGTCGACGAATAGACAAATCTGGATCATCATTAATACTATGACTTATAGCAACGATATTTTCTTCTGTACCTACAGTTCTTTGTCTTGTTGTTGTTGTTGCACCGAGTAGAGAAAATGTTGTCCGAAATATATCGATAGTTCGACGAATAAGCTGCTCTGATGGACGATTATGTAAATTATAAATTTCACGAAGTGCTCTATATGTTTGGCGAATATAACACTAATTTTGAAAAAAAATCCTACAATTTGTAAACGTTGTTGCGGCGTGAGCCTTTCCATGATAATTTGTCAATGCTTACTGAACAGAAATGTCAAAACAACATGGCTTCTACCTTCTGTCAAATCAAAAGTTCTACTCACTCTAAAAAAACACCTGATATGTAGAAGTTATTCTGAGCTGAATACATGCGATTATACAATTGTCTTGACAGAAGTTTGTAGCGCTTTTGTTGCTTTGGCTATTATCCTCTCAGATGACTACCTTTTTGATTCAAACGTATTTTAGTAGATCTATATTTCACCCGTTGATACATATTGACGTGAAAAAACATTATTTCGCTCAAACAGCTGCCAACATCTCGGAAAATCTACTTGTTTATTGTTTTCAGTCCACTGTTATCAAACGCGGCATCCACTTCAGAACCAGCTATTTCATGTACAGATTCCATGTAAAATAAGGCCTGTACAGCTCACTTCCGCATCTTCACTTTATGGTTTGAATAAATGATTTTGTTGACACTTTTGACATTTTCTGACAACTCCATTATTGGTGCTCATTCGATCACGTTTAAATTCAGTGAACTAGTCAAAAAAGGTCGATATTCCTTATGCAGAGTCCAAATGACACTCATCAAGTCATGGATTTTTTCAGCAATATTTTTCGCATGAAAAAGCAATGTTTCAGATGAACACGAAATTTTCTTTTCATATTGTTTCGGAACAATCATCACCATTCTATCTGCAAAGAGTTCAGTATATAAAAAATTGTAAGGGGTGTTTTTATTAAAACAACCGGTTAGGTTAAATTTTCTGTTTGCATCCTTACATCTGCACAATATACATATAGTTCACGTTCAACTTTCGCGCCCTGGAGTAGTATACACGGCACAGCGGTACTTTTCACGAATTAGAGAACAGGATACTAGCGTCCGTTCGGGTACTGGGAATCTTCCGGGTTGCTCCGCAACGGAGACTATCGGTTTACATCCGGGGATGTTTGGAGTTGGGTTAAGTTTTTTCAGTCTACTAGGCTTGTTCCGCAGCGTAAACGAGTTGGTGTCTAGCTTGTGGAACTCTGACTTCTTAGAGCCCGATGTCCCTTTTTTAAAAGGCTCAGAGGGCTTATGTCCATGCGTCAGTCGACGTTCCCTCTATAGAATCTCGGAGGTGATTTCGGGTACTAGCGGACGTCGCTGGAACGTCCACTTGGAGCGACTTCCTACCCTGCGTAGTGCCGGCGAACTACTTTCGGAGTGTTCGCCTCACAACATCTTTTTGAATTTTACAGTCAGTAGTAATACTTACCTAATGAAGTCATAGTATGACGAAACAATTGTTGTAATTAAATAAACATTAACGGAAATTGAAAATCGTTTCATTTTCAATTACTATGGAAACTGGCTGAATAGGTTCCTGACAAATTCTCTGACTACGCCTGTTTCCACCTATAAGTTTTCTCTAATTTTATATTCGTTGAATTGAATGGAATCTATACTGTTTCTAGTATTGCAACGAAGTTCGCAGGTATATGCCACATGTTGTTCAATTTAAAAAACTATATTTTCATGATATAAAGCAGATGTAAATTGAAAAATGCTTACTGGTCAGTACAGAGGTTAACGCGTTTCTGTAGAGAGATTATCACGCTTCCTGAATTTCATGATTAGTTTTGCTTTCGATTTTCCAATTTAAGTTTTTGTAAGAATATATTGGGTTTTTTGTCTTCTGTGATTTACTGTGAACGTACCCGTGCAACAGATAATAACTTTGCAAACTTCGCTAACAAGAAGTTAATGAACCAGATGGTACAAGAAATAGTTTTTATCTCCCAAGTTCTTCAACCCTGCTACTCGTGCATTCAGGATCAAACGTATTTTTCGGGCCAGCAAAGACGTTAACATTTTGGCCTTATAAATCTGAATAATTTCCTTTTGTACCATCGCACCCAGAACATTCTATAGTTTCATTTTTGGTTTCCTAAAGTCGACATTTCTGACACGAATCGAGAATCTGCAAAGTATTGCCGTTATCCTCGTTTCCTCTGATAATAAATCTTCGAAAATTATTGAATTAATTACATTTTCTCTGAATCCTCTATCCAAAGAAAAACGTCTTTGACCTCATAAGATGGAGACTCGGAAATTATGAGAAATATTAACTGTTGCGTTACTCAAAGGAACAACCTTTGGGTTTTGTAAACTTGGCAGCCATTTTAAATAAATGTGGACATTACTCATTAACGGATGTTGCCAAGGTTGAATATTTCCTAAGTCGAGTTCCAAATTGTTTCGAATAATTCAAAGAAATTCAGAATAAAATAGAAGAAATGAAATTTAATTAAGCTGAGGTCACTAATTGATCTTCCTCAACTTCAAGCATTTTTTTGAAAAGGTACTTTTCTCAATATATGGCATTCAATATGATTTACAAAACAAGAATGTGCAGTTCTGACTGAAACTGACAGAATCTCCAAAAGTACTCAATTTTCTTGTTGAAATATCTGATGCCAGCAATAAATATGACGCACTAATTTATTAAGGCTCAAAAATAAAAAAGTTGAAACAAAAGTATTATATTATTTTTATGATTCAAGATGAAAGTTTATCTCTGAAGCCTTTCACTAGGTCAAAATTGGAAGTGCTGGCTGCTCTTATTTTATCTCGATTAGCTGAATCTATCACAGAATGTGTGCCATCGATCACAAAATGCTATTTATGGTCGGATTCAAAAATCACTTTACGTTGTATTCATTAGGAACCATATAAATTAGAACAATTCGTCAATACAAAAATTAATAAGGAACTCCTTATTAATGATATTTGGTACAGAGTATTCGAACACAAGAACTGCCGAAATTCAAGAGCTGACTTGCAACTTCAAATAGAATTATGTCCAATCAAGGCAAAATCTAGCGGTTATTTCACCGAAAGATCCTTTCCAGTTATTAGCTTATAAATTATGAGGGTCGGTTCTAGCTTGCTTAAAAATTTTAATGCTACAAATTATAATTTGTAGCACCTTTATTATAGGAAATTCCTGTGATGAAACTTTTCTGTAATCGATTTGTCTTTCAATCATCTAATCAAATGTTTGACATGTATTCTAATTTAACTCAATTGCGAAGAGTTATTGCCGTTTGTCGTAGATTTCGTTTCAATTGAATGGTCGATCACCCGGATTGAAATGCACTGGTTTTTGTGCTGACAATTTTCATGCTAAATGTGTCAGATGAAGTTCTTGTTGAAGTTCAATAATGTTAAATGGAAATGTTCAACGTGTGTCGATGAGGTTTTTGTACAGGAGTTATCCGAAATTAAGAAGTTACCCTCGGATTCTACCGTTGACGCTATTCTTGAATTTATGCGTGAAATTAAGTCCGAGATGAAGGAATTCCGTAGGAATCAGGAGACACTAGCAGAGTCGGTCAATTTTTGCTCGGATAAGGTGTTTGATTTCGAGATCATTGTATTCGAATTAATGGAACATGTCAAAGTTATAGAATCACTGAAGAAGGAAAATGTAGGCCAATTTAGTGAATTACCACCCTGAGGCGAGGATCTATATAAATGAACATCTTTCTCCTGGAAACAAAAGTTTACTCAAGAAAACTCGTGCTAGGTCCAGAGGCTATAAATTTGTTTGGGTGAAAAATGGTAGCATATGGATGAGGGTACGGGGCGATGGTACAGAAATACCAGCCCAAAAGTCAACCTAACCTGCACGTGGTACCCCTTGCTATAAAACTAACGAGGTTTATGGCGTCCGGTATAAGCAGACCCTTCAGCATTGCCAACAGTCTCCTCATAAGAGGGTGGATGAGCAAACTGGAGGTAGGGCACTCTCTTGTCCTTGGAGTGAGAAATCGCTCCAAAAGGCGGATGAACTGGAAGCAGTCAACGGCATGGGAATGAAGAAGGCAACGGGAAACCACTTCATTAAAGGTCCCTATGGACATTCCTAGTATAGCAAGAATGGCATCAAACTCACAAATAGAATGTACTGATCATGATGTACGGAGCACAGGATCCGGCAGGGGAGGAAACTCAGAATTCAGGGCCTCCCACGTCGTCAGCCTGTGAAACGCCTGTAAAGCCAATGAAAACATAACATCAAGAAAGGGTCACAATATAGTAAGATCTCAGACCCACACGAGAGTGGAAAGCAATAAAATCAGAACTCTCAGAATCGGCACCTGGAATGTAAGGAGTTCATGGTAGGAAAACTGGACAATACCGTCAGTGAAATGCACAGACTGAAGATTAACATCCTTGGTTGAGCGAAACCCGATGGCGTGGAAGTGGAAAATGTCAGAAGAATAAAACAACACTGTACTACTCGGGAAACGACGAAAGAAGCCATCCTAATGGAGTCGGTATCTTATTGGACAATAAAACAAGTCAAACTGTAATTAGCTCCATTCCCCTCTTAGATAGAGCCATGTCCATCAAACTAAATTCCCAACCTACAAACATAAATATAATCCAGTGTTATGCTCCAAGCGCAGGAAAACCTGATCGCGAGGTAGAAACATTTTACAAAGAAATAAAAGAACTGCTAGGATATACCAAAAACAACGAAACTACTATAATAATGGGCGATTTCAATGCATAGATTGGCAACATTGAAGTAGATAAAATCGTCGGTAAGCACGACTTAGGTGAACGCAATAGTAGAGTAGACAAGCTAGTACAGCTAAGACTAATACATTGTTCAAACTATCTGAAAGACGTTTGTATACTTGGCAATCTCCGCAGCATAGTCCAGATAACATCGTTGGTAACCCGATTGACTATATCCTAATTAAGGCTAGATTTAAGAATGGAATGAAAGGCATAAAAGCATACCCTGGGGCTGACATAGGCTCGGGTCATAATCATAGGTAACCTGGATGTGAAATTAAAATAGCTAAGAGAAAGTAACAAAAAAGTATTGACATGAAAAACCTTAAAGACGAAGATGCACAGACAAAGGCAAAGGAACGAATAAATGAAAGATTTACAACAATAAAGTCAAATACAACACCAAATACCAGTACAGAAGATGTCTGGGATCAGATTAAACATGCAATAGTGAAAGTGGAACATGAAGAAATAGGATATGCCAGCCAGAAGACCAAGAAATAATGGATGACAGACTAATGATGGACAATCGGAGAATACACAAATATAAAAATATCGAAAAATGCAAACCAATAAATAGAAAAATAAGAACGAAAATTCGAATAGCAAAAGAAGAGTGGATGAAAGAGAGATGCGAGGAAACTGAATTACTTCAGAATAAATAGGACAGCCACGGAGTTCATAAGAAAATGAAAGAGGTAACGCCTTCAAACAAACACCAAACCGTATAAGGTACACTAAATGAAAAAAATGAAATGGTACCAGAAGAGCAAGAATTATTAAAAGTATGGCAAACATATGTACCGAAAACATTCGCTAGCGATACGTCACGGATATAGGACGGGAATAATGAATGTGCACGGGCTCCAAAACTTCTAAAATAGATGATGATGAAAGCACTTCAACTGAATAAAAATGGAAAAGCAATAGGTCCAGAGGGAATCCACATAGAAATGAGAAAACTGTTAGAAGAACATTTGCTACCACTGTTCCAGTTACTACGAAATGTTCATGAAACAGATAATATTCCAAAAGACTGGCTTACATCCGTATTTATTCTTCTCCCTAAAAAATCAAAAGCCAAGATATGTGATGAGTTCAGACTGATAAGCTTGGTGAGCAAGTGCTCAAGATCCTACTTAAAATTATACCAGCTAGAATCTACCACAAATGTGAAGCCGATCAAAGCGATACCCAATTTGGATTTCGGGAAGGTCTCGGAACAAGGGAATCACTAGCCAGCTTATCAAAACTCTTCCAGAAATGTCGAGACATGAGGAAAGATGTCTATGCTTGTTTCATAGACTACGAGAAAGCTTTCGATGGAGTTGATCAAACCGTCCTCCTGACATTACTACAGGAAAAGGGTTAGAGAAACAAGACATCGAGTTAGGAATATTTACTGGAACCAAGAAGCAACGGAAAGATGTGGACAAATGACATCAGAACCGGTGTGTATAGAAAAGGGGTTACGACAGGATTGTGTTCAGTCACCAATACTGTTTTATATGTACTCCTGCACATATTTAACCAAGCAATAGGCGATACCGAGGATGAAATAAAAATTAACGGCAGAACACTAAACAATACACGTTATGCAGACGACACGGTTATCATTGCAGAGGATCCAGAAGGCCTTCAACGCCTAATAAACAAAGTAGTAATAGTGGGAGCTCAACTAGGTAAAAAAATTGATGTACCAAAAACAAAAGTAATGGTCATAACAAGACTTCCAAACCCGCAACTTGACATAAACATCTATGACACCGTAATAGAGAAAGTTGAGAAATTTAAATATCTTGGCAGCTGCATAACAACAAATGTGGACCCTGACGTCGAAGTGAGATCACGTATAGAACAGGCCAGAGCCATATTCCTAAAGATGAAAAACTTATTATGTAACGCAATCTTGAACTTAAACTTAAGATACCGTTTTGTAAAGGCATACGTTCATTTAGTTCTTTTGTATGGAACAGAAACATGGGCACTGAAGCATGAACAGACCTGAGGCTTTTGAAATGTGGATCTTCCGTAGACTATTAAAAATATCATGGACTCAACATATAACTAACGATAAAGTGCTTAGCAGTATGGGAAGGGAAAGAGAATTACTTACATCAATAAAACGAAGAACGACCGCTTATCTGGGTAGCATATACCGTACCAGCAAGTATGAGATATTGCATTGATAATAGAAGAAAAAATCGAAGGAAAATGTGGTCCTGGTCGCAGGCAACATTTATAGTTGAAAAACATACGCAGTTGGAGTGGTATGAACACATCATCTTTAATTCGTACTATGCAGGAGTGCAATAAGTATGCCGAAATTGTCGACAACCTTCATTAAATGGAGAGGGCACCTGAAGAAGAAGATATGGATGAGAAAGGATAAAAGTAGTCCAGTTATTTGGACTTGAATAAGCCGCAACTAGTGACTCTGTGATTGCTACTTGTTAACGTACCACTATGTTTGAATGAATATACGTTATTTTCTTTCAATGGCTACTTCCTTCTATTACCAAAATGTACGTGGTCTCAGGTAAAAGTTGAGGGACTTTAAAATAAATGTTCTTAGTAATAGTAGTGACTTAATTTGTTTGACGGAGACATGGCTCAATGGCAACATTGACGATTTTGAGGTATTTAATGGTAAATTTTCTGTATTTAGATCGAGAAAGTTCTGCGAGTAGTAAAAGTGATGGTGGTGGAGTGCTGGTGGCAGTTAGGGGGCATCTTCCAGTTTTTGTGAGGAGGGAGTGGCAGAATGAGGCGGAAGACATTTGGATTCCGTTGGCCACGATTACTGGTAACATATTTGCTGTGTGTATTTGCCTTCTGGCGATAATTACGCACTTGATAGTTTCAGAAACAAATTAGATTCTATTTCATGTATGATAGGTTGTGATACGATATTAATCTGTGGTGATTTCAATATGCCGAATATAATCTCGGATTATAATCGTTTGAAAAACAGCAACCAAAAGATATTGGATTTGATTTTCTTTAGTGAATTATCAATTATTAGTTTTACGGAATCTAACCACCCTCTAGTATTGGAGGATCCTTATCAGAAATATTTCGAGTTCTTGGTGTCGGTCTCGGGGTTGAACTCGTTGAAACAGTTTCCTATAGTTATAGAAATGCGGATTTTGGTTGCCATAAATTTTGTATTGGGGAACGTAAACTGGGCGGAAGTGTTTCACGGTAATTGTGTGGACAGCTGCTTGGATAGATTTTATGAACAAGTTGATAAGTTCGTCGCCAAATATGTTCCCTAAATTAAGATTCAGACTAATTTTCCGGCTTATCTCAGGTGGCTCATAAAAGGTGGAAGTTAAACTCTGGAAGTTTCGATTACCATGTTTTCCCTGTGTTAAGACGTAAAACCAAAAAAGCTGTTCGGTCTAACTTCACTTGTTACATCTCTTCAGTTGAGGATGAACTGCTGGTTAATTGAAAGCGTTTCTGGCAGCACCTAAAGAATTGTCGTACCTCGTTTCCTAATAGAACGAAATATAAAAATGAGGCCACTGAAGGTTCGAATGAACCAAACTTTTCTTCAAATTACTTTGGTAGTTGTTTTTCAATTATATGAGCAGAAGTTTTCCAATGTGTCCTCGTGTATCAGCAATTATGATTTTATACATGAGATCAGGTTCTTCTCTTTCTGGGCTGGATGAGAATAAGGGTGCAGGTCCTGATGGATTACCGTCCTTATTTATCAGGTCGTGCGCTGAATCTTTGTATATTCCCCTTACTATTCTGTTCAACCGATCATTTATGCAGTGTGAATTTCTCAGAAAATGGAAAAGGGATCACTTGGTTCTAATTCCGAAAATGGGCGATAAACATACTATTGAAAATTATAAGCCCATAAGCAAATTAAGTGATTTAAGCAGAATCATTGAGTTTTTAGTTTGCGATGGGATCAGGAATTCAGTAAGGTCTCTCTCCATGAGTAATTCTGAACAACACGGATTTATTCCTGAAAAATCTACTGTTTCCAATCTGGTAATATACTCTGCATAAAGATGCAGAGTATATTCTTGAAGCAATGGACAGTCAGATGCAGGGTGATTCTGTGTACACCGATTTTTCGAAGGCCTTCGATAAGGTTGATCTTAACATCTTGATGAACAAATTGTCTTCTAAGATAGGGTTGCATGGAGACTTGCTACGTTGGTTATCGTCATATCTCAATAATAGATTTTAAATTTTTGCCGTTATCGGATATTTTTCATCATTTTTCTGTGTTACCTCAGAGATGCCTCAGGAGTCTCTGCTTGGGCCTCTTTTATTTATAATTGATAATAATGATATGAGTGATTGCTTTAAATTTAGTACATTTTGGATATTTGCGGACGATGTGAAGATCTTTTTCCGTATAGCTGACGCTTTGGACTTTGGACCTTAACTTTCAACAAGACTTAAATGTATTTAATAACTTCTGCATCGAAAATAAACTATATCTCAACTTTGATAAGTGTAACTGCATAATATTTAATCGTTAACTAAAGATTAATTATTTTAACTACTATTTAGGTGATGGTCGTTTGCAACGTAGGCATGAGTTGAGGGATCTGGGTATAATATTGGATACAAAAATGTTGTTTAATTCACACATCGATTATGTGGAGACCAAAAGTAGCCAGATGCTGGGATTTGTAATGAGATCTTGTAAAGATTTTACTTCCACTAAGACCTTGAAGGCTTTTTGTTTTGCCATCATTTACAGTAGGTTATCTTATGCATCGGTTGTTTGATCGCCACAATATGAGGTCTACAAGCATATATTGGAGATGGTGCAGAATAAATTTTTGAGATATTTAGATAATAAGGTAACAGGTAGTTACAATTTCATGGCGAGTATGAATGGCCTTAGAAAAAGTTATGGGTTCGTCTCATTGGAAAACTGTAGGGAACATAGCGATGTTATGTTTTTGTATAAATTACTAAATGGTTACGTTGATTCTCCAGCTTTGCTGTCCTACGTAACCATTTATGTTTCATCTAGATCGTTAAGAGTTTATGCTGTTTTTGAGGTTACCTTTCATAGAACAAATTTGAAAAAGCACTCTCCGGTCAACAGTACCATGAAAGTATATAATTCTAAGTATAAGGGTAATTATATATTTTTCCGGTCAATTGGTTTATTCAAGATGAAAATTAAGCTGTTAAATTGAGATTTCATATTTTGTCAACTTTTTTACTGATTATAAACTTGATTTTCTTAATAGGTGGGATGATTGTTGATCTGATGTTGCACATATTGTTAAAGTTTTTGTATTTTGCTGTGGATCTCATTTTGGGCTTATACCTGTTGATATCCTGTGACCAATGAAATAAATAAAAAAAAGCTGAATTAGATAACTCAATTTGTTCACTCAATCAATGCCCAAATTTCTAAATCCGTTTATTTCCATACTTTCCAACAGGTTCAGTTTTAGACACCTATTTTCTGTATCCAAAATCGTAAAACGTTCGTCAAAATCATGTTTCTCTTTTATTAGATGTTCCGCAAACGAAGAATCCAACTTATTATTGAGGAAGAGACGTCTGTGTTCCTTTATTCTGATTTAAAAAATATCTTCTCCTTTGTCAAATTTGGAGTTTTGAGCAGACACCGCATGGTAATTGATGAACGCCTGTGAATTGTGATTTGTTCTTTATAGGTTCTGCGTTTTTCAAAAAAAAATTCTAATGAATTTTTGGTTCTATAAGATGTGGTTATATCTCGATTAGTGAGGAATTTTGTTGATTGTAATGATGGTTTTCCAATAGTGAGTGAGGGAATTGTATGATTTTAATATAGAGTAAGAGTATATTTCATCAACATTCATTTTTGGCTATAATATTATCTATTATTAATAATATTATTCAATTCTTGATTGAGAATATTCGGAGATTTTAATGGAGAATTGAATTAAATTAAACACTTCATAACTAATAACTGTAATCGTTATTAATTATAGAAAGTATTATTGCCAAACAAAATGCTATTAATGAAATATACCCGGAAAAAAAATACAATTCCCTCACTTACCATTGGAAAACTATCACTACAAATTAAAAAATTCTCCAATAATATAGATATGAACATATCTATAGGACCAAGGAGTTTTTTCAAAACGCAAAACCTATAAGGAACAAATTACATTTTACAGGCGTTTATCAATTGTCATGGAGTACCTGCTTAAACCTGTATGTGATATAAACATAATTAAAGATTCTGAAAAAATGCCCCATGAAAAACAATTAAAAAAAATAAATACAATGTCAGGAAAAAATTAAATTATCACTCATAAGTAGTGTCCTTGTATCATCTCAATTTTATTTCACATTCGGTGTTTGTAATCTCAGTCAGGTAAGTATTACAGTCGTCCTTGTTGTGTATATAATGTCATAAATTGGTAAGTAAATGTCCTTATTCGTTTTCAAAATTCTGGTCAGTTTAATATTTTTCAATTATTATTTATCAAGTCCGTGACCATCTTTCTTTTTTTACCATCCAACCAAACTCTTAAACACTTTTTGGATTATCTCAAATTTTTCAAATTCTTCAGTTGATCCGGAATTATATTATAAATGTTTGTTCCTAGGAAGGGGTGACTTCTTGGACCTATACTCTTATTGCATCTGGGTCGTTGGTAAGTATGATCTCTCCCTCTCATTATATATTGATGTTGTAATGTATTTACGGTTGTTTTTCCTGAGATGATGTTAGTAAGGAGTCTAAGAGCATATAACTGTCTCACATCCCGAACTTCTGCGATATCGAATAACTGTTGATTGGGGAAGGAACGCTTTTTCTTGTGGATGATTTTCAAAACCCATTTTTGTATGACCTTCAAAGGTTTTATCTGATTCTGATAGGCACCACCCATATCCAACTATTCCACAGCTAATTTCAGATTCAACTAAGGCTTAGTAAAATAGTGATTCCCAAATATTTGATATTCTCCGTTCATTCAATCGATGTCTCACAATCAATTTCCAGATTTCCCATCTTCGGCAGATTTGGAGTGTAAGAGCTGAAGACCAAGCCTTTTTAACATTAAGGGTGAGGTTATTGCCCCTGAACCATTTATTTATTTCTAAGAATTTTGTTCGCGCCTTTTCCTTCAACTCCTCCCTTGTATTAGCTTGATACTGGATGACCACATCGTCGGCAAAACAAAGTGCATCCTCAGACTCCTTCATTTTCAGCAGATCATTTATGAAAATGAGAAAAAGGATTGGCCCTAATACGGTCCCCTGTGGAATTCCGTATGTCACGATCTCCGATGACTTCTGATCCGTTGTATTTCTACAAGTGGATTCCTGTTTGATGAATAACTCTTCAGTATGTTATAAATAAGTCCTCTAAATCCATATCTCTCATGTTTTTTATCGAGACATTTATTTATATGATCTACCTGTCGATTCTCTTATTGCGTTCTCTGTGGATTTACCTTCCATAAATCCGTATTGCTTGACATCCATAATTTTGTTTTTCTCAAGATAGTTGACAATACGCCTTTTCAGAGCTTTCTCAATTATTTTTGTAAAATTGGATATTAAAGAGATAGGCCTACAGTTATTTACACGTGAACGATCACCACTTTTGTAGACTTGCTTAATTATGCCTGTTTTGAAGGTGTCAGGAACACGACCCTTGTTGCTGAAATATTTATTAAACACATTGGATATTTCCCTGTCATCATGAATTTCAATGCAGTTGTACTCGATATGTTCAATTTTTTCAGTCGTTGACTTTCGATTCAGATTGATTTGAATCTATTATTTTCTGTAAATATATTTTTTGTTATATATTTATCAATATTTGAAGTTCATTTATTTGATGGATATATTTAGACTTTGGGGTAGTATCATTTGAATTTTTTCTCAACTGCCTATTGAGATAAAATAGAAATAAAATAGAAAAAGGCTTTTCACTTGACATAAGAAATATAACAAAATTTAAATATCAAAACAAATTTAATCTGTTAGTCTTCTACAATTTCAATTTAAAAAAAAATTTATTCAAAAAACTTCAAGAATTAAATTAATGTCTACAATAAGCACCGCTTATATTTAATAAAAGTATATAATCAAAACTCAATATATAATGTCAAATGGAATAAATAAACCAACAGATATAAAAAAAGTCACTAAAATTAATGAATAAATATATAAAGGGGACAAAATTTTGTTTCTGATCTTACCATTAAGAACACCAATTGCCTTTCAAAAACATGGAGCACAACTTGAGGAGTTCTCAAAAAATATAATTTATTTGAAATATTTAATATATTTAAATATTCAAATAAGTTCATTCAGAAATCTCTCAAAACATGCAATATATCTTAAAAAAACAATTATAATTCATCTCTTCATCGGCCCTGAATAATATTCCAAATACCAAAATCAAATAACTATCACTATATCTCACCTCCAACGTGTTTAACAGTTACTATGTTTAAAGCAATGTATCCTGTTAAACACGTTGGAGGTGAGATATAGTGATAGTTATTTGATTTTGATATTTGGAATATTATTTAGGGCCGATGAAGAGATTACCAGAATTATAATTGTTTTTTGAAGATATAGTGCATGATATTGAGAGATTTCTGAATTAACTTATTTGAATATTCAAATATATTAAATATTTCAAATAACTTATATTTTTTGAGAAGTCCTTAAGTTGTATTCATGTTTTTGAAAGGCAATTAGTGTTCTTAATGGTAAGATCAGAAACAAAATTTTGTCTCCTTTAAATATTTATTATTTAATTTTAGTTACTTTTTATATCTGTTGGTTTATTTATTCCATTTGACATTATATATTGAGTTTTGATTATATACGTCTATTAAATATAAGCGGTGCTTATTGTAGACATTAATTATATTCTAAAAGTTTTTTGAATAAAATTTTTTTGAAATTAAAATTGTAGCAGACTAACAGATTAAATCTGTTTTGATATTCAAATTTTGCCTATTGAGATTTTTTTTTGTTTATTGCCTTTAATAGAGCTGGAGTAATCCATTTTTTGCGTATAATTTCTTGTTTTTTTATTTTAGCAGAATATGAGTTATTTCTTATATGGTTTGTTAATGTTTCAGTGAAAAAATAAGCTATATAATCAGCATCATTATGTTCATACATTTGCGACCATGATTCATTATTCAAATCCTTCCTCAAGTTTGTATAATTTATATATTTTTTAATCTTCTGTTTTTATCTTTACCTACTTTTAATTCATCAATTACGTCCAAAGTAAGAATGACTGGAAAATGATCTGTTCTAAGATAATGTTATATGTGTTCCTTTATGTTGTCTAATTGATTTTCGAGGTTTGGTTTCTTAAGAAATATGTGATCGATATAATAACATAAATAGAGGTTAATACTTGTTATAAGGTATATAAAATTATTTGAATATTTTAATATTAGCCTTCTACATAGTCAATATCAAAAAATTATATTCAATTATTATAACTTCAGGAATTGAATTAAAATAATGTCATATAAGTACCACTTATATTAAACGACGTATAAAATAAACATTCATTATAAGATATCCAAATGATATAACAAAATCCAATAATTAAAAATTGTTAACCAAAATCCTATAAATTAAATATTTTGAGTAGACAAAATTTTGTTTTTGCTGATCAATCTTATGAAAACAAATATCTTTCAAAAATGTTTAACATAATCTCAAGAATTTCATCATAAAACTATCTTTCTTAAAGTATTCAATATTATTGGATATCTAACTAAGTTACTTTCTATAAAAACTCATGATTTGTAAAAACATTACTGAAAAACAAGTTTTAAGAGAGACTTTGCTTCGTCAGTACTCAAATATTTCATATTCAATAAATATGTGTTGTTGATTGATGTTATATTTTATTGAATATGAATTATTCGAGTACTGACGAAGCAAAGTTTCTCTTAAAACTTGTGTTTCAGTAATGTTTTTACATATCTTGAGATTTTATAGAATGAAACTTAGTTAGATATCCCATAATATTGAATATTCTAAGTAATATAGTTTTATGATGAAATTCTTAATATTATGTTAAACATTTTTGAAAGATATTTGTTTTCATAAGATTGATCAGCAGAAACAAAATTTTGTCTACTCAGAATATTTAATTTATAGGATTTTGGTTAACAATTTGTATTTATTGGATTTTGTTATATCATTTGGATGTCTTCTAATGAATGTTTATTTTATATGTCGTTTGATATAAGTGTTACTTATATGACATTAGTTCAATTTAATTCCTGAAGTTATAATTACTGAATATAATATATTGAAATTAAATATGTAGAAGGCTAATATTAAAATATTTAAATGATCGATACAACTTTTTCCAGCTGGTCTCGTATTTAAGCGATATGAACCAGAATGTACACATAATATTTTTATATTCTCCAACGAATTCGTTATCTGCCAATAAATTAATATTTATATCGCCGCCCAACACATGTGTTTTAATCTGGTGCATTGTTTCTAAATAAATGAAGAGGTCTTTAGTAAAGGTGTTTACACGTGTTTGGGGAGATCTATACACTACTTTATGAGTGAATTCAATATCTCTTCTAAGGTTAACTAAGACAACATCATATTTGTTTATAGAACCTTCACTATAAATTGTCTGATATCCATCAACGTTGAAAATTTCGAGGTTACTTATCTGAAAGGTTTCCATTAATACTATAATGTCGAACATGAATGATAGACAGTCTAGAAGTATTACTAATTCATCAAATTTTCTGTTGATGCTTCGAACGTTTATGTGAAATACTTTGAATTCATGCTGCTTTTCAAGATGTTTAAATGAGTTAATATTTTCTACTCTGTCTATTTCATATTCACCTTCCTGTACTTCCAAATAAACTGGTTCATATTTCCCTTTTAAGTTCTGGCTGAGCCCGTTCTTAACTTCATTCCTAGCTTGGATTCTTTTTTTTTGTGGTGACTTTTTCTTCAGGGGTCTCTGAACTCGTGGAATTCCAGGTGACTCTCTGGTGTTGGTTTGTTGTTTCGACATAGTCTTCCGAAGTTTCCCAGCCCGCTTCACTACTATCTTGACTCTTCTCGTTTTCCAGATTTTCTCGTACTTTAGTTGCATAAGCATTGGTTGATGGTGTTAAGGACACACTGTTAGGCTTTCTCTCTGGTTGAACGTTGACCAGATCCTCTACTGCATACTCCTTGGTGCCGACCATGAGAAGATCACCTCGAATGTATGATTTGCAAGATGTATTAGTCCTTGCCTGAAGAAGATTAGTTCTTAGTATCTAGATATCACTGCGCTGCTTCAAAGTCAGATCATTAGCTATACTCTGGCTTGTGCCCTTCAGTTTTTTAACCTTCGAGAATATGACTTTTTTCTTCAGGTTTGAAATTAGTTCAACCTTGATAGGGGATTTTTTTGCTTTTCCCAGCTTAAAACAGTCGTTTATGTCAGCCAAAATTATCTCAACTTCCAATAACCGATTCAGTTCCGCACAAATCAATTTCGGAGTAGTGTTGTCTTACAGTTTATCGAATTCAAAAGGAATTATGTTATTCTTTCTGTTGATCCTATCTACATATCCAGACTGTGTTTTGGGGTTGTAGTTTTCTTTCTCCAATTGTTCTACTCTATTTTTCAGTGAATGAATCTCCAGCGAAAATCTGGCTTCTGCAGCAGGAAGTGAGCTTTTCACTCCGTTCTTGCTCTTAATGATTTCCTCGTAGACCTTTTTCAAAGTGATGTCCTTGGTAGAATCTGAAGTATTGTTGTTTTATACAACCCACTTTTCGTCCTCAGGAGAGATCCGCTGCAAAAATAGATCATTTTCGTGACGTTTGAGAAGCGAATGACAGACGTCAACGTGACGACATAAATTTCCCTCCGTGAGAACATGGAAAACCGATATATCGAGCTTTCAGCTTAAAACCAGGCCTTTCAAGTGATCATAAACCGTTGAATTCGATAAACTTAACCTCTCTCCGACCTCACGTATTGTTATTCGCTGATTTGCATCAACTAATGCCTTTATCATGTCTTTATCAGCTCAACTGGCCTTTCGGAACGTGGTGTATCTAAGACATCAAAGTTGCCGGATCGAAAGTATGCAAACCTGTTGTGGCACTGGCGTTAATCCATCTTCTCCATACGCATTGGCTAATTTCTTTCTGGCTTGAACATCATTTTTACCTTTTCTATAGTAAAAAAGTAAAATATGACGAAAATGCTGCTAATTGTTCTCCATACTTAAAAGGGTACCAACCCAAAATTGCTGCGTAGAATCAATTGAACTTTTTCACACATAAGCCTTGTTATATCAGCTCTCAAAACATATAATGATTCTGCGGCTCAAGTGTGATGTTGAGTTCGAAAAATACAATTAAATCCTTTGTCGGGAAAAAACGAAATTAATTTCCGAGCGACCTTATAGAATAAAGGGATGCAGACGTCCCATCCTCTATACTAAGTTGTTGTCTACGTATACGGAATATCTAATACAAGAGGAACATGATTTTGACGAATGTTTCAGGATTTTCTATGAAGAAAATCAGTGTCTAAAATTGAACACGTTGAAAAGTAGGGAAATAAACCCTTTAAAAAATCCAGGGAATCTATTGAATGAAAAAAATGAGTTATCTAATTCACCTGTATTGGATCTATTTAATTAGGGACCCGGTGGTTCTACCAAATGTAATAAAAATATTTTAAGATATCCTTATCTGAAAACGTAAAATATGTATATACTCTATTTTAGCAAATTCGAGACTAGTTGTATGTAAGCATCTCAAGAAGTTTACTATGTTAACAAAACGCGTCATGTGAACAACTTGAAATATGAAATAGAAATCCACATATATGTGTGTTTCATCATTTAACTAAAGTGAACAATGTACAACTGTCAAATAAAGGCCATCACGATACGAACATTCCATTGTACTGGATTCTAAACATCTTTCAACCAAATTAATATTTCAATCAAAGCATATACAGTTGCTACTTGCGGGACCACAACTTCTACTGAATATATTAGATAAACTTATTGGCCACTGAATGGAATCAACTAGCAAAAAAGGTGTGAAAAGATGGAACATTGTTATGTGTTTCCAATTTGCCTCAAAACCATCCTCTGCCATTATGGGTGATTTTCCAAATTACAATCATAAGCTCATTTCCATTTATGTTAACTGGTCTGGACTCAAAGATCTCAATGGCCTATAGTTGCTTATTTTTATGTCTGAAAGTTGAAGGAATACATCTCTAATTAGTAACAGATTTAACATCCGAAGCATTCATTCCTTGTTTGAGACGATTCTCTCCCAGAAGACGTTTTCCCTCAGATTTATTTTCATATAAAGGAACTAATTTTGTCTGCGCCAATAAGTCTGTCAATGAAATGTATAATTTGGCTGCTTGTTCCTGGCGTAACAATAATTCAGCTGAATCGGTTGTCTAGATAGCAACTTCTTCAGAAATTTCATCAAAGTTTTTGGAAGCAGTGGTACGGGACTATTTGTGTTCAACAAAAAAGAAAGCGGAATACCACTTCTAATAACATTGATGTTACACCATCGTCATAATAAAAATGACAATTGCCCCCAGCTAAGTAGGATCTCGGGAGAATTATTGATCTTCATCCAGGTGGTGATGACATTATACGGGTAGTGAGTGTTACCAAATGTCCTGTGGTTTAATTGTGCTAATTACCGAATATGGTGGTTTGGTTAACCTTTCAATTTTCTGAACATCCACATTGTAGGAAAAAAACAATAAAATTTAAATTTGCTTCTTATTAATTGATTATTAATTTTATTATAAGAGCACAATTTGTTCTCTTTTTTCCATTTATATTGAAGCCTTGTGATCTGCCAATACCTAATAGGTGGTGCTAGGTATTAAAATTGTAAATATTAGTTCAATTCCTTCTTTATTTCAATTCGAACTTCAGTTTGTTAATTGTTAAGCTAAACATGACACAATGGGGTTATATTTTAAATAAAGTTGTTGGTTTTGACGAAGCAGTTATTAGGATCATTGACCAGTGCTGGATTATAACTTTATATCGTCCACTACATCCAAACAACTCCTAAAATATTAGCGATTGTTTTCATATTGTTTATTTTAATGCAGTATTTCTCTCATAAAAACGAAATTTACCTTCAAAACTGTTGTATAATTCAATGAAATAAAATATATAACCATGGTGAATTATAAAATTGTAGTAAATAAAAAATCGTTAAACTGAAACTCCAAATTAATGGTATTGAATCTAAAAACTATGTCGTAAATTCGTATGGAATAATAAAACTGAAAGGAAATAAATATTTCTCACCATCCAAACATAGGTGGACATGTAATGAGTGCTGAGCTGAGCCACACTATCAGTATCATTCCTAGAGCCAGTCTTTTGGATCTCCACCGTCTTGAGTAAGTCAACGGTTGAGTGACAGCTAAATATCGGTCTACACTAATGGCACATAAACTCAAAATGGAGGCTGTACAAAGAAGGATATCTAGAGATACCCATATATCACATAAGATCCAGCCGAGCTCCCATGCACCTGTAACATCAATCAATTAATCAACATTCAAATCTGGTGGGTTCAATAAGATTTACAAACCAGCTATACAGAGTTAAGGTTTAATACTTAAGAATTATACCAATGCACGATTTCTGACATCCTTCGTTATTTATCGGTTCCTAATAAACAAAAATATTTCAACTAATGATTATCGAAATTTATATTTTAACCATCACCGTTACCAAAACGCAAATGAAACGTATCATGAATTCAACATCTAAAATATGCAATATTGTAACTGATGTAATTAGAAATCTTTTTGATGCAAAAAACCAAGATATCAGGAAAACTATCAGAAAAGCCAGAAAATTTTGATCTAAATCGCCGAAAGCGATCTAGATTTTGGCAACAAGTAATTCAATCAAAATTTTATTACACACGATAATCGACCAATCTATTTTGGATAGCAACAAAAATTTGAAAGTACTAGGGAAAAGTTTGAATTTTATTAACTACTCAATGTTGAACATATAATTATGGATATTTTCAAAAAACGAATTATTCTGAATCTATAAAAAGTTTCTGATTAACATCTGGTGAGTTAATGGTTGCATTGAAATTCCTTCCCTGCAAGCCTGTATCTAATACTGATAACACTTTGAGATTATTCAAAAGAAGCTGATGGATTATATATGTATCATGAAAAGTCCCAGAAATTTTATCAATCAATATAATGAAACAATGATCAAACAAAATGCTGAAATACTTATTAGTTCAATGTTTATGCATTCTGGGTCAATTAAGTTAATTAGTAATTTTATTAATATGCTGGATTAATTATATTGAACAAACACTTGATTACAGTATTGACAGAATAAAGATTTTCGCACAATAATCAAAATAATTATTATGAGGCTTGTAAGTTTACTATGTAAATAAAACAAGAATATGACGAGGACATAAACAAAGTGTATGTTTTTTTAGATAAAACAGTCATAATATGTTAATTCGGAAATTCAGTAAAATTGTTGAGTTCACTGGAATACTTTCTGGTTATCATAGGTCGCAGTTTCCATCGGCAGCAGTGGGGTGCTTCAGACTTCAACAGCTTGAAGTGATTCTCAGATAATTAATAGAAGGCGATAAATACTGATTAAATCTTCAGCTCTTCAAACAATTCGGTACTCTGGAATTGAGTCAATATATATGTTTATGGATAAATGTTTTGACTGTCTCAAGAGCAAATACGCCAAATGCGTTGGGTCGATTGCTTTGCCGTATGTAGGTTCTATCGGTGGTTTTTTTTAGAGTGATAGAATTTCAAATTGAAATAAAACACATTTAAATTAAGACTGAAGCCAAGTTTTTTTTTTGAAAGATAATTTTATGACATTTATGTTTTGAAAATAATTTCCGGCATAGCTCTGAGGAATCGCATTAGACCAGACCAATTTTGGACCACTTTTTCGAGTAATTCAAGCCTTATTTCATCAATAACACGAATTATGTTGGCTTCCAAAGCGTCTATTGTTTCTGGTTTAACAGCATAAACCAATGACTTGACATAACCCCAAAGAAAACGATCCAGTGGAGTTATGTCGCATGTTCTTGGAGGCCAATTAATTCGACCATTTCTCGAAATAATGTTATCGCCAAATCTTTCTTTCAATAAATCAATTGTTACGGTAGCAGCATGAGGTGTAGCACCATCTTGTTGGAACCTAAACACTTCTGGGACGATACCATTCAAATTTTGAAACAAATAATCATTGATCAACGATCTATAACGAGCACCTTTCACTGTAACATTAGCTCCAGCATTGTTTTTAAAGAAATATGGACTGATGACGCCTCCAGCGTGTAAAAAACACCATACAGTGCATTTTGCAGGATGCAATGGAACCTGCAGAACTTCTTTAGAATTGTTTTCACTCCGGCAATTTTGCTTGTTTACATAGCCATTCAACCAGAAATGAGCTTTATCACTAAACACAATTTTACTCTAAGAAAGTGGATCAACTTCAAGCTGTTATAGGACCTAATCAGCAAACAAACGACGCTTATTATGGTCAAGTGGCTTCAGTTCTTGAACCAGTTGGATCTTGTATGGTTGTAGATCAAGATCTTTACGCAAAATTTTCAATGTGGTGGATGCACAGAGTCCAACTTATTGTGAAAGTCGACGAATAGACAAATCTGGCTCATCAATAACACTATGACTCTCAGCAGCGATATTTTTTCCTGTGCGTACGGTTCTTTGTCTTGTTGTTTTTGTTGCATCGAGTAGAGAAAATGTTGTCCGAAATCTATCGATAGTTCGACGAATGAGCTGCTCTGATGTACGGTTATGTAAACCATAAATTTCAGGAAGTGCTCTATGAGTTTTCCGAATAGAACACTGATTTTGACAATAAATTTCTACAATTTGTGAACATCGTGGCGGCGTGAGTATTTCCATGGTAATTTGTCAATACTTACTGAAAATAAATGTCAAAACAACATGGCCTCTTCCTTCTGTTAAATCACATTTATCCCTATGGAAAGTTATATCACTAAAAAAAAAACCCGATACAAAATATGTGTCTTTCTCGACCGCGTATTTAATCTCATCGTGAGTTCGAAGTCCACATGATATTGAGAAAATGTTGGATTCATGCGAAACTAATTATCTCCTGAATATAAATTTCACATCGAAACAGGACGCTCTGCTTCAGTTTCGAAATTATGGTCTCTCAAGTTTAAAAATGCGCCTCCTTCTAGTTACTTTTTTGACCATAAAACATTTACTTTCCATTTTTATATACTTTACAAATAATTTTTTAGCCGTTTTACTGACGATTTGCGTTGTCATATTTCAAAATATCAAATTTTTATTTTATGCAAAAATATTCGAATTATTAGAAAGCCATATCAACTGTTATTCTATGTACTTCCATCCATTTTCAAAATGAAGTTTGATTTATGGTGGAATGAATCTACTGAAAGTTTGAAAATTGATTCGGTTAATACTGAAAATAGGTCAATTATTCACTTGTCTGATTTTGAACTTCCCATTTTTGGTGTGATCGAAAAATGGATGGACAGTTTTTGAACGAAAAGTAATCATTCTTAAAATATTTTAATATTAGCCCTCTACATATTTCATTTCAAAAAATTATATTGAATAAATATAACTTCAGGAATTAAATTAAATGAATGTCATATAACTACCACTTATATCAAACAACATATAAAATAAACATTCATTATAAGACATCCAAATGATATGACAAAATCCAATAAATAAAAATTGTTAACCAAAATCCTATAAATTAAATATTTCGAGTAGACAAAATTTTGTTTCTGCTGATCAATCTTATGAAACAAATATTTGTCAAAAATGTTTAACATAATCTTAAGAATTTCATCATAAAACCATCTAACTTAGAATATTCAATATTATTGGATATCTAACTAAGGTACTTTCTATAAAATCTCAAGATAGATCAATTCTTCTAGGGACACCGCAGTTACACCAAAAGCTTCACTGTACCTTTATAGAAACCACTTAAATACTGTATATTACCAAATTTTAGACCAGTTGTTAATAAGCATTGGAATGTAAACGAAACGTTTCATGTGAGCAACTCAGAACCGGGAATTATCGATTCAAATCTGGCGGGGCAATGAGGCAGGTAAAAATTTTTTTCCTAAGTTGGTACCACTGTCCTCAATTACTGTGCCAAGCTTGAGCGGGATCTGTCAACTAGTGTGTTTGCTACAGCTGATTAAGTCAGTCGATGTCAGAGTGCGTGCCGATTTTTACTATGGGTGATTACGTTGAGCAAAGAATTTGTTTAAAGTTTTGTGTTGCAAATGAATTTTCGTGTGCCGATGCATTGAAAATGGTGCAAAAGGCCTTTGTTGATAATGCTCTATCGAAAACTCGTGCATATCAGTGGTACAGAGCCTTCAAGGACGGTCGTGAAGTGGTCGCCCATCGACGGCTTCGATCGAAGATAACGTCGATAAAATTAAGGAAAGGGTGCTGGAAAACCGTCGTACCAGCTTGAGAGAGATAGCACATGATCTTAAGATATCCCACGAGTCCGCACGTACGATTTTGATTGATATTTTGGGCATGAGAAAGGTGGCCGCACGACTCGTACCGAAAGACCTGAATTTTCTTCAAAAACGTCATCGCGAACAGGTTGCTTCAGACATGCTGGATCGCTATAATTCCGATTCTACATTCATGAAACGCATTATAACTGGTGATGAGACCTGGTTCTACGAGTACGATATGCAAACAAGCCAGCAATCATCGGAATGGGTGGCAAAAAATGAGCCGAAACCGAAAAAACCACGCCAAAGCCGCTCGAAAATGAAGGTGATGCTCATTGTTTTCTTCGATATCCGTGGCGTGGTGCACTACGAATTCGTTCCAGAGAGTCAGACGGTAAACAAGGAGTATTGTACGTGTTTATTCGTTTGCGTGAGCGTATCCGTAAGAAGCGGCCAAATTTGTGGGCGAACAACTCATGGATTTTGCATGACGATAACGCGCCTTCTCACCGAGCTACGATTGTGACTGACTTTCTCGCCAAAAACTCAACAAACGTGCTTCAGCAACAACCGTATTCGCCGGATTTGGCTCCCTGTGACTTTTTCCTCTTCCCAAAACCAAAATTGCCCCTTCGTGGTACCCGCTTTGAGTCGATTGAAGCCATAAAACAAAATTCGGCGCGAGAGCTAAAGTCCATCCCGGAAAGCGCCTATAAAAAATGTTTCGATAATTGGAAGTGCCGTTGGCATAGATGTATTGGAGCAAATGGAGCCTATTTTGAAGGCGACCCAATAAATTGTGACGATTAAATGTAAAAATGTTGTTTTAATTGAAAATTCCCGGTACTTTCTCATATATATATATATATATATATATATATATATATATATATATATATATATATATATATATATATATATATATATATATATATATATATATATATATATATATGTATATCTATATGATTGAAATATAGGATGAACAGAACTTCAAAAAGGTAGGTGCTCGTAAAATATAGCTATGAGAAGGCGGAAACATAAAATTAAGTGCACAGGATATTGCTACGCATCCACAGAATGGGAACATCGGCATATCTGCCGATGAAGCAGGGGTTCTTAACCAGGGGTACGTGGAACGAGATCAGGGGGTCTATGATTTTCAGCCGTACATGGACAGAACCTGCAAACAAGAGCAGCAATCGTCTCATTAATTTTTATTGAGGTTGAAACAATACATTTTTCTTTCATTCCTCCTTATCGGTAAACTGTTATCGAACAGATAATATGTAGAAATAACGCTTCCACTTTTGAAATCTGTCAGCACCTAAGGAGTATTCGGCTGAGCGTTAACAAAATTATTTGATGTTTAATTAAATACTCCTAAAAAAATTCACTACAGAAAATGAATAAGATAAAAAATATCCGCCTACAATATAATGCTAAATTCGTTTCATTTGATGTTCAAAATTTTTTTATGAGTATTCCAACCAATGAAACAATTGCACTTGTAGAAAATTTACTGATCAAAAACAGATGTAATACAATTATCATAGAAGATATTTTAAAACTGTCTAAAACTTTGCACTAAATAAAATTATTTTCAATTTAAAACTGAAATATATAAATCCAAAAAAGATTTGATTATTGAAAATCCTTTGTTGAGTTATATTAGCAGAAATATTCATAAATAATATTTTATCTAATATTCACCAAAATCCACTTATGAAATATTCCCCGAATTGTTATAGATATGGTGATGATTATTTCTGTTGTTTCACTGGTACAGACAGATTTTTTATTTTATTAGGGTCTGTCAGTACACAAATGTTAAGAAACCCTGCGTCAGAGGAACTGTGGTCTAGTTTTTCTCAGAACTTAAAAGTATTTTAGCAGAAAACAAAGCTCTGGATTGTTTTCACACAATCGCCATCTCGAAATATACCCCTTAAAATCCGACATAGCCGACTAGTGTCTTGAATACACTTAAATGTATTTGATGGATTCGGTCTTTGATGATAGCACTCCGATTTCAACTAGTAATAAATTAAATTAAGTATAAGTTCAAATGTAGAACAAGATTGAGCCACATTGTGGAGAAACCATTGTCGTTCAACAATAAAAAGTTTGTAGAAATTTAATTTTATTTATTACTAGTTCACTGAAGCTCTGAAGTGAATGGGGTTTCTATGAGGAAGCTCCTATCTCGTAATTCGGAAGCGGCGTTTCGTTCCGAATTTGCACACCTGAACTCACTAGATAGGCGAGGTGCGCAAGTTTGTACTCCGCTTGTATTCCGCTCTACTTGAACCGGGCGAGGACGCTGAGCTTAATATTCAGAAAGCGGTACCGTCCTCTATATGCCACGCCAGGAAGCTGCTGCAGAGCAGAGTAGAATTCTGCGGAAGGAGCGGGCACGCCACAACACTATAATGCATTGAAATATGATCCTGATAAATCCAGTTTCTATTTGGGGTTGGAAGATTAGGCACGAATAAGAAGACGACGCGGAGAAACATGTGATTCTGGTTTTTTTTATAAAAGGGCATGTATCTACTGAAGTCATGCTGTGGAAACAATAACTTCAGGAAATTTTACTTGCATTGCTTTGAACGAACCGAATCAATTTGTTGTCGTAAATATTTCGATCTTCTTCATATTGGGCATGTCATAATTTGCAAGTTATGAAATGTCTTTTTTGTGAATTCCGAAAAACAATTGAAAAGAATTCAATGTAATTATAAGATCACATCGGACTTACAGATTGATCATTTATAATTAAATTCAATTACGTCCGCCTCTCTAGCAGTCCAGACGTTTGTAATAACGAGAATATTCGAAAGACAACTTGAAACTTATGGTGTAGGTTTCAAGTCCAACTGAAGCGATTTAATTTTTGGAAGAGCAAAAGTCGTCCCTGCGAAAATTTACTATATTTAGTTTGTTTGAAAATCTCCAAACACAATAATAACCACATTTATCATTACATAAAATTTCTGAGAAAAATAATGTGAACGTTCTTTACAAGTGATTTACGTACCGCGAATAGGCTAAATTTTTGTTTCAAGTGAATTTTCATCCACTGAACTCCTAGTCCCTGGCAGCTATCGAAAAATTTCATTATCTCATTCGTCAGTATGCCATGTGATGTTCCAATGGTTAATATGGTAACAAATAAGATACATTTTCTTCGGGACCCGAACGTGGGTATATTATTTAATACTGAATCTGAATAGAATTTGAATTCCGAATAATGGAATATAAGATCTGAATAATAAATTGCTCTCTGGAGTCCGCGTAATGGGTAAAGGTCTCTATCATGAATTGTCGATATGTATTTTTTAATGATGATTCACCAAGGGTTACTCATCCTATTGATTCTAAACCAACATTTTTAATGAAATACACTGTTCATTATGAATATCAGTTTTTTATATTAGAGTTCCAAAGGACAATTGATTATTGAGATCATTTGTTCCATTCAGATACATTATTCAGAATTCAAATTCGGTGTTTGAGTTATTACTGAAATGGGTCCTATCGGACGCGTTTGGGTCTTCGGGAAAAAGTATCTTACTCGTATCCTTCTTCATGGGCGTTGATGTTGTCATGACGATCCTGATGGTTTTCTGCACATTTAAGTGGGAATAAGCAATACTGCCATCTCGAAAGACACTAAGAAATAATAATATGATTTAATTACAAAACAAGCAGAGTCATAACTCATCAGCAATTTGATTTGAGTATTTCCTTTAAAGTGGAATAAAAAACTTAAAGAAAGAAAAAAGTATCAGAAAGTGTTGTACTTTGAAATTATCCATTCAAAGTTCACAGTCTGTCGCTAGCCTCTGTTTTTCCCCTCTTTCTGCCAGCTGATGAATCCCATCGCGAAAAAATTGCTGTTCTTTGGCAACTATCCATGCATCGATCCAGTTTTTAACTTTATCGTAATTGAAGAAGTCCTGAACAGCCAGCCAATGGGCAATGTCTGGGCTTCTATTTGAGCACCACTAAGTACATTTTAATAGGCAGCTCAACATGTGTCATGCTGCAAAATTACTTTTTCGTATATGTAATCATGTGATCTTTTCGTTCGATTGTAGCAGCTTATAAATTTTAACTCCTAGCTGGTCCCCACAAATACACAGTATGATTTTTCAGCCATGAATATTCGGCTTTAAAGTTGATAATGAGGTAACCATACGTTGCCCGATGTTTTGAATCATCGTAATGGTTGGCTGAGTTTTTTTGTGAGTTCCTCTTGAAGTGGTGATGCATCTTCATCAACCCTTATCTCTAATTCTTGATCCTTAAATTTTGGTGGCTCTCCAGATCTTTCGAATCAAAATTGCCAATTTTAGATCGAGCAAAGCACTTCTGACACATTTGTGTAGCTGGAGCATGACATCCACTAAAATACGATGACTTTTGGCTGCCTTTTTCTTCATATTGAAGATATAGAGTAATACTCTTCGAAAATACACATTATTCGGTACAAAACTCGACATTTTCAGACCCTACAGAAACTATGTTGTTTATACTTCAGTAAAAGGACAGATACCGAAAAGTAAGCCTGATGATGAAACGAATAATAAACTAGTACCGATATACATTCTGTCAAGAAAGTACCAGGAATTATCGATTTAAATCTGGCATGGCAATGAGGCAGGTAAAAATTTTTTTTCATAGGTTGGTACCACTGTCCTTAATTACTATGCCAAGCTTGAGCGGGATCTGTCAACTAGTGTGTTTTCAACAGCTGATTAAGTCAGTCGATGTCAGAGTGCGTGCCGATTTTTACTATGGGTAATTACGTTGAGCAAAGAATTTGTTTAAAGTTTTGTGTTGCAAATGAATTTTCATGTGCCGATGCATTGAAAATGTTGCAAAAGGCCTTTGGTGATAATGCTCTATCGAAAACGAAAAACGAAAAAAATGAGCCGAAACCGAAAAAACCACGCCAAAGCCGCTCGAAAATGAAGGTGATGCTCATTGTTTTCTTCGATATCCGTGGCGTGGTGCACTACGAATTCGTTCCAGAGGGTCAGACGGTAAACAAGGAGTATTACCTAGGCGTTATGAAACGTTTGCGTGAGCGTATCCGTAAGAAGCGGCCAAATTTGTGGGCGAATAACTGATGGATTTTGCTGACTGATGACGATAACGCGCCTTCTCACCGAGCTACGATTGTGACTGACTTTCTCGCCAAAAACTCAACAAACGTGCTTCAGCAACCACCGTATTCGCCGGATTTGGCTCCCTGCGACTTTTTCCTCTTCCCAAAACTAAAATTGCCCCTTCGTGGCACCCGTTTTGAGTCGATTGAAGCCATAAAACAAAATTCGGCGCGAGAGCTAAAGTCCATCCCGGAAAGCGCCTATAAAAAATGTTTCGATAATTGGAAGTGCCGTTGGCATAGATGTATTGGAGCAAATGGAGCCTATTTTGAAGGCGACTCAATAAATTTTGACGATTAAATGTAAAAATGTTGTTTTAATTAAAAATTCCCGGTACTTTCTTGACAGAGTAGTATAATAATTATATTTTGGTTTTTCACTCATATACATGGTATCATTTGGATATAACTGAGTTCTTGAAAATACCCTACAAACTTTGTGTAATTTCTGTGGACGAACATAGAGTACGTAGTGTTATGATATTTAGAAAAATTAACTATAGTTTTATCTTTGTTTATCGGAAGACATGTGGTTTTGATCGGTTCAGATCTACTTGTATTAATCACTCTTATTTATTGATAAATAATTTTTCAATGAGAACTATTCTCGAAGAAATTCTTGAGGTTAAATTGTGTATTTTTGGAAAGGAATGTGATTTTCATAATACATTGGTACGAAACAAAGTCTGTCGCATGTGGCGACAACTTTGGCTACATTATGCATTATTATTCTCGTAATAGTCAAATTGTTCGTTTGTAATTGTACAAGCTTAGCACGATAGCTGTAAACGTAGCAATCCACCTTACACTTGTTTGTGGTGTAAATGTCATTACATTAGCTTGGTATCAGATACAGTGATACCAAATATATATTAGTTTGTTTTGTTATAAGTGTTTTACTTCTGTTCCTCATCGTCATTGTGTTTTATCATTATTAGCTAAAGGAAGTTGTAGACCACCGCATATAGTGTTCTTTGAAGTCAAAATCACCGCTAAATAACAAAAATTAAGTCCACTTGAAGCCATCGAAATTATTCATCCAGATTAATTAATTTGCAATTGTCTATTGTTTCAAAATACTGAAATAATAGGCAAATACTGCGGTAAACTAACCGTGGTATGAAACAGAGTCCATTGCAGTTCATAAATTGGTGCCGAAAAATGTTCTTGAGATAATGAATGATCAAACTGATCTATGTAATTCCCAAATTTTTAATGCATTCAAATAACTTTCTACCCTCATAATTACCCTAATTTTCATTTATTTTTTCTAACATCTGGTCGAGACAAAATTCTTGTAACTTTCACTTTTGATTGTCACTACATTGTACCTGACTCTACATGTACCTTGTGTTTAGGGGTCAGTTGCCTGAAGATGAAAGAAAGTTCGAAACTAGTTGCAAAAATGTAAACCTTATGTATTGTAAAACATCTGAAAATTGTTGGTAGTAAAACATAGTAATAAAAAATTTGTTTTAACTATTATTTAGTATTTCCCGTGATTTCCAAAATAAAGCATCAATTTATTTGGATTGAATCTCAACACGTACCAGAAAATTTGGCTCAGTGCATTATCGATGATTCCACTCAATAAATTTCGAATTTATCTGAATACAACATAAATTTTCTGACTCTATCTGTTCGTTCTCGAAGTACTTCAACTTACTTATTGATATCGTTAAAGAAGTTCTTAAAATTATTTTATTCACATTTTACGCGTGTGATCCAGGGAACAGCTTGCTATTATTTGGCCCAAATATTTGTGATTTTTCAATTTGGAGCCGAAAATGCTCTTAAAGGTTGATGAAGAATCAAACGTCAAAGATAATTTTGTCCATCCATAACCACGCTTATTGAGATAGAACCTTGAAACTTTCAGGAAAGCTTTGGGGTCTAAATATTTTGGCTAAGTTCGTTAAAGGGCGAAATCGGTCTTATATAAAAGTTTGAACATTCTTCATATTTTTCCCAATATTTCGAAACTACAGATTCGATCGAACTGAAGTTCGGTCTTTGATAACAGAATAACAATGCACATAATCGTGCAAAATTTTGTGAGAATCATGCGATGAAATGTTTTGGAATAATTGTAAGCGTGTCATCGTTGAGTGAAAAATATTTTATGAGAGGAGTGAAGTTTATCGCTTTCAAAACCGTCGCAACAGTCAGATCGAATTTAAATGTATCATTCAGATGCAAATTTATGACTCAAAGGCTGTGCAAAACTTCGTGAACATCGTATGATTAGAAGTTCCCAAAAAATTATTTTTTGAGCAGAGTTGCGTTAAGTGCTACCTAAACCACAACAAAATTCTTACTATGCAGCATTTAGATGTAAAATAACGACAAGAAGATTAATGCAGAGTTCCGTGAGGGTCGTAGGTGATATGAATTAGCGCACAAAAGCTCCTGACTTCACGTCAGTGATATTCCCCATTTCTTTCAACCGTCTTAGGTAAGTCGTACATAATTCGTCTTATAAATATGTAAAATTTCAGTCCTTCGTTGGTATCCAGTAAGACTGATATATTTACGGGTGTCTAAGCTCACTCTTGCCTTCTCTTGATCCTACACTTTACTTTGACTTCGTGCGTTAGCCTGGCCCTCCCTAACTGGAAGTTTTTTCGTGACTCTGTATTACCTGGCCTAGCAATTCTGGCCTCTTTTTGCTTCGCTTATGATAAACTTCAATTATTAAGTCCGTCTTCTGAGATACTAGGGTCTGTTCTCATTCAAATCTGAACCTTACTAATATGATTGTCTTTCGATCACGGTTGATTATTGGTTTGATTCATTACATATTGTTATGTGAAATAGGCTTAAGCATTGCTTTTTAGAATGTGATTGCAGTCTAGAGAATTCCAAGGATTTACTGAAAGTATCTAGGCAAGACCATTTCTTCTGTGTCAGTATTAGGATGTGAATTAGTTTTCTTTACGTAGCAACGAAATTCTGTTATTCATTATTATTTCAACCAGCTTGGAATAAACTTGCTTTAGATTAAATTGTGTTTTTTTTTAAAGTGATCAGAGAGAGAGAAAAAAATATAATTTGAGGTAGCAGCTCAAGCACGAGGTTAAAAAGAGAAGACAAGTAGGTGAGGCTGTTTAATCATTCCAGTGTTTTCTTATCCAATTTCATACACAAGTTTGGCACCAAAAATAACGAGTCGATATATCAATATTGCTTTGCTACGGTAAAATCAAATTTGATAGAAGAAGCGGGAACAATAAGATATTAGGGAGCATGCTGCAATACAAGGCCAAAACAAAAACAATTATTGAATAATAAATTCGGTTTTAAAATCAATTTCTAACTGCTTTAAAGTAAATGTCAATATATGAGAACAAAATCCAAAGAAACATCGTCAGAATTTATCTATATAGTAAAAAATATCAAACAACAATATGATTACCAGATACAATTATAAGGTCATTATAAAATAAACACTTGTTTACATTTTCTACTTTATTTTTGGTATTGACGTACGTTTCGTCTTTGCTAGAAAGACTTCATCAGTATTCTGATTAAGTCTTTCTAGCAAAGACGAAACGTACGTCAATACCAAAAATAAAGTAGAAAATGTAAACAAGTGTTTATTTTATAATGACAATTACAACTGATTTCTACCAAGCAACGGCCCAATCTATCATACAATTATAAGGTTCAACCCCAGCAGAAATTAATTATCACAGAAGTTTGTCGGATAAGATTGGAAATACTGTACTATATAATAACGTGTATTTGGTGGGATCGGCTGAGTGTGCTGTTTTTCCGCTGCTATAATCGAACGAAAGGATTACAAGGGAGATCTACCGACGATAATGAATGCATTTGAGCAAATCTATGCTCGAAAAATGGTCGCAATACGCCGACAGAACCGAAAAAGTTATTGATAATGCATGGAAATGCACGACCACATGTTTCGTCGCTTGTTAAAACGTACCTACAAATGCTGAAATAGGAAGTCCCACCCCGCCGTACAGTCCAGATATTGCTCTTTTCGATTAACATATCTTTAGATCGATGCAATATCACCTGGCTGACCAGCACTTCTACGATTACGATGAAGTCAAAAAATGGATCGATGCATGGATAGCGGTCACAAAGCCGGCCTTTTTTTGAGATGGAATCCGTCAATTGCCAGAAAGATGAGAAAAAGTAGTGGCTTTAGACAGACAATATTTTGAACTTCTAATGTATAAACAATTTTTCAAGATAAAACTATAATTTTCGAAAAATACAGCAGGAATTTATTTATACGCCTATTAGAACTAGAGATATCATAAAAAATATGTCAAATCCATAAGCTTATGGAAAATTGCAGGTCACTTTTCGATAAAGATGCATTTGATATACCAGAAAATATCCAGCGGTCGGCCAAGAGATGACACCACCGGTGTTAAGTAGAAATTATTTACAAAAAATATTTCCGTGATATTTCGCTTGCCCGTAAAACCGATAAGTGCTCTTTAGAAAATTCTCAACAGAAGTTGCACAAGCAATTTCGTTATTCATTTATAATAAATATTCAAATTTCTTTTGATACAATGTGATCAAAAAGTAACAGACAGAGTTCTATGATCGTACCTACATTTAGACATTTTTCTTTGGAATAGCCTTGTTTTATAAATACTTCTTAATTTAAGTTTGCTTTCGAACAGGATATTTGATGAATGAAGTAATGTAGATATATTTATTCGATTGTTTAATAAATTTCAACTGAGGGAATATGGGTAAGAATTTCACATTTTTTCCTGGAGAACGTGCTGTAATAAAGGGCCTTTGTTATACTTAGGAATACAGAAATAAATTTTGATCTAGAGAAATCTTTTAAATAAAACTCGAAGACCTAGGATTGCAGTCGACAAGCGGCGTTAATAATAGAAATTAAAAGTATAAACAACGGGCGAGAATTTTAAAGCAACAATGTTTTAATCAATGGGCCAATTCATTCGAGTTGAATCAATGGACTTCGAGGCTAAGATTGGGAATTCTCAATAAAGTCGAGATAAGAAATCGAAGTCAAAAAATCTGGATTTTCTGAAGGTATGTTTTTAAGCAATAAAAACTTCGAAAAAGCCGACGTAGGAAAATTTTGAGTAGGAAGAAGGAGCTCAATAGTAGAAAAGTGGGAAAGAAAAAAAGAGAGTTGCCGTTGAGCATAAGTGATAGACAAGCACTAAGCGGTTCATGGTCGGTATAGTTCAGTTTAATTCCGTTAAATAGAGGGCTGATATATAGTATTTGCTCTTCAAGCGGTGTTGTGCCTTTGGGCTGAGACCAACCCATATGTAGAGGGTTCAGCTTTTAAATAGGATATCTGGTTTTGTGGATAGGAGTTCCGAAAAAGGTAGGATTTTTTTTGTCTGTTACTCTACTAACATCTTTTTATTGGCTTTAATTGGAAATTGTTTACAAGTAATAATGACAATATGTATTAATAGAATTGACAGTCGGGGGTGCCGAAGTCTTCCAAAAATTGATTTACATAATAACTATGATTTGATTTTAGAATATCATTTTACATTAATCGCTTTTCAGAAGATTGCGAAAATTGTACGTGACTTGGACATGATTTAACTAAATGTGTTTTTAGGGTTACTTTTCTTCACTTCTGCATTCAGATCAAATCACGAGAATATCACTTCATTGTTTTAACGGATGGGACAGGCAGAAAAAATTTTCGCTCTGTTATGAACAAAAACCGATTTGCGATTTCATTACAACGCCTAAGATTTGATGACTCGGACACTAAACAACAACGAAAGGAGAATGGTCCCTTAGCACCCATTTCTGCAATATTTGAGAAAATTGAAAATTGTGAAGCCACTTACACAATTGGGCATTTGGCTTGTGTAGATGAAATGCTTATAAGTTTTAGAGATAGATCCAAATTTAAAATGAAATCAGAAACCATGCAAATAGGCCCTAAAACTAATGGCACTTACCGATTCAATTAATAACTTTTTGACATTGGATATCTGTATTGTGGAAGAAAACTGATGGTAATACGCATTCTGAAGATGAAAAAAATTTGTTGATTCCAATTCAAGCAGTACTAAATTTATCGATAACTATTTTTTATCCATCGAATTAGTTAATATACTGAAAACCAAGAAGTTGACATATGTCACTACTTTGAAAAAAAAAATAAAGTGGTAAAGTACCTCCTGAGTTTCAGCCAAATAAGTCGAGGCAAATTGGAAGTTTCCTTAATGGGTTTTTGGAAAATGTCACGTTGTTCTCATATGTACCAAAGAAATAGAAGACTGTGTTACTCATATCATCCGTGCATTCCTCAGCAGCTCAAGATCCTGACGTCGGCATGCCAGAAATGATTCATCTCTATAATACTACGAAGTCCGGTGTTGACAGATCAACAATGTGCTGTATATTCTACTGGCCGAAGAACGCAACGATGGCCTATGGCAGTGTTCTTCAGAATTCAGTAAATCCGTATATCATTTTCAGAAGTACCGAAATTGAGAGAGAAGATTCGAAACTGGAATTCAAGAAAAATCACCGAAGAATTACAGAGGAGACAACGTAATTCGCATGTAAGATAGGAAATAAAAATAGCAAATTAGAAGCATTCTGGGAAAAAATTAAGAGAAATCAATAGAACTAGAAGGTAAACTAGCAATTCGAAAATACTGTTCAATTTGTCCTAAGAAACTGAAACGAAAAACGCCTACATTATGCTGTAGATGCAGGCATCCAGTATGCCTATAATGTTCATCCTCTATATGTTCAACATGCACTGGAAGCAATTTCACCTTTTTTTCAAAGTTGAAGTTTAGCACTTGTTTTTTATATTTATGAATTTGATGAAATTACTGGACAACAAGTTTTAAGAGAGACTTTGCTTCATCAGTACTCAATTAATTCATATTCAATAATATTAAAGAATTTAAATGATTTTATATACCTTCTATCAATTATTAACCTCTATCCATTTCATTTTACAAATTATAAACTTATAAACTACCATGAAATGAGGTAAACCAATATCAGGGCGGAGTTCAGATGATTTTCAAATGATACCTCTGTTTTGCCACTCAAACTCTGCTTGAAATACCTCAAAATAGAATTGGACGAAAAGTCCAAAAACTCATTAAAAAGAGAAAGAAACAAAAAAAGTATATATGAATGAAAAAAATCACATGGATAACTTAATTGAATATAAATATTGAAGATATAAAACAAAAAACTGAATGAAGCCATAGACCAATTTAGTTGTAGCTGTTTTAATATGTAAGAAAAGTTCATTGATTCCCGAAAAAATACTTTCAAATTCTACCTCTAAATACAGTCAACGCTTGGTAGGATGACGATATACATTTATTATAATATTTGTATATTGTCTATGTGAAAGATTTTTCAAATATGGCCAAAAGATGGGGAGGAGGTGATATGAGTCCGTTATTTCTTGTATGAAAGGAATGCGTCAGTTCTGAATCTAATTTTTCTGTACAGATATGGTGGCCGCTTAGTTTTCACTATATCGTGATATTAAACCAGAGCTGCAAACTTATAATCTATTCTGCATATTGAGCCATCTCGTATCTTTCATTTTGTGACTTATTTTATCAAATTTTTTAAATCCATAAATGAAACGGAAGCATATTTTGAATTTTTTAAAATTTTGTATATAGTACTTTGATCTAAACATGGAGAAAATACTTGAGAAAAATAACTAAATGCTGACAAAACCAAGGCGTTGCAAAGTGAAATTTTAAGATTCTGAGTAAGGCACCGTCTTTGAGGATATAGCAAGCGTAGGGCGCAGATGGCTTTCTGGGTATAGCTTTATAGCCTTATTGAAATATTATTTTATATGGATTTTCACCAAGTAAGGACTGATTAAATTCAATAATTATCCTTATGTTTGCTCCAGTGACATTTTTGAGATATTTTTAAGATCTCTATTCACCTTTACTACACATCATGAAATTTTCAGGATGAAAACTATAATACAGGGTGAAATAGAAATGAACATTGCAACTTTCTAAGGAGTTTGTCTAATTATGTGTACATAAAGTGAACAGAAATGGACCCAGAATGGAGCCCTGCGGAACACTAATCGAAATATCTACAGGATTAGGTACACTGTTGCCTTTTCTAGCCCGCTGTTTCCTGTTCGACAAGAAGCTTTTCACTAACAGAACTGCACTTATTTAGTAGAAATTCTCATATCTCGAAATTTCTATAAGAATAGTATGTAACACCATATCATATATCTTTGAGTAATCCAGCATAACTAAAATTGTAATTAATTCGTAATCAGTTGCAGTTAATATGTCGTCAGTGACATTCAATAATGAGGTAGTGCAACTGAAACACGGTCGAAAACCACTTTAGTTCTGGTATTACATCAAACTTTTCAAGCATTTGAGCATTGAGTACCTTTTTGAGAATTTAAGGCAAATCACGTATACTTATTGGGCGTAACTCCCTGAATTCTTTGACACGGCCTGCTTTAGGCAATGGCAGGACCAACGGGTCCCTTTAAGAAGATGGAAAATAGCTCTCCAGAATGCAAGAGTTCATTATATTTATGTTTCGAAATTAATGAACAATAAAACGTTATCATCTTTATATTCATGCCGTTCATTCTAGTGGCATTTGTATTGATTTCCCTTATGTATATTTCAATATTATCAACATCTATCAATGTAAAAAAGGTCCTTGCAGGCAATTGACAATAACTTCTACCGGAATCAAATTTGCGAAGATTTTCTGCTAAGTGTCCATCAGGTTCGGCTATACAACTTTTTAGATAGAGCTTAAACTTTTCAATACCAAGTACCTCTTCAGGAATGTCAGTTTTGCTTTCACTATTCTTATTAAAACAACTAAAAATATGCGACGGTAGTCTTAAACTTTTCAATACCAAGTACCTCTTCAGGAATGCCAGTTTTGCTTTCACTATTCTTATTAAAACAACTAAAAATATGCGGCGGTAGTCTTGTGGCTTGGACATGTGAATTCTTACCAGAATAGTTATTGGCTATTTGAGGAAGGCCTCTTTTCCAAGTGACTACCAAGCAGTCTCCACAGTCCACCCCTAGAGGTAGAAAGTGTGATAAGGATTACGCCATATCATCGCGCGTGGCGAGAACCCCTCCGAAGAGATGAACCCACCAGCTTCCAGGTTGGGCCCCGACTCGAAAGCCAGAACCGTCTGACTGGTAGCAGCGAAGTACTATCCAACCCCTACTGGCTCAGCAGGTCAGTACCCGAGTTGGTTTGAGACGCAACTCACCCGCCGGAGGGAATTCTTATCAATCCACCCGAACGCAGTCCCATGAACTAAGATAAACTCAAGATTGACGACTACAATTGATCCTGGTACGAGCACCGTCTAGCGGACTATACGTCTTGACCCACCGAACCCATGTGAAGTCATTTGATTGATCCTGGCGTCAAGCACTAATGGCGGAGCCATTTCGTCGAGATCCACAAACCCTAAATAGTTACGCACAGATCCAGGGGCCAGGACAGGCCGGTCGAACCGTCAAGTCCCGTTAAACCCCGAGTCGTTTCATGAGAATATCCCGAAAATGGGGGTCTGCGAACAGATAAATGAAATACCCCCCTAGTCCAGCATGCGGACTTTCAACCACTGCCCCCTCGAGTCCAACACCAATGGGGTGGCCAGGTGGTACAAGTAACACCTGTGGGCAAGACCACCCCCCCCCCCCGAGGTAACGCAGTATGCTACATAACGCACTCAGCCATTACACAGAATCCGGAGATTCTTACTGCGATAGGGTAGAGTACGTTAGTTTTAAGGGAGAAGCCCTGTGCTGCGACAGACTCCCTTGTCACTGAGTTAATCAACCGGCTCAGCCCTCCATTTCACCTGAGTAAAACTAGGGCCCCATTCGGAGATCTTCCACCATACAGGTCCAGTAACTGGCGCGAAATGGCATTACGTTAGACACCAAGACTTAACCCTCCAATTCGCCGGGACGAATCTAGGGTCCTAGTCAAGAGAGCGCCCCCATCACGTCAAGATCTAATGCCTGGGGAGCACGTGTGGCTTGGACAGCGGAAATTTTTTGGTTTTTAAGGAACCTTCTAACCTAAATAATATTTAAATGAGGTTATTCTGATTTTCACAAATTTAAATTTGTGAAAATCAGAATAACCTTATTTAAATATTATTTAGTGATATCATGATTACCATAATGGTTATTAATTACTTCAATGTTTTTTAAGGCTACAAGAATATTTATTATAACAGGATCCAGTATTACATCCTTCCTAGTGGGCAAGTTAATAAGCTCGGCCAACCCAAAGGTATCCAGTGAGAAAAGGTAAGAAATGCATTCGACAAAATCAACATTCGACACGTCAATATTCATGTCATCAATAATTACTAAATTTTCACTATAAGGAAGAAAAGTGAATAATAAAGTTTTTTATCAATATTAAGTGGTCTGTTAATAACACAAATCAAAATTTCTAATCGATCGACATCCAGTAGAATAGTAGTGTTGTCAAAATTGAAGTTAAATTGAATTTCACTGTACTTAATTTTTTACTTACATAACTATTTGCACCCCCTTCTCTGGTTGACCTGTCATTACTTCCAAAATTATACCGATCAATAATCTGAGATGAGATTTAAGTAACCAAAATTTCACTGATGCAGAGGACACGCTACTATCAGTTTTGTAGAAACAGCTCAGTGACACGAGATTTCACTGGATTCTGTTATTGGCAAACAATTCGTCAAACATTGCAACTTTTAGAATTCAGAGCACAGGAGATTTATTGACATAACAAATTATGATTGAAGATATAAATCCAGTAGAATGCAAAGAATCTGAAGAAAGTGACTGTGACTGCGTCAGTTGAAGTTTCTCATGCGGTAGCAGTTCAAGCTTTAAATTTAGCAGTCGAATGGCACAACAGAATACTCTTGACTAGATTGAAATATTTATCTAAAATAAAGGTAATATAAACAGCTTTGTTGATTCTGTTACAGATCTTCTTTCTTGTTGGAATGAATACTTTCAATGCAAAACTTCAAACCGTGTTGAAGAAGAACTAAAAAAACCAAGAATATCATGAACATTTCCAAACATTACCCTCACTTGGGGATTGAAACAGGTTTTGTCAATATCTTAAATATCCAACAGAGTAATAATATTAAATAAGCTCATTCAGATTTCCACAAATTTTATTGTTATTATTATACAACGATCGTATCGCTTACACATCAATATCTTCAGGAAGATGGTATATCATATTCTTTTAATAACTAAATTTGTTTTCGAAATCAGCTTCTATTTATATTAAAGTAGATACAAAATTTTTATTGAGCACTAAAAACCAAAACGGGGGTCTCTGAAAATTCCAGTTCATCTGAATATATTTAACAGTGGAGATTTATTTAGGTCTAATTGTTTGTTAAGTATAATAATATTCCGATTTTCAATTTGAATGTGAGTCAATACTTGATAAAAGTAAAATTTAAATGACTTTAAATTCAGAATTATATATTCTAACTTCTACAATATATATTGAAACTATCAAATTGATATCCTTATATATAATCAATATACAGTAAACTATTTTTAAGTGTCTCGGAAAAAACCTCTCTACATCCCGACTTGAAATATATTAATACAAATGTATTAACAAAAACTATATAAGTTTGTATATTAACATACAAATACAAGAAAATTCACTATTCCAAAATTATCTGAAATTATCAAAATAAAGGATCAAATAAAAATAATTGAACGAGAACTCGAACATTTGATAGCTATTTCGGCCTACCTGACCTCATCAGAAATGTATTGAATTCAGATTAAAGTATATAACCAGATCAAAATCCAACTCAACAAAATAAGATAAAATCTGGAACGAATAAACTTGAAGTAAGCTTTAAAGTATCCGAAATAAAACAGAAATGATCAACGTGTTGTTACGTATAACCTATAACTATTTTTACTTGGAACACCAAATAATATCCCATGATGAGAGAAATAACCAGAATTTCAAAAATAATAAATAATTAAAGAATATATTGCAGATATGAAGACTATATGAATTTATTTCATAATTTAAAAATCAATTTGAATGTGAGTCAATACTTGATAGAAGTAAAATTTAAATGACTTTGAATTCAGAATTATATATTCTAACTTCTACAATATATATTGAAACTATATACAATAACTATCAAATTGATATTCTTATATATAATTAATATAGAATATTTTTCAATATCTTGGAAAAAACCTCTTTATTCCGACTTGAAATATATTAATACAAATGTATTAACAAAAACTATATAAGTAAGTATATTAACATACGAATACAAGAAAATCCATTATTCCAAAATTATCTAAACTTATCAAAATAAAGGATCAAATAAAAAAATGCACGAGAACTCGAACATTTGATAACTATTTTGGCCTATCTGACCTCATTAGCAATGTATTGAATTCAGATTCAAATATATAACAAGATCAAAATTCAACTCACCAAAATAAGATAAAACCTGGAACGAATAAACTTGAAGTAAGCTTTAAAGCATCCTTTTTGAGTTAGAGGCGCTTTGTCATGGAATAGTGAACGATGAAATCTTAACATTTTTTTATTTGTATTAGATCAGTTGCCTCGGGTGACATAAAAAAATTACAAAGGAGCATTGGAGCCATGGCTAACATTTATAGCCCGACAATTTTTGTCATCCCAATATTTCAATCCTGTCACGATTCGCCTCTGCGCTGAAGTTTGGAAATACGCTAGGCCGCTGGGGCTTGACCTCAGCTTGTCATAGCTTAAGACGTGTGTGATGCAATTAATGTGATATGAGGTTTGCGAACAGATCAGCACACTTGGAGAGAGTTTCTACTGAATTCATTTCAAGAATTAAACTATGACTTAATGAATCCCTTCGAATTATTTTGTGGATTTAGTTTGGAGTTGATTCAAGGTATTTTAAAAAGAATAAACGAAGTTTAATTTTCCTAGATCAGTTAGTGAAAATTAATAATTTGAGTGATCTCCAATGGATATCACTTTTTAAAAAGAACATGAACTTGAACAGGTGGATACACAATACTCATTTTCGAGTTGTCGAAAGAGAGTAGGCATTTAAGTTTCCACGCCTGACAATGATGTAAAAATGGAGGCCGAATTAATTTTTTCTCAATAAGATTTGTGAAGATTTATAATATTTTTATTCAATATCAGAAATAACATAAAATAGACATGGTATTTAGGTAGGTACACATAAATGAATCGAAATGTAGCAGAAACACCACGGAAGTAGCAGAAAACCTACTTTTATGTGGTTTCCACACTTTGTCAAGATATACCCTAAATGTTCAGCGTAATGTGATCGACCGAATCATTCAGAGTAGAGGTTTATGTGATTGATCACAATATAAGAACAAGTATAATAATATTATAATATATATTAAGGAATAAAAAAGTTACAAAATGAAAAATACGATCTAAAAATAGTTATAGTATATGAAGAGTTGTTTGATTAACAAAATTCCAGTTTTAAGAACTTTGCTGTCTCATTTAACGTAACTGAACTGTAATAACAATATGAGATGTGATCTCATCAGAGGTTACAAAATGGTACTAGAAATCGATAAGCTTCATCGATGATCGCTTGCGTCATCGTCTTGCGCAGTGTGTACCGCGGAGACGGTCTCTGGAAGGAAAGTCCAATGCTTTCCGAAGGGTGGCCATTACGTCACTCGACATACCGGCGGCCTTGAAAGCATCTGCTTTCAACAAGGGAACTGTACAAGGAGCAATCAGAACAATATTATCTGATCAAGGATGCACAGCTGTGATGCATCCTACTGTACACTACTTTGAAGGAGTTCTGTCATCGGAGAGAAGGACTAGGCTTCCTGCTAGTTGCTGGGTTTCCCTTTTGAACTACCACTTGCTTCTTTGATGGAGATTCTGAAGATAGTATTTCTTCCATCTGGTCCAAAAGATTTGGATTAGTCTCTGCAGATGCTCGAAACGACGAAGATGGTTCACAGATGTGTCTTTAAAGTCAAGTTGCGGAGCTGCATTTAATGACTGTCAAATGATGAAATGTCATTGCCTCAAAGTCATTAAGATCTAAGGAGAAAGGGTTTAAAGGACGGGAGTTTAAAGTCGCTTCAATTTGAGCCAGAATTGTTATGAATCCTTCGAAAGTATACGGGGTCTGTTGATGAGATGCGTATCAAGTGGCATTTTAGAGATTTAACAGCTGCCTCCCCTCCAAAATGAGGCAGGTATGAAATGCCATTGCATCTGGCTGTCGTTGAAATACCTTTGTGAAAGCTTGCTTGACAATGCTTCATAAATTTCTTTGAATTTATTGTGGGCACCAATGAAATTTTTCCGTTATCTGAATGAGGATTTGAGCACATGCCTCGCATGGAGATAAAACGTTTGAACGCTGCCTCTGTAGTTAGTTCACTAGCAAGTTGAACGCCTTTTGTGGCAAGGCACACGAACATACAAACATAACACTTCAATAATTTTCTGTTTCTATATTTTCCGTCCTTGAGAACGAACGGTCCGGCATAGTCTAAACCAGAATATGAGAACACCCGAGAAGGGTTCACACAAGGAGGTAGACGATTACCCATTTGATTCGACAATGGGGTATGATTAGCTCTAAAACAGCGAATGCATTTTCGAATGACGTTTATTACTGCTTCACTAGCATTCAAAGGCCAGAATCTTCTCCTAATAAAAGAGAGGGTTGCTTGACATCCTGAGTGAAAATTACTTTCATGAGTATATCTTATCAATAAGGTTGTGAACTGATGTTTTTCGGGTATCAACATAGGGTGCTTCATATCAGAGCTAACGTTTACATGTCCTTACCTTCCACCTACTCGAATTATGTCGTTGGCATCAAGAAAGAGGTTTAAAGATCGTAGGCTACTATTAAATTCCACAAAATTGGTGGATGATAGACTTCTTACGTCATCAGAGAAACATTCAGCTTGAATCAGTTTGACTAAAACATGCTCTCTATTCTACCACTCGGAGAGAGTTATTTATCCGAAGTTGTATCGAATTTTTCTATGATTTTGTTTCCTTTTGCGTATCTCAGACAATAAGATAGAACACGTTTTAATTTTGGGTAACTGGAAAAATTTTCGAAAATCTTATCTTCGTATGATGTTGAAAGACAAAAATGATTTTTAATGTCGGAGAGTGTTTGGATTTCGGAAATTCTATTACAAACAAATGTTTTCCATGTTCGCGGTTCTCCACTTAACCATGCCAATATAATGGTTAAGTCCGTCCATTGAAAAACAGATTCTATATTTGCGTTTAAAGATTCCCTAACTCGCTTCAGAAGTTTCGCTAAGAGAAGGGCACCTGATAATTCAAGTCGTGGTAATGATATGGCTTTGAAAGGAGAAACGCTTGATTTTGCGCACATCAGATTCGTTTGAACAAGACCATCAGAATCTTGTGATCTAAGATATATGCAAGTACCATAGGCCTGAATTGAGGCATCACAAAATCCGTAAATTTGTATACTTATGGGATTTATTTGAATAGCGTGTCGAGGGATTTTTATAAAATGGGCACTTTGGAGTTGGTTCCAAAAATTAATCCTAGATTTGTAGAGGCTTGTGGGAATTGGATCATCCATCCCAATTGAGATAAGCAATCCAAAGTTGCTGAAGAATACCTTTGCTTGCATTGTTAAAGGACAAAGAAGACCAAAAGTGTCGAAAATCTGAGGGATGATGGAGAGGATAGTTCTCTTCGTGACGAAGTTTGGAGAATTTGGGGGTAATTTAGAATTGTATATGAAGCAACCTGATTGGAAATACCAAGAAATACATGGGGTCTTTGTTTTCTGAGACTCATTGACTAAAACTTTAATGGAATTGTCTTTTGCGTCTCAAAGATCGGTTAATACAATGCGTACATTAGAACTGAATTTTGTCAACTGAAATCCAGCATCTTGGAGTATATTTGCCAGGTTTTTTCTACTTGAAATAAGATCTTCTGTTTATTTACCCGGATGATTACGTCATCTACATAGAAGTCATTACAGATTATTTCTGCTTCGACGGGAAATCTGTGCTGATTTTCTATGGCTTCTTGCTTCAAGTATCGAGTGGACAAAAAACTTGCGAAACTGTAAATCTATCTGTGCTGTCTCTACTGAATGTTGTAGAAAAGTACGATTCACATTCCGCTTGAGGGTTTTTTCAGGTTTGTTACTTTCTTCAATTTGCCAAAAATCCTGTGATTGAATAATATTTGGATTGACTGTGGATCGGAAGCACGAGTCATATAATTGCGTGATGAGCAGAGGTGCGGAAATAATCCAGCCTAACTTAGTTTTTTGGAGGATTGGTTTATTTCTTCCCAGTTTTATTCCCTTTGATTCATTCCGTTTGATAAGAGATCAAATAATTTACCAGCAGCCAATAGTAGGTCGATATCGGAGGCCATATTGAAATATGGATCAGCAAGTGAAATATTTCCGGAAATTTTTATATTTTTCAGAGATATTTTGTTTTGAGACATTAGACTGTTGATTCTGTTAATTATCAAATAAGGTGATTCGAAGGAATAATTGTTGTGTAAGGATTGAGCCTTTACAAAAGAACTTTTAAAAATGCAGGTTCGGTTTTGACTTAGACCGGAAATAGGCATATTGATGTGGGTATGGTTCAATCCTAATTTATCGAATAGCCTTTTAGTGATGAAATTATATTGCCAACCACTGTCTAGCAATGCTCTGTACTTGGGGTATGGGTTTATCACTTTTGCCAAATAAATTGATGTCTGTAGTGGATAGGATAGTATATGTGAAGTGATTGCCCTGAGAGGTTATTGTATGAGTTCATAAATTCTCAGATGAAAGTGGCGTATGTAAGCTAAATGACTCAGCCTTCGAATCTTCTAAGGTTTTGACATGTGCTTGGCTGTGTTGTGGATTCTTGTTAGGATCTTAATAAGGATTCAAATGGAACAAGGTATGATGGCTTTTCTGACAAGTTCAACAAGAATATTGAGATTTACATTCCTGATTTAAATGTCCAGGTCTCAGACAGTTAGAACATAATATGAAGCGTTTAATTTCAGAGCATCTTTTTTCTGCGGGAATATTTTGGAATGATTTACAAGCATATATGAAGTGAGACTGGTCACATAATGAACAAGAGAAGTTACCACTCGACAAGTGAGAAGAAGTACGATTTTCCGATTTTTTATTGACTTGAATTTTGGCTGGTAGTATTTGTTCTCGTATCCAGTTATTCCAGAAATCGATAACGTGGATTGAGAAAGGTTATATAATCTTCAATTTTTGGACTATTGTCAGATTTTGAAAATATTTCCATTCCTTTCGAGATGAGGAGTCTACTATAGCATTCCATTCATCTACCTTTTACCAAAGCCATTTAATGAGTGAAAGTGCATTTGAAATTCATCGAGGAATTTTCTAAGAGATTTGTATGATTCCTTCGGAATATTCACTAAATCAAAGATGGCTTTCATATAGAAGTGAATTATGGTTTTTTTGTTCTGGTATCTTTCACGAGGAAGATCCCACGCAATTTGGTAATTAGCGTCAGTTGCATTCAATGATGAGATTATCTGTACTGCTTCTCCTTCGAGAGCACACTGAAGATAAAAGAATTTTTGGACATTGAAAAGCATTTTGTTTTGATTGATGAGAGCATCGAATGTTTTCTGAAACTGAGTCCATTCATCATAATTTCCATCAAATGCAAATAATTTGATATCGGGTAATTTAATATTCATAAGAGGCATTGGATCCGCTACGTCACTGGAGGTTGCTGGGAAACTGAGCGTAGAAATTTGAGTGAATACCTTTGCCGGCTTATTTAGTTTTGTTTTTGCCTGAGTAATGACCGAGAAATATTAATTTTCAAATTGATCGCGTTCAGCATAGTGCTTTTCTGTATCATCGGGCTCAAAACTTTCAATTTCAGTTTTTACAGCATCGAACTCCGAAACAAGCGATGTAACAGCATGTGAAGATTTCGATGATAATTTCGTTATTCAATGTAAAATCAGCAATTTTCTTCAAATATGCTTGAAATCTTTAATACTAGTTCTACGAGTTACAAGCATTTTCATATTATCGATTTCTGTCATTTTTTATGATTGAAAACAAAATATTTACGATATGAAATTAAATAAAGTATAAGATATAGCTTTCTAATTAGTTTGTTCAGATCACCAGCCAAAAGAATGGGATTTCACACGCAAGAAATATGAATTTATTTATAAACGAATGGAGGATGACTTGTGAATGGATTATTATTGCTAAGAAAACAATAACTTGATTATAATTTAAAATACCTTTTGAGCGACTTCAAATTTGATTGGGGATAGTTTAGATATTAGGAGTTTTTTTGATAAGGGAACGGGCTGACCTTTATTCCTCGGGTATAAACAGCCGCAGACAAGATGAGACAGAAAAACAGCGTTTGGCGCCTTCCGCATCGATGCCGATGGAGTCGTTCCTTGAATTTCTGCTTTTTCGGCTTCAAATTTCATCAGAAGTATCCAGTACTGAAGGACTATGAAGAAGGGGTAGTGTTCGATTAGCAAAATTCTAATTTTACGAACTTTGCTGTTTTATTTTACGTAAGTGGACTGTAATAACAATATGAGACGTAATCTCATGAGAGGTTCCAAAATGGTACCAGAAACAGCGTTAACACCATGTTTTCAAGGAATCTACTAACTATCCGCCAAAAATCTACCAAAAATCTACTAAACAACTTTAGGAATCCACCAAAAAATCTATCGAGTCGTTCAAAGAACTGAGATTAACTGCAAAAAAAATGTGATCTATTAATGAAAATTAGGCACTTCAGAATTATTTTTAATAATTCTACCTTGTACAGATAACCTATATCTGCAATAATTTCATATAATAATGATAATAATAAAGGCCTTTATTCAATTGAAATTATTTCAGTAAATTACATTATTATTTACATAAGGAAAGGGCGAGATCCAGTGCATTAAGAAAGTGCACTGTTCAATCTAACCCTCAATTCATTGAAAAAAAAACCAAAAAATTCAAGCTCGATTAACAGAATTAAGTATTAGAAATAAATACAAACCTCATTGATATGCTATCATCACCCTGGTAATGAAATTATAATATTAGGAGTACAAATAAGTTTCCGCCGTTTTTTAACACAAATTAAATATTTATTATAGAAGAACGATTTTAAACGATGTGAGACTGCTTGCTGAGTGACTTCTAATGTGAGAGTAAGTTCTTTTTGTGTTTGAGATGAATCCTCCTCCAATAATTCCTCCAATTCTGCATCCTCGTAAATTTTTGGCCTTCCACTGCAATCTTTGTCTTCTACGTCGAAATCATCGTTTTTAAACTTTTGAAACCACTCTCGACACGTTCTCTCACTCAAAGCACCCTCACCATATGCTTCTACGAGCAATTGATGCGCCTCAGCAGCAGATTTCTTTAAATTAAAGAAGTAAACTAATATTTCACGCAAATGACGCTTACTTGGCTCAAATTTTGACATTTTCAACTTATAAAAATTATATTTTACCTATATAAAATCAATGATATTAATAGGTTATGTTGTTCTTGAATATCCAAAGTATTTTTTAAGCCGGTTATCATCTGCGAAAGCTAACCGAAACTCCGTGCCATCTACAATAAAACGACGGAAACTTATTTGTACTCCTAATAAAAAAAGAATCCTTTAATTCACCTCGACAACAGTTCCACCTGTTGATTCATAAGCTGTCTGTACAACAAGGTTCTAACACGACCCATATCAGTCACCTTCCTGACGTCCACAGCAATGCTATTGATGCAAAATGTGATGAAAAATTAAGATTAGACAAGATTTTTGAAGTTTTTGGACGCGGCACTTATCTCTAAAATTAAGGCAGGGACCATAAACCGAGTCAGCATAGTTCATATGAGAAAGAACAAGAGATTCACAAAGCATTACTTTTACTTTTCTTGACAAAAATTCCCTGTGCCCATAAATAATTTTCAGCATACCATAAGCCTTCCGCAAACAAGAAAAAATATGTTCTGTGAATCGCATTTCGCAATCTAACCAAACATCCAAATCTTTAACTTTATCGCACAACTCAACTCTTTCAAGGCCAATAGCAATAGGGTAATCACAATCGAGAAACCTATTTCTGTCATTTCGTCCTCCAAACAAGATAGCAACTGTTTTGTTGGCATTGAGATCCAAGCAGTGCTTCGTGCCTACCTCATGAATGATACTCAAATCGAGATTTAATGCTGTAATAGCTTGGAGACTTTCATTCGGGTAGAAAGAAATATATAATTGACTGTCATCCGCGTAAATATGCATCAAACTAGATATAATAAACTTTATGAATAGCGAAATATACATGATAAAAAGTAGTGGTCCCAATATGGAACCCTGCGGTACACCTTTGCATATTTCTAAAAAGGATGACACTATACCACCATGAAGAACCGCCTGAAACCGATTCACCAAAAAAGAGGAAACTAACCGAATTCTCAGAAAAACCAAGATTTACTAAAATTGCGTCCAACATTTTGTGATTGAGGCTGTCGAAAGCTTCAGAGTAATCTAAGAATGTCAACAAAGTCAATATACCCTGATCTGTAGCCCTTATTATATCGTCAGTTATATGTAACAATGCAGTAGTACAACTGTGATTCACTCTGAATCCTGACTGTGTGGGTGGAATTATTTTGTTCTAATCCAAGTGTGACCAAACTTGTTTGCTAATGATTTTCTCCAAAATTTTTGACAAGTTAGGCAAAATACTTATCGGTCGTAAACCATTCAGGTCCTTAGGATTAATGACCTTCGGCACGGGAATAACGAGGGCCTTCTTTCATTGACTGGGAAAAATAGAATTCCGCAAGCAAAAATTCAAAACATGTGTGATATGTGGAAGCAAGTAAGGAACACACAAATGCAGGGTGAGTATGTTGACGCCATCATGACCAGTAGCTTTACTACTTAAAGACCTTATAATTTCCAATACCTCAATCTCGCCAACTGTTTTAAAATTAAAGTTGCTAGCTGCGATACAATTATCTCGATTAGAATAAAAAGCTGACAAGTCACCATCAGGAGACAGATCAGGTACAGAATTCAAAAAATGACGATTCATACTATCGATAGCATTAAACTCAGAGGGCAATACTATATTTTTACTTTTGATGAAACCGATTCTCTTCTGGTGGGCCCAAGAAGTTTTTAGGTTATTAGACTCGTTAATATATTTAGTGTAGTAATTTTTCTTTTCCTTTTTAACAGCGGCTGTGATAAAATTTCTGAGTTGTTTTCAAGTAATCGTAACACCGATCCGCCTAGTCTTTTTGAACTCAGAGAAGAGCTTGTTTCTCATCCTAATCATATACTTCAGGGTGTTAGTTAACAATGGCGCATATTTCTTCGAAATTTTATATGTTTTGTACGGGGCATGCAGATCCAATAGAGTGATGATATTCGAGGTAAGAAGATCAACCTTCTCATCAACTGTTGCCTTGTCATAAGTATTATTCCACGGAATGGACATTAGATCATATTTGAATTGGACATAATTTAGATTTTTGAAATCTCCTGAAGTACTTAAGACTGGACTTGTCCTCTGAACTCGAAAATCAACAGTACAATCGTAACAGAGTTCTACACCAAATTAACTTACGAAATACAGACGAAATTTAGGTTTGTTATACTAGATGGCAACAGCTGCATTAATCAAGCAGACCGGTAGAGGGAGAATTTTATCGGGAAGCGGGAATTCATGAAATTTTAAAATCAGAGTATGATTGAAATAATTGATTAAAAACACAGACTGTGTGGTCAGTGGTCCACATACCACAGACTCTGTTGTCCATATACCACAGACCTTGTGGTCCATATACCACAGACTCTGTGGTCCATATACCACAGACTCTGTGGTTCATATACCACAGACCTTGTAGTCGGGCCATTATTCAGCATTTTCATCAGGAGCTAAAATCTGCCATAAAAAGGTGACTACTAAATTTAGGACGGATTTGCCGAAAATCTACCGAAAATGTAGAAATCTACTAAATGTGGTAACGCTAACTAGAAATCGATGAACTTCATGGATGATCGCTTGCATCATCGTCTTGCGCAAAGTGTGTTAACGTGACGGTCTCTGGAAGGGATGTACAATGCTTCCGAAGGGTGGCCACTTCGCCACTCAACAGTATATGTATAAGAAAAATAGATGAGAAGAGCTGTAGGTAGAACTTGCATAAAATAATGAACGTGAATTCGAAAGCTTGTGCAGTCTTGTTCAACAGACTATTTTAAAAAAAATTCAAATCTCAATAACTTTTCGAAAAAAAATTAGTAAAAACACAGAATGCTATGTTCTATCATCCGAAATTCAAAAACGTCTCATTTTGCTATTTTAAACTGTTCTATTGAAGAAACAAAAAATCATAAGATAAATAAAAAATTAAAATGAATCGGCTCCAAATTTTTACCAAATATGAATGGGGAGTATTGAAAATTTTCGAAAAATTAAATTTCAAATGAAAATAACTAAGGAACCATTGAGCCCATTATTTCCATTTCTGAACATTACTGTTATACTTAGATTCCAAACTCACCCTTAAAATTTCAAGTTCATTGGTCATATCTATTCTACCCCGACATGCTATCAAACCTTACATGACTTGTGATTCAACCAGTTAATCAAATAGATAGATTTCATCTGGTCAATATTTACCATCATTTTGAAATGACAGAACAGACAGAGCAAGCCACGTAGCTTTCCTGACAGTTCAATTATAAAATGATCTCAGGTTGCAGTCGATAGACAAGCCCGAGTAATTAGCCGGTAGTAGCTACTCAAAATATCATCGTTGTGATTCCCCGCGAACTTGTGGGAACGTTATCTATATTCATTTCAGTATACTGAAGGATATGTTATGAGTCTTATCAAAGTTGACACTCAGAAGCATGGAATCTAACCATTCTTTTTTTTTTCATGAATGTTCTTGGACCAGACCGAATAAGGTCGGCCAGTCATCTGCGTTATAAGAAACAACAGTATCATCCGGGAGCTTACAATCTGGGCTTTGATATCAGAAACAGGTAAATATTTAACAAGCAGGGACTCAACACATTGCCTTGTGGTACACTATATTTAATGGATTTTAATTCACTTCAAGTTCCTTGAATATCGATACATTGAACTCTTTCGTAAAAAATAACTCCTTAATAACTCCAGACATGATTCCTTCATTCCTAGATCTTTCACTGTCTCAGTCAGCCTCTCATGGCTTACGGTAAAGCTTCAGCCAGATCTATGAAGATGGAAAGAGATGACTTTTCATCTTCCCTCAAAAAATAATTAAAAATTCAGATAAGACCAGTTCAACTTTACATATAAAAAATAATAAAATCAATTAACAATAAATAGACTTACCGAATGTAATTTATTGTTAATTGATTCTATTATTTTTTATATGTAAAGTTGAACTGGTCTTATCTGAATTTTTAATTATTTTTTGAGGATGTGTTACATGTTTTGAGATTTTTTAAAGTAACTTATTTAAATATATTAAATATTTCAAATAAATTAGTTTTTGAGAAGTTATTAAAATGATGTTTTATATTTTTGAGACAGAGTTATTTTTCATTAATATAGGATCAGAAAACAATACATTTTGTAACAAACAGGGCTTCGTACGTTTGTCTGAAGAGTTCAGTACGCATGCCTGGAACGAAACAAAAAATGTTTGTTTATTTATTTATTAATTTTGATTGACAATTTATATTCGTTGGTTTTTCTTAATTCCGTTTGATATTATATGATGAATTTCGATTTCATACTTCTATTAAATATGAGCAGTGCTTATAAGGACATTAATTTACTTATTAAAGTTTCTTAAATAAATTTTTTGAAATTAAAATTGTAGAAGACTAACAGATTAAATCTGTTTTGATATTCAAATTTTGTAATAATTAATAAATTTTTTGAAATTAAAATTGTAGAAGACTAACAGATTGAATCTTTTTTGATATTCAAATTTTGTAATAATCCTTCTATCAAGTAAAAAACCGTTCGTTATTATTTTATTAATAATTTTAATATTTATTTCTATAAGTGACATTTATGTACATTTCAAGCATTATTTTTAATGATACAAGGAAATAAACTATAGAGTAAAGTTTACATTTGAGCAGGGATGAGTAAGAATGCATTTCCGCCTACATATTATAGCTCATACGAAATTTTTTGCCTGGATTATATTTTCCAATAGAGAAAAATAACGCAGTTGTACTGTCTGAAAGGTTTCTTTCTATAGGTAAAATATTATTAATTCCTTTTATTTCACGATTTTTTCAGTTATATTATATAATAGTATATGTTGTGAAGTTGAAGGTTTCCTCCTAGATTCATGTGTTATAATTTTAAAATTAATTATTCCGCACAGGTTTTCCAAACAAAATGTTTTCTGAATTCAACTCAAAAGCTACGCTATGCAGTGAAAAGTCTATTTTATTAAAATAAATCAATCCGGCTGATCTGTACCAAAAATCATTAACAAGGAGTATGAGCTATGTTAATAGAAAGTTCTAGAAATCGAGACAGTGTAACATACAGCTGTATAACAATTCTATACTCGAACAAACTCAACAAAGTTTTGTAGATCACAGAGGCAAATTACAGACATGCACACCTTTCAAACTGATTGGTTTTCGTCAGTGCAATGTAGATGCACTGCATTTATTTGGTTTTTGGTTTGGTGAGATGTTTATTCTGACAAGTTCTACTATCTGTTAAAATAAAATTGTAAATCTAATTGATGTGAAGTCAGGAGCTTTTGGGCGCTTTTTCATAACACTCACGATCCTCAAGAAATTTTTTATTAGCCATCTAGTCCTTATTTCCCATCTAAAGGCTAAATTTACACGCAATCGTAACACTCTTGCTATAGTTTCGTAAGCGTTTAACACTGATCTGATCACAAGTTTTTTTCAATCATTCAATGAAACGATGCTCGAAAAAATTGCATTAGAATTTGTGCCGTTATTTTAAATCCGAATGCTAAAATGAAACTCGATCGTGGTACTGTTGTCATAGTTTCTTTAGCGGTCAACACTACTCCACTCCTAAAGATTTTGTTTTCTATCTCCTAATGAAACAATCCTCATAAAGTTTTGCAGGAATATGGTCGTTATCAATATGTTTTCAAAACTCAAATTTTGAATTTTTACTTTGAAAAATTCTGATGGAAATAAGAGAAAATTTCAAATGTGAATAACTGTAAAACCATTAGACCGATGTTGCATGGTGACGAAGTCAACTGAGTTTATTCAGGTTCCAAATCTATACTGAAAGCTTCAAGTCTTTATCTCTTTTCATTCGAAAATTATAGTGTTTTAGGTAGTGCTGATGGCTGATCCGCTTACAACATTTGCTTTTGAATCTTCTAAACATACTACCCTCACTAAAGTTCGCACGCACATGTACGTTGTTATTTTACTTTCGAATAGTGAATTTCAGATCGGTTGAATCTCTGTTAATTCTAAAATAGCAGAAAAACATGAAAATTTTCCATACGTGAATAACTGCGGAACTATTGATCCGATTCTGTCCATTACCGAACTCAGCCGACATATTTAGACCTCGAAATTTTTCTGAAAGTTTCGAGACTCTTTCATTTCGAAAGTTAGCATGTTTACAGAATGAAATTTGAACTCGGATTCATCATCAGCGAGACCAGTCTAGTCGTTGGAGATCATTGGATTGATTTTGCCCAATAATCAACTAACTCGAAATACTCAGGCTCCAAATCTGCTTCAAAAGTTTCAGGGCTTTATATCTTTCCGTGTTACAGTGACAGTGTTTGGGATACCGCTCATCGCTGATCCGCTCGAATTTTTTGTTATTGTTTTTTAAACGATTCTCACTAATAGGCATGATCTTATTCTATTATACATTCTGTCAAGAAAGTACCGGGAATTATCGATTTAAATCTGGCGGGGCAATGAGGCAGGTAAAATTTTTTTCCTAGGTTGGTACCACTGTCCTTAATTACTATGCCAAGCTTGAGCGGGATCTATCAACTAGTGTGTTTGCAACAGCTGATTAAGTCAGTCGATGTCAGAGTGCGTGCCGATTTTTACTATGGGTGATTACGTTGAGCAACGAATTTGTTTAAAGTTTTGTGTTGCAAATGAATTTTCGTGTGCCGATGCATTGAAAATGTTGCAAAAGGCCTGTGGTGATAATGCTCTATCGAAAACTCGTGCATATCAGTGGTACAGAGCCTTCAAGGACGGTCGTGAAGTGGTCGAAGACTTGCCTCGTTCTCGTTCTCGGAATTAAGGAAAGGGTGCTGGAAAACCGTCGTAACAGCATGAGAGAGATAGCACATGATCTTAAGATATCCCACGAGTCCGCACGTACGATTTTGATTGATATTTTGGGCATGAGAAAGGTGGCCGCACGACTCGTACCGAAAGACCTGAATTTTCTTCAAAAACGTTATCGCGAACAGGTTGCTTCAGACATGCTGGATCGCTGTAATTCCGATTCTACATTCATGGAACGCATTATAACTGGTGATGAGACCTGGGTCTACGAGTACGATATGCAAACAAGCCAGCAATCATCGGAATGGGTGGCAAAAAATGAGCCAAAGCCGCTCGAAAATGAAGGTGATGCTCATTGTTTTCTTCGATATCCGTGGCGTGGTGCACTACGAATTTGTTCCAGAGGGTCAGACGGTAAACAAGGAGTATTACCTAGGCGTTATGAAACGTTTGCGTGAGCGTATCCCTAAGAAGTGGCCAAATTTGTGGGCGAACAACTCATGGATTTTGCATGACGATAACGCGCCTTCTCACCGAGCTACGATTGTGACTGACTTTCTCGCCAAAAACTCAACAAACGTGCTTCAGCAACCACCGTATTCGCCGGATTTGGCTCCCTGCGACTTTTTCCTCTTCCCAAAACTAAAATTGCCCCTTCGTGGCACCCGTTTTGAGTCGATTGAAGCCATAAAACAAAATTCGGCGCGAGAGCTAAAGTCCATCCCGGAAAGCGCCTATAAAAATAGCTTTGATAATTTGAAGTGCCGTTGGCATAGATGTATTGGAGCAAATGGAGCCTATTCTGAAGGCGACCCAATAAATTTTGACGATTAAATGTAAAAATTTTTTAATTGAAAATTCCCGGTACTTTCTTGACAGAGTAGTACTTCTAATAAGTACCAAATTTCAGCTTGATGGAATCTGTAGTTTAGAAAATATTCGGAAAAATATGAAAAATTTTCAAACGTGAATAACTGAAAATGTGAACCAATATTGCCCATTAACGAACTCAGTTGAGATATTTAGACATCAAACCATCCCTGAAAGTTTGAAGGCCTCAGCCGGACATAATTACTTTTGACCTCGGATTCTTCATGAGTAGGATGTTCCATCATGGAACATATGTATATACTATTATGAATTGAATAAATTATTTTTATTTTAATTATTAATTATAATTTGAATTAGTATTTATTATTCATCGAAAATTAATTAGAAATGTTTACTTTTGAATAGATTAAATTTAATTATCATGGAATTTTAATTCTATATATGATTTCAGACTGAATACTAGTTAGATCACCCTTGTATCTAAGTGAATGTTTTGTGTGCTGCCAGTTAGCTCTTAAGATTATAATTTTGTTATTGAATAATTGAAATAAAAATATTATCAACTTTGATTTGATCTATTAGGAAGAATTCAATTCCAATTTTAAAAAGTTAATTTTATTTTTTACATAAATCTGAACAATTAAAAAATGTAATGACTAAGCTCTATATTCTATGCTAACCTAACCCTATCAAAATATCGTAACGTAATTCTAATGTAAACAAGCAACGATTTGATTTTGAATTTTAAATTTAAAAGAATTACAGAAATAAACCTATTTCTACCTTAAGTAAGTTTAATCATCCATTAACGATGTTCCTTTAATGTTGGCTTTGTACTATTTTAGGATTTTGTTTTGGTTCTTGAAGAATGTTTCTGGAATGTTCTGATTTTCCAGTCCACTTTGTTGATTACTGTTTATGGATTTAAATTGTTGAATTCTTGTTTGATATTTGAGATGTTTCTTTTTACAACACTCAGCTTACTAGCTTTTGTCAAAATTATCGAAAATTTATGCTTCAGATGATTTTACAAAATTTCCAATATTTTTTGGTGAAATTACTCTGAATAATTAATCCAAATTTCTGTGAATAATTTGGTATCACTTGTATGAAAATCAAACATTTGTTTTCATACGAAGAGATTTCTAAATATCAAAAAGTTTACATAATTTAACTTCTAATGCTTTTACTGAATAATTACTGAATATTATAAAATGAGAAGGAACGGTTTTTTACTTGATAGAAAGATTATTACAAAATTTGAAAATCAAAACAGATTTAATCTGTTGTCTTCTACAATTTTAATTTCAAAAAATTCTTTGAAGAAACTTTAAGAATTAAATTAATGTCTTTATAAGCACTGCTCATATTTAATAGACGTCAAAATTCATCATACAATATCAAACGGAATTAAGAAAAACCAACGAATATAAACTGTCAATTGAAATTAAAATATAAATAAGCAAACATTTTTTGTTTCGTTCCAGGCATGCGTAATGAACTCTTCAGACAAACTTACGAAGCCCTGTTTGTTACAAAATGTATTGTTTTCCGATCCCATATGAATGAAAAATAACTCTTTCTCAAAAATATAAAACATAATTTCAAGAACTTCTCAAAAACTAATTTATTTGAAATATTCAATATATTTAAATAAATTACTTCAAAAAATCTCAAAACATGTAGCACATTCTCAAGAAATAATTAAAGTTACGATAAGATCAGTTCAACTTTACATATAAAAAATAATAAAATCAATTAAACAATGTATAGATTTACTCAGTGAATCTTAGGAATACACGGTCCTCAACAGATATATAAGTAAACACCTTTATATATCCAAGGTACTTATGTTCCAAGTTCACAGAAAATCATACAAAGCTTATAAGGCACTTGGCCCCAGTTAAAAACGTAAGTTTGTCTGAAGAGTTCATTACGCATGCCTGGAACGAAACAAAAAATGTTTGCTTATTTATATTTTAATTTCAATTGACAGTTTATATTCGTTGGTTTTTCTTAATTCCGTTTGATATTGTATGATGAATTTTGACGTCTATTAAACATGAGCAGTGCTTATAAAGACATTAATTTAATTCTTAAAGTTTCTTCAAAGAATTTTTTGAAATTAAAATTGTAGAAGACAACAGATTAAATCTGTTTTGATTTTCAAATTTTGTAATAATCCTTCTATCAAGTAAAAAACCGTTCCTTCTTATTTTATTTTATATATAATATATAATTATATTAGGTTTTTTAAATAAAGAAATTCATTGTACAGTGTTGAACGGTTTTAACTGGGGCCAAGTGCCTTATAGGCTTTGTATGATTTTCTGTGAACTTGGAACATAAGTACCTTGAATATATAAAGGTGTTTACTTATATGTCTGTTGAGGACCGTGTATTCCTAAGATTCACTGAGTAAATCTATACATTGTTTAGTTGATTTTATTATTTTTTATATGTAAAGTTGAACTGATCTTATCGTAACTTCAATTATTTCTTGAGAATGTGCTACATGTTTTGAGATTTTTTGAAGTAATTTATTTAAATATATTGAATATTTCAAATAAATTAGTTTTTGAGAAGTTCTTGAAATTATGTTTTATATTTTTGAGAAAGAGTTATTTTTCATTCATATGGGATCGGAAAACAATACATTTTGTAACAAACAGGGCTTCGTAAGTTTGTCTGAAGAGTTCATTACGCATGCCTGGAACGAAACAAAAAATGTTTGCTCATTTGTTGATGAATAAATGAATTGAATTGAAAAAAAAAAAAAAAAAAAAAAAAAAAAAATTTATATTTTAATTTCAATTGACAGTTTATATTCGTTGGTTTTTCTTAATTCCGTTTGATATTGTATGATGAATTTTGACGTCTATTAAATATGAGCAGTGCTTATAAAGACATTAATTTAATTCTTAAAGTTTCTTCAAAGAATTTTTTGAAATTAAAATTGTAGAAGACAACAGATTAAATCTGTTTTGATTTTCAAATTTTTTACTGAATATTACTTATGCAATTGACTAAATGTCTTTAGCTTAGATGCTATTACAATTCTATTGATGGATATCTTTCACATTAATAATTTCAAAATATCTGACGTAGATGTTTTCCCTAATTAATTGAATTTTGATCAAATTTGTTCTATTCAAATAATTCTGGTAAGTTAGATTCGATTTAGCTCATTCTTTTCCGATAATTTCACTAAGTTTATATATAATTCATGATAGTAACAAATTTTTTCAACAATTTCTTCAAAAGTTCAAACTAGGTACATAAATTCTAATTACTTCTATTCATTGCAACTTTTGCTTTCTTAAACATTAATTATTTATCAATTGAATTCTCTCTGTTAATTCTATTTGAGATTATCAACAAGAGTTTTGATTTGTAGACTATCGTTTAAAGAATTTTCTCTAGACTACTGGTGATGTATTCTAAATATGCTTTCTCTTCAAAATTTTGCCTTGTTAGTATGTTTGTGAGTTGAATTATCTATAGTTCAGAATGAATTGATCTAATTTAATTTATTTTGGTCTGATTAACTCCAACGAGTGAGCATGCAACAACGGTGAGTCCTTTACTTGAATTTTGAATCTATATTACAAGACGCATGAAATTTTGAGTGAGTTCAATTGTTTTCACAATAAGATACAGTTAACAATAGAAAGAGAAAACAATAACACACAATGGTAGACAAAGACAACCTGATCATGGAGATATTTGAACTTTTTATCAGATCATCGTTTCTGTCAGAAACGAAGTGTCATAGTAGGCATAACAGACCGTGCAATTACTCTAACTAGCCCATGTTTACGAATAAAAACACTAAACACAGTTAGTAGAATCTTAAACAACAACTACCCGATAGATCTAGTCAACAAAATCATTAAACAAACAACGCACAAGTTTTACAACAATATGAGGAACAGGAGAGAAATTCAAGAACAAAAATATACCTCGAGTCCTTACGTACAAAACTTATCAGAAAATATAGGTAAAATTCTGAAAGTACATAATTTACAAATATGCCATAAAACACATAATACATTGAAGATATTTTTTATGCCATTAAAAAGTGAAATACCACCCGCCCTTCATTTCACCAGAATGGCAAAACTAGGGCCCCATTTGGAGATCTTCCACCACACGGGTCTAGTGACTGGCGCGAATGGAATTACGTTAGGCACCACGACTTAACCCTTCATTTCGCCGGGAAGAAACTAGGGTCCTAGTCATTACAAGCGCCCCCATCTCCTCAAGATCTAATGCCTGGGGGGCAGGAGTATTGAAGTTCACCTGGTCTTTGGATCTCCTTTAGCTCGAATGCGAGATAATAATATTTGGTCAGCTTCTCCGTATAAGCTCGCGCCATATTATCGTCTGCCGGTACCGTTACGTCGAATATCTGGGCAAATCTCTCAGCTTTATTAAGAAGCAAGATATCCGATCGGTTTTGTGCCACTGCTCTATCCGTGACAATAGTCATGTCCTAATATAATTTATACCTATCGTTCTCCAGAACTTCACGTGGCTTGTAAGTATACAATTTTCTGCAGTCTTCTATAAGACCAGTTTTTTTCGCTAGTTCCCTGTGATACACCTCTGCTATAGCATTATGACGCTCTGTATAATTTTTAGATGCCAATATGGGACACAAGGATGTGACATGTTGGATCGTCCCCAGGGCATTTGAGCATTTTCTACATGAGTCGGTAAGTATGTTACGTCCGGTTATCCTCTTCATATAAGCTCGCGTTGGCACCACTTGGTCTTGGATTGTTAAGACCCTACCCTCAGTCTCCGGGAAAAATTAACCTGCTTTAAGGTAAGTAAGCTGTAGAGCTCAGGACTCGTCTGCTTGGCATATAGTCTGGAAGAAAGGTAGGTTTCTTGAACGAATATAGTCTTTCATCTGTAGAACCATTTTGTTGTGTGTTATAAGCATGTTTTGAAGACCTCTACCTCCTTCATGCCTGCTCAAGTAGAGCCTGCTCACCGAAGAATAGGGGGTGGTGGACACCATACTGAGTAAGTAGCTTTCTCGTCTGGATATCCAGCGCTTGCAACTCCGCAGCTGCACAACCCCGAACGAGTAACTCATACAAGATACTGCTCGTTTGTTTATAGATGTAAAGAGCGCCTTGGAGCTCAGTTCGGCCTTCAGCAAATACCTCAGTCTGGCAAAGTACTTTAATAAAAAATGTTCTTTTACTTCTGCCGTTTTTAGGTCCAAGGCCTGCTGTACGTCGGGGTACTTGTAAGATTCCTGAGGTTGTAGGGCTGCTATCTTATAATCATCCCAAAGCTTCATTTCCTGACCTTCCACGGTCCCGCCCCTATTCACCTTCAGGACCGCGCACTTGTCCAGGCTTATCTCCATCCCTATGATTTAGCGAAATGAGGAAACTATTTCCAACAGTCTTCTCAGCTGATCTTCGTTGCCCGCGTAAAGCTTCAGATCGTCCTTGTATAATTGAGATGGTTGATCTCAATTTTCTTGACTTTATTGAGTATATATCCATACTAAGTGTTGTTAAGAAGCTTACTGAGAAGATTTATAGCCATGCAAAACCATACCGGGCTCAGTGTGTCTCTCTGGAAAATTCCGTATCTGATTGCGATCTCTTCTAAGCTGCTCGCTCCGTTTCTTGTTTCAGTGACTAACTTTGTATGCCAGGTCTTCATTAGGTTTTCTGAAAGACTGATTATTATTCCTGAGATTCCATACAATCGAAGCAGTTTTAGCTGCCAGGAGTACGGCACTGAGTCAAACGCCTTTTTGTAATCGATCCAGGATCCAGGTTCCGAAGCTTACTTGCTACCTATTTGGTAATGATCTGGTCGATAACAAGGAGTTCCTTACAGCCCTTCGCGTCTTTGCAGCAACCACCCTGCTCACGAGCCAAAATATGGTGCTTCCTCACATGTTTCCAAATGTGTATGGTGGTGTTGCCAGTTAGGATTTTATAAATAATCGGTAAACATGTTATTTGGCAGAAATTATGGGCATTCGGTGTTTTATTAACCTTTGGTATCATCAGAGTGGTACCGAGTGTGAGGGACTCTGGAATATCTGATGGGTCGCGAAGTGTTTTCCGGAACAGGGATGCTAAAGGTTGATGGGTGCTGGGGTAATGTTTCCAACAGTAATTGTGGATCTTATCAGGTTCAAGTGCGGCCCAGTTGTTTACATCCCGTAGCATCTGCTCAATATCATGTTAGGTGATCTTGGTGTCTTTCGTGTCCAACTTACCACTTTCCACTTCAACTTCTCTAATCCGCATCATTGTCATGCTGTTTATCCTTGCCTCCTAACTCCTGCCATTATTTGTGCGTATCTTTTGTTTTGGGTGTTATGTCCCCTGCAGTGGTATCATTCTTTAGTCTTCTGAAGAATTGCTTTTGGTTCTTGTAATAGATATGATTGTTTTTGTAACTCTTGGTTCCATTACCTAACGCTTTTACCTTTTGTTTCTGATTATCCAGCAGGGTCTCCAGCTTCTACCTAAAGTCGGGTGATCGAGTTTTGATCCCGAATTGGGAGGCTCATTATCGAGGTAATTATTTAATATGCCAATTTTCTTTCTGATTTTTAATATTTTTCTTTCTAAGGGGGCCTTCCACGGTAGTTGGTTCCGCGTATACGAGGTCTACTATATCGCTGATGCTGGAGGTGGTTTTGATGCGCGTTTCGATTATTGCATGGACTAGATGCTTCTTTTGTCATTATTAGTTTCGAGTGCAAAAATCTTCGTGTTTTCGAAATCTGATTTGTTGTTATCTACTATTATACGTTTGTTTAGTGCTGTGCTTGAGTTTTTCATGTATTTGTGCCCATTCAATCTGTTGTTCAATAGTTGTAATATCATGTCTTTATATACCTTCTCACAATTGTTGCATGGTATACTGTATACTAAGTTTGATTTTTTCATAGTTGAAATTTCACTTTTTGATGGTGTAAATAATGTTTTCATAATAGTATACCATATTTTCAAATTATATAACTTCAGAATCTCACCTATATTTTCAGATAAGTTTTATATATAAGGAATATAGGAGTATTTTAGTTCTTGAATTTCTTTCCTGTTTCTCGTCTTGTTGTAAAACCTTTGCGTTCTTTGTTTGATTACCTTGTTGGCTAGATCTATCGGGTAGTTATTGTTAGTTAAGATCGCGACCATCCTGCTAATTATTTCTTTTGGAATAAATACGGATATATCGGACGGAAATATTGAAACATATATTATTCAAAGTACTTTAAATCATAAACGATGAATTTCCGACAATTAAAAATCGAAACAATCAAAAATATTGAAACACCTGGTATTTCACGTCAGACAAAACCTACTAAACATACACGATATTTCGTATAGGCGAAAAATTCATCATTGTTTTACAATTTTATTTCACGATAATACTAATTTTCTGCTTAGGTATGTCACCTCTCAATTCTATTTTATATACTTTGAATATCAAAACAGATTTAATCTGTTAGTCTTCTACAATATTAATTTCAGAAAATTTTTTTGAAAAACTTTTAGAATTAAATTAATGTCTTAAATAAGCACTGCTCATATTTAGTAGACGTATAAAAAACGGAATTCACTTTACAATATAAACCGGAAAAAAAACCAAAAAAAAAATAAGTAATATCCAATATTTCGTTCCAAACATACGCACCTGAACTCGTCAGAAAGGCACGTGGTACGTATGTTTTTCCCTCGACAAACATTTGAAAACATGTTCAGTTTCTGGTCTTATATTTAAATAAGTTACTTCAAAAACTCTCAAAATCATATTGCACATCCTCAAAAACAATTAAAATTCAGATAGGGTCAGTTCAACTCTACATTTATAATATAAATTCAATTAAAAATGAATAAACTTGTAATCTTAACAGACAATTTCTGCAAAATCAGGGAACGCAAATAAATTAGGTAGGTACATCTAATATGCAAGGTACTCTATATTTTATGCTAAACCCAGAAATCACACAAAGATTGTAAGGCAATTTATGGCCTTCATTAAACCAGTGGAAACTGTATAATAAATTTCATTATTCAAAAACCTAATATGATTATATAATATATTATATATAAAATAAAATAATAAGATGCGGTTGTTTACTTGAAAGAATTTTATATATAATGTATAATTATATTAGGTTTTAGAATAATGAAATTTATTATAGAGTTTCCAGTAGTTTAATGAAGGCCATAAAATACCTTACAATCTTTGTGTGATTTCTGTGTTTAGCATAAAACATAGATTACCTTGGATATTAGATGTACATTCCTAGTTTATTTGCGTTTATTTGCACAGATTTTGCAGAAATTGTCTGGGAAGATTCAAGTTTATTTATTTTTAATTGAAATTATATGATAAATGAAAAGTTGAACTGACCTTATCTGAATTTTTAATTGTTTTTGAGGATGTGTTATATTATTTTGAGAGTTTTTGAAGTAACTTATTTAAATATTTTAACGTATTAAATACTTCAAATAAATTAGTTTTGGGGAAGTTTTTAAAATTATGTTGTGAATTTTTGAAAAACATTTAGTTTTCATAAATATAAGACCAGAAACTGAACATGTATTCAAATGTTTGTCAAGGGCAAAACATACATACCACGTGCCAGGTGCGTATGTTTGGAACGAAATATTCGATATTACTTATTTTTAATTTTAATCAATAATTAATTTTTTTTTTTTTGGTTTTTTTTCTTCCATTTGATATTGAATAGTGAATTTCGATTCTTATACGTCTATTGAATATAAGCAGTGCTTATTTAAGACATTAATTCGATTCTAAAAATTAAAAAACAAAAAATTTTGAAATTAGAATTGTAGAAGACTAACAGATTAAATCTGTTTTGATATTCGAAGTTTGTAATTATTCTTTTATCAAGTAAAAAACCGCATCTTATTATTCTATTTTGTATGTTGTAGTTATAGTAATATCTTTTTACAGACTTGTCGAATGACTGTTTTAATTATTAATTTGTTTGCTAATAAAATTGAGAATATCCTCAAGCTAGGACGAAACTTCTTTTTAATATGAATAGTGTGATGGTACTTTTCTGTTTTGTTTGTGGAATCCAATATCCTGAGAAAAACCAACATAATTATATTCCGGGTGTTGAACAACAAACTTTCAATATTTTAGTAGGTGATTGATTACAGACCTCAAATAGGGTAAAAAATTTCATATAAACCTGAGTCCGCAAATGGGCCGTTTTGGAGATATAAGCGATTTTCGGTTTTCAAATTAACTACTAGCATAACCAAAAACGGTATTCGATTTATGTTCATCTTTCATATGTCTTGTTTACTCAACTTACAATTAAAATGTTTTTCAGCAGCTTCCTTTAGTAAATTACAGCTGCCATCAAACAATCGATTTTCATATGACATTTACGTACTTCTATGGAGTATTTTGCATCCGATTCGAGTTATTCACTTTATTGTTAAAAAAAAATTGATATTAGTGAATTTGAAATGCCTCATTCTAATATTTAAATGAGTGATATGGTTTTCATGTATGGCTGTGCCAACGGAAGTGGTCCTGAAGCACGTCGCCTTTATGCAGAGGCTTATTCCGATCGTCAACTTCCTCCTCGTGTGACGATGAATCAGGTTATTAGACAATTGAGGGAAACTGGTTCCTTAAAAGAACGCTCGTGATACTGGACGTCCAAGATTTGTAAGTACTCCAGAAGTTGATGAGCAAATTTTAAATATTGTTACTGAAAATCCCGGTACAAGTGTAAGAAGAATTTCAGTTGTTGCATCAACAACTTCTCAATCCAATCCAGATTCACCCCGTGCAAGCTCTTAATCCTTCTGATCATCAAGCCAGAAGGACATTCTGTCAATGTGTTTCAAAAAAGATTGCTGAACATCAGCATTTTACTTTTGATATCCTTTTAACTAATGAAGCCAGAGATGGAATTTTTAACTTTCATAAAAGCGAAATTGATTATTTCGCAATTCTTGTGGAACAGAAGAAAGGTAAGAGTGGAAAACTTTTGAGCCATGATTATCAAATAAGATCTGGTGGTAGTTGCCTCTCTATACCTCAAGTAAATACAACATTAGCACAAAGATGTTATACATATTTGGGTCCTCGAACGTACAATGAATTACCACCTGGAACAAAGATAAATTCATTTAATTTGTTCAAGAAATATGCCAAAAATCGGATTTTAAACTTACCCCGATCCACGGTTCATGCTGTTATTGATCTGAAGAACAACCAGACTTTCCTTATACATATTTTAAAATAACTTTTTCTTCCTACTTGAGGTTTTTTCTGAATATATGCTGCTTCCTTGTAGTAATTTCACCTTCATCTTTCATAAAATATTTTTGTAGGCATTATTGCAGACAAGTTCAAACTTACGCTGTTTTGTCTGTAAAATTGTTTCTTCTCTGTTGACATTCCATTTCATGTACGGATTCATATCAAATAAAGTTTATTATTATATGATTGTTATTATTATTATTATATATGTTTATAAGATTTTATTATATGAAATTTCATTATTTACGATTTATTATTAATTAGAATAATTAGTTATTAGCCTTAATTGATGGCAAATTTATGAAATAAATAAATGAATTTTATTTTAATTATTAATTAAATTTTGAATAAGGATTTATTATTTATCAACAGTTAATTAGAAAAGTTCACCTTTGAATGGATTGAACTCAATTATCATGAAATTTCACTCTTTTATATATGATTTGAGTATGAATACTTGTTAGATCACCCTTTTATCAGCTTGTATTGTGTGTTGCTCGCTAAGATTATAATGTTGTTATTGAATAATTGAAATTTTAATATTATTAATTTTGATTTGGTCTATTAGGGAGGGTTCAGTTTGAATTTATAATAGGTTAATTTTTAAATATATATTGAATCAAGTAATTTGAAATATAAAAATCAGTGACTAATAATCTAAATGTCTAAATTCTTTGTTCTAACCTACTAACCTCAATTCTTTTTATTTTAATACTAACGTGAACAAGCAATGATTTACTGTTGAAATTAAAAAAGAATTACAGAACTAAACTTATTTATACCTGTGGTAAGTTTGATCATCAATTAACAATGTACTTTTTATGTTGGCTTTGTTCGATTTCTGGGTTTTGTTTTGGTTCTTGAAGAGAGTTTCTGTGGTTTACTATTGATCTAAAAGATTGAAAGGCAATGTAGCGGCATCTGTTATAGCACAAGGACTATCTGTATAAAGAATGTTAAGGAAACCAAATAATTATATATTATGAATAAAATAGAACAAATAGAGGCTTATACTTGATAGAAGATATATAAAATTATTTGAATATTTTAATATTAGCGTTCTACATATTTAATATCACAAAATTATATTTAATAATTAGAACTTCGGGAATTAAATTAATGTCAGATAAGTACCACTTATATCAAAAGTATATAAAAAGTAACTTAGTTAGATATCCAATAATATTGAATATTCTAAGCAAGATAGTTTTATGATGAAATTCTTAAAATTATGTTAAACATTTTTGAAAGATATTTGTTTTCATAAGATTGATCAGCAGAAACAAAATTTTGTCTATTCAAAATATTTCATTTATAGGATTTTGGTTAACCATTTTTATTTATTGTATTTTATTATATCATTTGGATGTCTTATAATGAATGTTTATTTTATATGTCGTTTGATATAAGTGGTACTTATATGACATTATTTTGATGTAATTCCTGAAGTTATAGTTATTAAATATAATTTTTTGAAATTGAATATGTAGAAGGCTAATATTAAAATATTGAAATAATTTTATATACCTTCTATCAAGTATTAACCTCTATTTATGTTATTTTATTTATAATATATAATTATTTGGTTTTCTTAACATTCTTTATGCAGATAGTCCTTGTGATATAACAGAGGCCGTTAAATTGTCTTTCAATCTGTTAGATCAAGGGTAAACCACAGAATTATTTATTTGAGTTAACATTACACTCCATTTATATTTTGAGTTTTCATTTACCAGAAGCTTTTTGAATTGTTAAAAGGTGAGAAAATATTTTTATTGATTGATGTTATATTTTATTGAATATGAATATAATTGAGTTCTGCAAAGTCTCTCTTAAAACTTGTTTTTTAGTAATGTTTTTACAAATCTTGAGATTTTATAAAAAGGAACTTAGTTAGACATCCAATAATATTGAATATTCTAAGTAAGATAGTTTTGATGAAGTTCTGCAGATTATGTTAAAAATTTTTGAAAGATATTTGTTTTCATAAGATTGATCAGCAGAAACAAAATTTTGTCTATTCAAAATATTCAATTTATAGGGTTTCGGTTAATAATTTTTATTTATCGGATTTTATTATATCATTTGGATGTCTTATAATGAATGTTTATTTTATATGTCGTTTGATATAAGAGGTACTTATATGACATTAATTTAATTCCTGAAGTTATAATTATTAAATATAATTTTTTGAAATGAAATATGTATAAGGCAAAAATTAGAATATTTAAATGATTAGGATTAACTACATCAGTTATATTTTTTGTCGAGTCATTACAGCCAAAAGTTTAACGATGTGTAGGGGAATAAGGATTAACTTTTCTTTATTAAAGATTTATTGGTTGAGAGTGTGACTATTTGATTTTAATTCATCCTTATAAGAGAAACTATGTCTTTGATTATAATTTCTGGAATTGTCATGAGAATAACTTCTGTTCGATTGAAAGTTCTCATTTCTTCTTTTTCTATCTTATAATTCATATTGTGAGAAATATAATCTTGTATGGCATTTACGGTTTCGTTAAAACTCATAGCATTGTTAGTTACAAGATATGTTCTTAGTTCAATTGGACAGTTTGAAATTGATACCATTTTACAAATTATCAATATATTATTTCAATATAAAAGTTTCTCCGGATCTGGAATATCATCAGCGTCTATTCTATAGTTAGTTCTTATTTTTAAAGATACTGTTTAATCCAAGAATTTTATTGAATCATCATTAGGTGTCTTAGTTAGAAATTGTAAATTATGAATAACTACATCGACATTAATATGATCGCCAAATTTCTCATATAAAAATCTTTTAAAAACTTCCCAATTATCGCGTATATCTGAAGTCGCTACTTCCGCTAGTACTCTGCCGGTAAATTTAGATTTCACAACTGCGAAGCAATAATTCTTCATTAAATGATTTTCATTTGTGAACATCATTGAATAATTTTCCTCACTCTTGATGAATGAGTGTAGTTCATTTTCGATTCCTTATAATTTAGGTAATAGACAACCAAGTCTCTGCCAGAGAATCTGCACGGGTCTCGTTTGCTATTATATGGTTATTAATAGGCTAATTGAAATGAATTAACGTAAATAGAGGTCATTCTTGATAGAAGGTATATAAAATAATATAAATATTTTAAAAAATTTAAACAATTTTAAAAAATTAGCCTTCTACATATTTAATTCCAAAAGATTATATTCAATGATTATAACTTCTGAAAATAAATTAAAATAATGTCGTATAAGTACCACTTTTATCATGACATAAAAAACATTCATTATAAGACATCCAAATGGTATAACAAAATCCAATAAATAAAAATTATTAACTAAAATCCTATAAATTAAACATTTTGAATAGACAAAATTTTGTTTCTGCTTATCAATCCTATGAAAACCAATATCTTTCAAGAATATCCAACATAATCTTAAGAATTTTATCACAAAACTATCTTACCTAGACTATTCAATATTATTGGATATCTAACCAAGGTACTTTATACAAAAACTCAAGATATGCAAAACATTACTGAAAAACAAGTTTTAAAATCGACTTTGCTCATCAGTATTCAAATATTCATATTCAATAAATATAAAATCAATTAATAACACATATTCAAACTCACCCTTCGTCTTCGAGAAAAAGTTCTATTTAAAAAATGAGAACCTTAAATAGGTATCCACTACCCACAGAAATATCTCTGTGGTTTAACCTGATCTAGAAGATTGAAAGACAAATTTAACGGCCTTTGCTATAACACAAGGACTATCTGTATGAATGTTTGGGAAACCATATAATTATATATTATAAATAAAATAACGTAAATAGAGGTCATTCTTGATAGAAGGTATATAAAATAATATAAATATTTTAAAAAATTTAAACAATTTCAAAAAATTAGCCTTCTACATATTTAATTCCAAAAGATTATATTCAATGATTATAACTTCTGAAAATAAATTAAAATAATGTCGTATAAGTACCACTTATATCATGACATAAAAAACATTCATTATAAGACATCCAAATGGTATAACAAAATCCAATAAATAAAAATTATTAACTAAAATCCTATAAATTAAACATTTTGAATAGACAAAATTTTGTTTCTGCTTATCAATCCTATGAAAACCAATATCTTTCAAGAATATCCAACATAATCTTAAGAATTTTATCACAAAACTATCTTACTTAGACTATTCAATATTATTGGATATCTAACCAAGGTACTTTATACAAAAACTCAAGATATGCAAAACATTACTGAAAAACAAGTTTTAAAATCGACTTTGCTCATCAGTATTCAAATATTCATATTCAATAAATATAAAATCAATTAATAACACATATTCAAACTCACCCTTCGTCTTCGAGAAAAAGTTCTATTTAAAAAATGAGAACCTTAAATAGGTATCCACTACCCACAGAAATATCTCTGTGGTTTAACCTGATCTAGAAGATTGAAAGACAAATTTAACGGCCTTTGCTATAACACAAGGACTATCTGTATGAATGTTTGGGAAACCATATAATTATATATTATAAATAAAATAACGTAAATAGAGGTCATTCTTGATAGAAGGTATATAAAATAATATAAATATTTTAAAAAATTTAAACAATTTTAAAAAATTAGCCTTCTACATATTTAATTCCAAAAGATTATATTCAATGATTATAACTTCTGAAAATAAATTAAAATAATGTCGTATAAGTACCACTTATATCATGACATAAAAAACATTCATTATAAGACATCCAAATGGTATAACAAAATCCAATAAATAAAAATTATTAACTAAAATCCTATAAATTAAACATTTTGAATAGACAAAATTTTGTTTCTGCTTATCAATCCTATGAAAACCAATATCTTTCAAGAATATCCAACATAATCTTAAGAATTTTATCACAAAACTATCTTACTTAGACTATTCAATATTATTGGATATCTAACCAAGGTACTTCATACAAAAACTCAAGATATGCAAAACATTACTGAAAAACAAGTTTTAAAATCGACTTTGCTCATCAGTATTCAAATATTCATATTCAATAAATATAAAATCAATTAATAACACATATTCAAACTCACCCTTCGTCTTCGAGAAAAAGTTCTATTTAAAAAATGAGAACCTTAAATAGGTATCCACTACCCACAGAAATATCTCTGTGGTTTAACCTGATCTAGAAGATTGAAAGACAAATTTAACGGCCTTTGCTATAACACAAGGACTATCTGTATGAATGTTTGGGAAACCATATAATTATATATTATAAATAAAATAACGCAAATAGAGGTCATTCTTGATAGAAGGTATATAAAATAATATAAATATTTTAAAAAATTTAAACAATTTTAAAAAATTAGTCTTCTACATATTTAATTCCAAAAGATTATATTCAATGATTATAACTTCTGAAAATAAATTAAAATAATGTCGTATAAGTACCACTTATATCATGACATAAAAAACATTCATTATAAGACATCCAAATGGTATAACAAAATCCAATAAATAAAAATTATTAACTAAAATCCTATAAATTAAACATTTTGAATAGACAAAATTTTGTTTCTGCTTATCAATCCTATGAAAACCAATATCTTTCAAGAATATCCAACATAATCTTAAGAATTTTATCACAAAACTATCTTACTTAGACTATTCAATATTATTGGATATCTAACCAAGGTACTTTATACAAAAACTCAAGATATGCAAAACATTACTGAAAAACAAGTTTTAAAATCGACTTTGCTCATCAGTATTCAAATATTCATATTCAATAAATATAAAATCAATTAATAACACATATTCAAACTCACCCTTCGTCTTCGAGAAAAAGTTCTATTTAAAAAATGAGAACCTTAAATAGGTATCCACTACCCACAGAAATATCTCTGTGGTTTAACCTGATCTAGAATAAATTTGTAGTATTAAATATGTAGAAGGCTAATTTTTTAAAATTGTTTAAATTTTTTAAAATATTTATATTATTTTATATACCTTCTATCAAGAATGACCTCTATTTACGTTATTTTATTTATAATATATAATTATATGGTTTCCCCAAACATTCATACAGATAGTCCTTGTGTTATAGCAAAGGCCGTTAAATTTGTCTTTCAATCTTCTAGATCAGGTTAAACCACAGAGATATTTCTGTGGGTAGTGGATACCTATTCAAGGTTCTCATTTTTTAAATAGAACTTTTTCTCGAAGACGAAGGGTGAGTTTGAATATGTGTTATTAATTGATTTTATATTTATTGAATATGAATATTTGAATACTGATGCTCAAAGTCGATTTTAAAACTTGTTTTTCAGTAATGTTTTGCATATCTTGAGTTTTTGTATAAAGTACCTTGGTTAGATATCCAATAATATTGAATAGTCTAAGTAAGATAGTTTTGTGATAAAATTCTTAAGATTATGTTGGATATTCTTGAAAGATATTGGTTTTCATAGGATTGATAAGCAGAAACAAAATTTTGTCTATTCAAAATGTTTAATTTATAGGATTTTAGTTAATAATTTTTATTTATTGGATTTTGTTATACCATTTGGATGTCTTATAATGAATGTTTTTTATGTCATGATATAAGTGGTACTTATACGACATTATTTTAATTTATTTTCAGAAGTTATAATCATTGAATATAATCTTTTGGAATTAAATATGTAGAAGACTAATTTTTTAAAATTGTTTAAATTTTTTAAAATATTTATATTATTTTATATACCTTCTATCAAGAATGACCTCTATTTGCGTTATTTTATTTATAATATATAATTATATGGTTTCCCAAACATTCATACAGATAGTCCTTGTGTTATAGCAAAGGCCGTTAAATTTGTCTTTCAATCTTCTAGATCAGGTTAAACCACAGAGATATTTCTGTGGGTAGTGGATACCTATTTAAGGTTCTCATTTTTTAAATAGAACTTTTTCTCGAAGACGAAGGGTGAGTTTGAATATGTGTTATTAATTGATTTTATATTTATTGAATATGAATATTTGAATACTGATGAGCAAAGTCGATTTTAAAACTTGTTTTTCAGTAATGTTTTGCATATCTTGAGTTTTTGTATGAAGTACCTTGGTTAGATATCCAATAATATTGAATAGTCTAAGTAAGATAGTTTTGTGATAAAATTCTTAAGATTATGTTGGATATTCTTGAAAGATATTGGTTTTCATAGGATTGATAAGCAGAAACAAAATTTTGTCTATTCAAAATGTTTAATTTATAGGATTTTAGTTAATAATTTTTATTTATTGGATTTTGTTATACCATTTGGATGTCTTATAATGAATGTTTTTTATGTCATGATATAAGTGGTACTTATACGACATTATTTTAATTTATTTTCAGAAGTTATAATCATTGAATATAATCTTTTGGAATTAAATATGTAGAAGGCTAATTTTTTAAAATTGTTTAAATTTTTTAAAATATTTATATTATGAAATGAATTAATTCGGCTGATATGTACCAAAAATCATTAATAAAGAGTATGAGCTATGGTAATATAAAGTTCTAGAAATCTAGAAATTCTAGAAATAGAAGTTTCTAGAACTTTCTATTACCATAGCTCATACTCCTTATCAATGATTCTTGATACAGATCAGCCGAATAAATTCATTTCAATTAGCCTATTAATAACGATATAATGGCAAACGAGAACCATGCAGATTCTCTGGCAGAGAAACTTGGTTCTCTATTATCTAAAATATCAGGAATTATGTATTATTATTTTCAGAAAAGAAATTGTATTATTTGGTTTTTTATTAATCAAGAAACATAGAGAAAACTTTTACGATCGGTTTTTAGACAGGAAAACCTACGAAAAACTAAAAAAAATCGATTTTTGTGAAAACCTTTAACAAAACGTCACAAGTTTTACAGTAAAACTTGGAAAAAAGGGGAATAATTTTGGGCCAGATTATTCAGTTGGGAGAGTAACAAATGATTGCTCACCAACTCCTTGAATTTCTTTAAGGGGTGAAGTCGTTAAAGGCACTACCTCTTCAATCGAGCTCCACAATTTTCTCCTACTTGTTCTTCGCGCTGAACAGTTTGAAAACTAACAGTCTTTGGTGAAATGTTTTTAGTATTCACGATCACGCACAAAAACTTAACTTTTTCACAAATCCCGTTCTCGTCGCCAATTATATTTTTAAAGGAAAATATGCCTTTTTTGAAAAGGTCTTTATTTGAAAATTCACAATGAATAGCTTAACATATAAGCGAATTCCAATGATAATACTACTCTCAAAATATTGATGTACACTCTTTTATATTATATTCTTATCTGAAAAATGCAAGTATGTGGGATGCTACGGCGAATTTGCGAATTGTAACTAAGCCAAATTATACATTGTTTTATTTATTCCTTGTGGGACTGATTATAATTTTCATCATTAAAATTCAGGGTAGAGATTCTGTTACTATATATATATATATATATATATATATATATATATATATATATATATAAATATATATTTTTAATTTTGGTAGGCTTGAAACCTTTGTGGATTACCCAGTCATTACAATAAGTTTCATATTCTTCGGACATTAGGCTTCAAGAGCTTCACATCCATTTTTATATGTTTTCACTTTGAGTTTTATTATTTTTATTAGTAAAGAGTTTTCCAAATCCTACTTACCCATAAGTGCATTTGCAACAGCTGGCGGCATCACGCAAGTTCCTACAAGCCAGTCTGCGATTGCAAGAGACATTACGAAACAATTCGTCACAGTCCTCAGTCTTCGTGTCGTTATCACTGCCAGAATAACAAGTGTATTACCTAGTATCACTATAACTATCACAATGCTCAGGAGCACAGCCAATGCTATCTTCTGAAACTCTTTTGTTGAATCGTCCAAGCTCGACCGATCGCTGAAGTTCAGGTGATCATCTAGTATAGTCGAATTCGAGATGTTCGTTGTCATACCTAATAACTCCTGGAACAATAAGATACAGGAAGGAGTTAATTGAGAAGTTTTACGAACGAAGGGGAAATGTTGACTCAATTGAATCAGACTTAATTCATCTTGAGCTTCAAGTCTTACGCTCGTATAATGGATATTGGGAAGTTAACCGGTAATTCCAATAAATTATCATTTCTGTAAAGGCCTTTATGGAAACACGGGATTTAATATGCAAGATGTTATGACTGAGAGGATCAAATAATAAAGCGTATTCAATCAAAATCTGCGGATGAAGTCTGAGTTTTTTAGTCTTTAGTTGATGAAAACTCCATCTTTATGAGAAAGAAACTATTATCGTCTATTAAAGTGGAAAAATAATAATAGAAATAAAGGATTATGAGATGAAAATAACCTTCCACGAATATAGGCTTGGAACTAGATTACGTAATTAATTTTTTCGACATAAAGTCAGCATAAGTCCAGTACCGCTAGATCTAAGGACTCTTTTCATAAGCTCCTCAGATAATTCGGCCCAGAAATTTCAATCGTCGCTACCATGGTTTGATGGAATTTCTTCTTATTAGTCTGGGAAATGAATGGTCTGAAGGCCTTGGCGGTATTAACTGCGAGTGATCCTTGAAGATAGTTTAAGGAATACTAGCATCGGTGAGGTCTCTCAGATGATTCAAATACTGGATGGTTTTCGATCTTCTTTCGTCGGAACAACAGTAGTAGGCGGTAGTGGTTTCCTGATAACGTCCTGGATCCAATAGTATACTTCAGTGGTAGGACTGCCACTATCATGTGTAAAAGTATGCAACCGAAATGTTTCTATAGATGGTGAGAGCCATCAGTCTATGCACTGCAAGATCGCTTTTACATCACCATCGGCTTTCTTTCATGATACGAAAATATTCACCGGCATATTTTTCTTTAACCTCACACATGTCGAGTTTTGTGTCTATGAACTAGATTTGCAGAAAGCATTGCTTTTCTGTTATCATTCGCAGAAAACTGCTATACAATTGCACCGAATATCGAAGCCTATGGTTAGCACGGTCTTGGTAAAATACATAATTTACAGTGGTTTAATTCAAAAGTGGTGATTTCGACTTGACAAACGAAAGTCATGGGAAACTACCAAAACATTTAGAGAAAACTAATTGCAAGCTTCAGGAGTTCAACATGATACTCAAAGTCAACAAGATCTCGCGGATCAATTGAATAAATTAAATCAAATAAATATATTCAGGTTCCATACTTCTTTCTGTATTCTATAACTGGTCACGCTCGCCCGCGAGAAACTTCTACCTTCCACGATGGCGAACCAAAGTTTCCAATCGCTGGGTATCCTAAAAACAAGGATGCAACGACGAAATCATGAGAAGACTCAAATTGTAAATATAAATGTAAGAGTGTTTAATAATCCAGAAATTCAGTACGAATGTATTAAGGTTCACTCGAATTTTTTCTCGTTAGTATATTTGAGTCAGTAAAGGAACTTTTCTTCAGCAAGTAGAATAAGATATTTTATTACTTATAACCAGGAAATATACATTTTCGATTTTACATCTAAAGAGTTTTTCAAAAATTGACTCAAAAGCGATGTGCTCCAGAAAAATTACAATTTTGTAATTTATTGCTCTCAATGAGAGCTTTTGTTGAAATTTCTACCCGAATAGTATTTTATTAGGGTCATATTTTGCAAGGTCTCCCTTTATTTATTTGATCAGCAGTAAGAATTAATTGAATAATTTGTTCATGTGCTCGAAAACAACTTCTACAATTCTTCTAACCCCTTTTGCTTGAATAAAAACAAAATCTAGTTCCACCTCGAAGAAGAGGAGGAAACATCCAATATTCGTGATAATTTTGAACTGCTCCATCTGTTACTATTTATAAGTTGATTATAACTAAAGGAATGTTTTCGTCTCTCTATAAAAAGTTAGAAAGTTCACTAATTTTTATGAGTGCTGTTTAGGTATTACCTCGTCACCGGACAACTGTGAAGTATATAGGTGCAGCGCAGAAGATCAGGAAAAAAGTATGATAACAAGAATGCAAGCGTTATGAAATATCAGAACAGTAAAGAAGAGTGGGCAACATATGTTACTCAAATATATTGAATATTTTAGATTTACACAGATCCGCTTGGTCATATATTATTTGCAGATTATTTTTATTTTATAACTTCTTGAATATTTCACCAGGCTCAAAATAAAATAATATTGAATAAGATTATTTTGATTTTCACAAATTTTTATTATTATTTAATACAAAAATTGTTTCGCTATGACAGAAGCATCTTCAGGTAGGTTTACATTTTGAAATTTGGTAGACATCATTTCAGGACATACTTTCTACGATAATTTTGAAATTCTACATATAGAAAGTAAAAGTTATGTTTTGAACCAGTTAGACTTCCTTGAGATAAATTAGCACAATAAAATTGGAATATTACTTAACGAACAATTAGATTAAAAAAACTCACCTGTTTAATATATTCATATGAGCTGAAAGAGACCTTTTTTGGGTTTAGTGCTCAATAAAATTTTTTGTGCAGCCGATTTCTGAAACAAATTTAGTTATTCAAAATGTAAGCCTACCTGAAGATGCTACTGTGATAGCGAAACAACTGTTGTATAAAACTACAATTTGAATTTGTGGAAATCAGAATATACTTATTTAATAATATGTAACATGGATTTTAATCAACTATATCAAATATTCAACCTTCCTGTTTCTTGATTCTTCCGATAAAATTTTCAAATTGATTATTGTGTTAGAAGAGTGTCAATTTTCTATGCAAAAGTTTGCCAATATAGAAGTTAGCTTGTTCTATGTGCAACTAATTTTACATTAATTGAATCTTGTTTTAAATGGACGGTCTGGTATGTCCTACGAGTATATGACTACTGCTCAAAAATTAAGGATGTTGACAGAATATAATAGAATAGAGTTTATTGATAGCAACCTACATAAACTCTTAAAATAACTGTAAGTTTTGCACCTTGAGATGAAATCTGTATACAGTATTGACTAAATCACAATTCTTAACTTTAATTTACGCAATAAACAAATTAAACTCATATATTTTGATATCTGCAAGTAATCCCTCAAATTAAACTTCAACTTGGCACTTCTTGCAATCGGCGAAAATATATCTTGATCGGTGAAAAAAAAGTCTATGAATCGGTGCAATGTCGCTTTCGGTGGAAATACTTCCCTATCAGTGGTGTCTACGAGTCGGTGAAAAAAATATCTTCCGACTGTTTTTGAAATCTGTGGTTTTTATAATATGTTTCGGAAGAATTTGACGTACCCATTGGAAAAGTTTTTATCTCACTGTTTACCTTTGACTATGTGTTATGCGTTAATTTGTATACATTTTATTTATTTAGCTCCTTCCACGGGTATATTTTTGATACAAATGATTGTCTCAATACAAGTTTTAAATTGATTTGTTTACAAAAAATGCCTACTTGTTCATATTCCTTTCTCAAAGTTCAGTAAGTAATCAAAGAATCATTCAAACATAAAATTATTTTCGATTGTAATTGCAGTTGCCCTGAAGAAGAAACAAACATTTTCGAAAGCTTGGCTATGAATAAAGAGTAAGCAATATATATATATATATATATATATATATATATATATATTTGTTTTTTTGTCTTCATTATTATTTTCTTGAGTTATCATATTTACGTCGAGTTTATTATTCCGTGTATTAACGTTGGATCTTCTCCTCGATAAGCCTTATATTATCTACTCATTGAATGTTTATTTATTTCTCATTTCTTCCATTTGTTTCGCTATAACTGTAATCAAATTTTTCCTATCTTTTTCACCGCTCTTGGCCTCTTATACTTACCTTCTCCAGCTTTTTAGAGTAACTATATTCCCTCATTGTAATGGAAATTTTCTGTTGTTGAATGCACTCAATAATCCTCAGCATGTAAATTTGTCTTAAGTTTATTACTTTTGATATCTTGTATATACTGTCGGAAAGAAATGTTATTTTTTCCTATTATACCATACGAAAACTGCACCAGTACTAGTGCCTCATAAATAATTTGTAGGCGTTTTGCAAATCTTATACTTTGTGTTATATACTTAAATCTATAAAGGATTCCTCGCAGTTTTCTCAAAAAGAAAGATGTATGATCGTGCCTTTTTAGACTCTCGTCAATGACGATACCAAGATGCTTTGCTGAGGCTTTTTTCACAATTTTCAAATCTCCTACATTTGGTATTCCTCTCTTACTTGAGACAAAGATTAGATATTTAGTTTTTTGAGGATTTATAATTATTTTGTTCATTTGAAACCATTTCATCAAAGTCCCAAATTCTACGATAACCTTTTTAGACTTTCCCCATGTGTCATCTTGAAACAAAACTATAGTGTCATCCGCAAATCATTTCTCCTTTGTTATTAACTACGAACAGATTGTTCAAATAAAGACTGAATAAGAGAGGGCCAAGCAGTGTACCCTGTGGTTTCCAAAGGCAACTCGATTTTTTCTGCTGTATTTTCCATTGAGAGTCACAATTTGAGTTCTATTCGATATATAGCTCTGGAGAATATATAGTATTTTTCCGCGGAATTCGCAATTTACAAGTTTTCCCAAAAGCCTATCATGACTGACGGTATAGAATGCTTTTGCGAGATCTACTACAACCACCAACGTAGTAATTTTTTATTAACATGGAGTAAGCACTAGTTGAAACCTTATAACAATTTCATTTAAAATAATTCACGCAGTTTTTATGTTTTTTTCGTCCAAATTTTTGTATATGAAATCGGTTACCTTTTGAATTGCATCTTCGCTAGACATGGCTTTACGAAATCCGAATTGACAGCTTGAAATAATATTGTTTGTTTCCCATGACCCCATGCGTATTTTATCAAGTTTTCAAAGATCTTGCCCAGATTCGGTCTATAATTTGTCATACGACCCCAATCTCCACTCTTGAAAAAGGGTTTCACTATTCCTACAATTAGAATTTCTGGAAAACACGTGTTTTGAAATCTTTTATTCACTAAATGAGTAAGTAGTTCAGAAATCAGTTGTTGTATTTCTTTAAGTGTTTCTGCGCGTATTCCGTCACGATCAGAAAATTTTTTCATTTCAAGCCCTTCACCTAAAGATCTATCCAGGGATCTGTTTTTTCCGTCAAATCAGGTGGGGTTATTTTACTTGCATATTTTCCACCTATTTCACTGAAATAGTCATTGAAAAGATTCATTTTGTGACTATCCTTTTTATTGGCATCATCATAATGTTACAAATCTTTCCAGTTTTCGGCAGTAAGTAGGTTCTTAAGATTGTTATAATTGGTCTGTTTCGGCTTGGTTTTTGTCTAGGGTTTTATTTGTCTATAGTAAAATAGAGTAATAATATGTGATAAGATTTCACAATATGATCCCACCAATACTCAAATCTCCAGCAAGTATACCCTCAACGAAAAAATTGTTCAAGCATGTGCCGCTATCGGGACGAGTAATATTATTAATGAAAGATGTATATCCAGACATATTTAGTATGTTATCATACTCTTCTACGTGGAATTCTCGGAAAATAAAGTGATACTCATGTCACCTGTAAGAATGTGATCAGCATAATACTTTTCCCTTTCTACATATAAAGTGAAAATTCCTTGTTGAATTCCACAATTAAATCATGTGGCGACTTATATATTGAAGTGATTCTAACCTTTTTTTTCCTTGACTATGGAAGCGTAAATCCAGTGCTGTAATCCTTCCTAATTTAACATTGGAATAGTCAAAATCAATTCCATTTTTTATATCTGATGTTATTCCTTCATTGTTTTTTGTATTTTTCCTCATTATAAACTTGTTGACATCCTCTCATATTGAACAGATCCTGATCCTCTATTTTAAAAGTCTCAGTTAGTATAATGATGTCAAAATCAGTAGGTAAAGTTTCCAAGAATAACTCGCATTCATTAAAATTTCTTTGTATACTATTAGGAGTACAAATAAGTTTCCGCCGTTTTATTGAAGATGGCACAACACGGAGTTTCGGTTAGCTTTCGCAGATGATAACCGGCTTAAAAAATAGTTTGAACATTTAAGAACAACATAACCTATTAATATCATTGATTTCATATTGGTAAAATATAATTTTTATAAGTTGAAAATGTCAAAATTTGAGCCAAGTAGGCGTCATTTGCGGGAAATATTAGTTTACTTCTTTAATTTAAAGAAATCTGCTGCTAAGGCGCATCAATTGCTCGTAGAAGCATATGGTGAGGGTGCTTTGAGTGAGAGAACGTGTCGAGAGTGGTTTCAAAAGTTTAAAAACGGTGATTTCGACGTAGAAGACAAAGATCGCAGTGGAAGGCCAAAAATTTACGAGGATGCAGAATTGGAGGAATTATTGGAGGCAGATTCATCTCAAACACAAAAAGAACTTGCCGTAACATTAGAAGTCACTCAGCAAGCAGTCTCACATCGTTTTAAATCATTAGGAATGATTCATAAACAAGGAAATTGGGTTCCGTACGGCGGAAACTTATTTGTACTCCTAATACGTATATTCGTAACTATCTTGATTTCCCCAATTTTAATAATAGAATCAAATTCCCTCATATCACCTATGATTACTGCTACAGCATTGTAATCTTCATTTTGACATTCCCTCATGAAATGATTCCTTTTTGATAGGAAGTATCAGGTGTTTTTTGAGAGTGAAAGAATTTTTGATAGGGATAACTGTGATTTGATAGAAGGTAGAAGCCATGTTGTTTTGACATTAATGTTCGGTAAGCATTGACAAATTATCATGGAAAGACTCACGCCGCAACAACGTTAACAATCTGTTGAAATTTATTTTTCAAAATCAGTGTTCTATTCGCCAAACTTATAGAGCACTTCGTGAAATATATGGTTTACAGAATCGGCCATCAGAGTAGCTTATCCGTCGAATTATCGATAGATTTCGGACAACATTTCCTCTAGTCGATACAACAACAACAACAAGATTAAGAACTATACGTACAGGAGAAAATATCGCTGCTGTAATTCATAGTGTTAATCATGATCCAGATTAGACTATTCGTCGACGTTCACAACAAGTTGGACTCTGTGCATCCACCACATGAAAAATTTTGCGTAAAGATCTTGGTCTACACCCATACAAGTTTCAACTGGTTCAAGAACTAAAGCCAGTTGACCATAATAAGCGTTGTTTGCAGCTTGAAGTTGATCCACTTTTTTATCGTAAAATTGTATTTAGTGATGAAGCTCATTTCTGGTTGAACGGCTATGTAAACAAACAAAATTGCCGTTTATGGAGTGAAAACAATCCTCAAAAAGTTCTGCAGGTTTCATTGCATCCTGAAAAATGCACTGTATGGTGTGCTTCACACGCTGGAGGCATCATCGGTCCATATTTCTTTAAAAACGATGCTGGAGCTAATGTTACAGTGAATGGTGCTCGTTACAGATCGATGATCAATGATTATTTGTTCAAAAATTTGAATGGTATCGACCAAGAAGTGTTTTGGTTCCAACAAGATGGTGCTACACCCCATGCTGCTACCGTAACAATTGATTTATTGAAAGAAAGATTTGGCGATAACATTATTTTGAGAAATGGTCCAATTAATTGGCCTCCAAGATCATGCGACATAACTCCACTGGATTATTTTCTTTGGGGTTATGTCAAGTCATTGGTTTATGCTGATAAACTAGAAACAGTGGACGCTTTGGAAGCCAACATAACTCGTGTTATTGTTGAAGCAAAGCCTGAATTACTCGAAAAAGTGGTCCGAAATTGGTCTGGTCGAATGCGGTTCCTCAGAGCTAGTCGTGGTGGAGATATGCCGGAAATTATTTTTAAAACATAAATGCTATAAAATTAGCTTTAAAAAAATTTGCTTCAATCTTAATTTGAATATGTTTTATTTCAATTTAAAATTCTATCACTCTAAAAAAAACACCTGATATAATATGGAAGGAATGATACCCAATACATTTTCATTAAAATATTAGTTCTTTAACTTCATTTTTATGAATGAAATATATGCATTTTTTTCTCTGGTTTTCTTCCGCTTACAATTTTTTATTCTTACTTGTCTGCAACCGATTCCTTTCGAAGTTGCATTCCAGTTATCCTTTTGGGAAGTCTTTTGTTCCTTGTAGGAGAGTTTTTATGCGTACAAATGTGGTGTCGCTATTTATCCACTTGTTTGTTTCTACCAGTAGTCGATGATCCCGAAGCCAAATTCGTCTGTTCAGCAACTGGAGTATTCGGTGCGTGTAATTGGGTAAATGTTGCTAATTGTGGTGTTGATAATCCTACTTAAAATTATTATGTTTCTGCTGACAAATCAGACCGTTCAGTATAATGTTCGCTTCCGAGTGTTGGGTCAAAATTTTCAGTAACGGGGTACCAGGGGCACTATTTGGTCTATTTTCCTCCTCAGAATCCTCTAGTCCCTCCAGATCGTGAACATTCTGTCCAATATCTAGTTTATTTCCTTTTATGTAGGATCTCTCTATAAAATCTACTTAATAATAATAATAATAATAAAACTTCTTTTTTTCAAATAAGGCTTACAGATAAGATGCTCACCTGAAGTGAAATAGTGTCTAAATAAAATTAATAGGTTAGCTCTGTAATGTGACATTAAAAAAATCTCCTAGCTCATAAGGCTCAAGTTTTATAATCAAAGATTTCACTCTGTTTTTGAAGATTCTTAAATTATTTATGTTCTCAATTTTATTTGGCAAATGATTAAATATTCTTATACAACTATATGTCGGGTGTTTTTCACTTAAAGTCAATCTATGAATTGGAAAATTTAAATTTTGTGTTCTTGTATTGTAACAATTGCTGTCATTATATTGAGTGAATTTTTCTTTGTTCTTATGTAAGAATACAGCACATTCGTAAATGTATAACCCATAGACTGTGAAGATGTTATTTTAAACAATTCTCTACAAGTTTCATTATAATTCAGCTTAAAAATTACCCTTATTGTTCTTTTTTGTATTTTAAACATTTCTTCTAAATTTCTTTTAGTTCCCCAAAAAATAATCCCATATCTGAGTCTAGATTCAAAATTTGCATAATATAAAATTTTCATTGATTTATCATTCAGGTATTTTCTAGATATTCTAATTGCAAAGTTAATCTGAATCAATTTCTGACTTAAATTTTCCACATGTGCTCTAAAATTCATGAACGAGTCTATGAATACACCCAAAAATTTAGTGCTGTCCACAATATTTATAACCTTATTTTCTAAAGTAATGCTGGTTGGTTTGCTTTTATTAGTTCTGTTAGTACTGAAAACTATAAGGTTGGTTTTTTCCACATTAAGGGTCAATTCGTTCTTCTGTAGCCATTCATGTGTCCTATCGAAGAAGTTGGTACCTGCACGAATCAATTTATACTCATCTTTTGCTCCTACCAATAGGTTGGTGTCGTCCACATAATTGATCAGTTTTTCATCTTCCTCTGCTATATCTTCCAATTCATTCAGGAATATTAGGAATAGAAGCGGTCCCAATACCCCTCCTTGTACTATCCCTCTTTTATTTATAAGCTCAGTGGATTCAGCATTTTCTCCTTCCTTGATGATTTTCACTTTTTGTTTTCGTTTGCATATATATGATTCAATCCACTTGTATGCATTTCCTCTTATTCCATAAGCCTGAAGTTTCTTGAGCAGGTGTTCCTGGTTTATTGAATCATATGCTTTTGACATATCCAAAAATATGGTCAGTGCTAAGTTGTCTCCTTCCAACAGTTCCAATATATTCTTTGTTAATTCAAATATGGCTGTTTGGGTAGATTTTCCTTTCAGAAATGCGTGTTGTGTGTTACTGAAAAAATCACAACTATTCAGGAATTCTGTGATTCTGGAGCACATTATCAGTTCGAATATTTTTGAAAAACTTGGCAGAATACTGATAGGTCTGTAGTTTCCTAGCTCTTGAGGATTTCCTTTTTTATAACATGGGTCTGATAATCGCTGTTTTCAATTGTTCCGGGAACTTGCCTTCTTTAAACGACTGGTTTACCAGGTGTGCTAGGACTCCATTTATTTCAGGTAGGGCTAGTTTAATAAGACTTGTAGGTATTTCGTCTATTCCACTGGTGTGTTTATTCTTGAGTATTTTCCCTATTTTCAAAATCTCTGTAGGATTTGTCATTTTAAGATAGATAGATCTGTCGTTTGGTGTAAGGTTGCATTTTGGTTGATGATGTGTCTGTGAGCTGATGTTATTGAAATAATTATTGAATTTTTGTGCTTTTTCCTTGGGATCACCTTCTACAGCACATTCCTCTGTGTTCTTCTGCCTTCCCCTGATTTCATTACATATTGACCACATTGTCTTGTTCTTATTATCTGATTTCTTCAAATGTTTGGGTTTTGTATTTCCAAATTAATTGGTCATAGTCTTTTTTTGTTTTGTTATAAAGTTCTCTATATTTGACGTTACACCTGGTCATCAATAGTAAAATATCTAGCTGACTTTTGCATTTATTTATTTCTGTGTTTGATGGTATTTGCCTATTTCTTTTTGGTCCAAACTTCTTCAGTGGGAAACATTTATTTAGGATAGATTGAAAGGTTCTCAGAAAAGCCTGCCACTTTGAATCAATGTTGCTATCTACCTCCTCCTTGAATATAAATGACCAGTTCTGCTTTCTCAATTTTGTTATGAATTCACTTTTGGCTTCGTTGTTGAAGGATCTACAGTATTTCACCTTTGGTATTGTGTGGCATGTATTAGTAATAATCAATTCCTGTGCTCTGTGATCCGATATATGTAAGTCCAATGTTCTTGATTGCCAGTTTTCGATGTTAGTAAATATGTCGTCGATGCATGATTTGGATTTATCTGTGATTCTTGTATGTTCATTTATGGTCTGAGTTAGATTGAAAGAATTCATAAGGTTTATTAATCGGGTTTTCAATAGATTTTCATTAATCATTTCCACATTAAAATCACCTGCTATGATGATTTCCTCAAATTCTTCACTGACAATAGTCAATAGCTCCTCCATTTTTCCAAAGAAAACTTCTAGGTTGCCCTGTGGTGGTCTGTATATAGAACTGACTAGAACCTTTCTTGAACCCATTCGACAATCTACTACTGCGCATTCAAAGTTTTCTTCTATTCCGAGCTTCTTCATATTCGTTATTTCGAAAGTTTTCCAGGATTGATCAACATATATTGCTGCTCCTCCGTATCCATTTCTCCTACAGAATTTTGATGACAGTTTGAAATTATTTATTGCTAAAATCTTTAATTGTTCCTCAGTTTGCCAGTGCTCTGTAACACAAATTATTTTACAGTTTGGTGTTTGTTTCATACCTTGTTCAATTCTGTCTATTACATTTCGTATTGACTGAGTGTTTTGATGGACTATGCTGATTGAATATGGCTGTTTATGCGTATTTAGTTTATTTCCGAAACCCTTCTGCATGAAATCTTTATGTTTCAAGAAATCAAATCTTCTAATGCCTACTCCTGTCGGCCAGAATTCTGGTTTATACATTTAATCCTTCTTTTCAAATGGGGCAGTAATTAAAAACCTTTTCGACCTTTCTTCTACTGAAGGTATTTCCCTGACCATTATTTCCGCTTGTTCAAATCCTTCTTTTTTGGCTAGGTATTGTTTTATCATTTCATTTGTTGTTTCTCTCTTGACTCTAGACATAAATAGAGGTTAATACTTGATAGAAGGTGTATAAAATTATTTAAATATTTTAATATTAGCCTTCTACATATTTAATTTCAAAAAAGTATATTTAATAATTATAACTTCAGGAATTAAATTTAATTCAGTTTAATTTCTGAAGTTATTATTATTGAATATAATTTTTTGTAATTAAATATGTAGAAGGCTTATATTAAAATATTTAAATAAAAGAATCTACTTTGGCCATAAGTATTAATGAACTGAGCCTCCTACTCTCTTGAGACTGCTGCAGCGTGAGGTCATTTGCGATGGATACTGCAGTGCCAGTTTCTTCACTTTTTCGAAATATTTTTCTTGGTTTAATATGATACAAACCCGGTCATTTTTTGTTTTGGCCAGCGTATAGTAATCACTAATTTCCGGTGTTTCAATTTGAGTATCTGATATTTTATTGAGTTCACAACAAAGAAACTCTGCTGTCAAATTGGTACCTCTTTGTAGATCAAATAGTATGATTTTGTTCATTTCATATACGTTCAGTTAGATCGAGTGTGTTTTCAAGTTCTTCTTTTTCTGTCTGCAAAGTTTAATTTCTATTTTTCAATGTTGGCATTTCCAACAGTATCCTGTAGACGCGGATAAACGATATACGAATTTCCTTCAAAAGTCTATTTAGCGTTACTTCCTCCTCCAATGCCTGACTTTGCATTGTAAATTTTATAATGTATGACAACCTTTAGCTGGCAATTTTGATGCCCTCAAATCAAGGACTAGAAAAACATCAAGACAATTTAATCTGAGCTCTTAATTTCAAAAAATATGTTGTTGAAAAATACAAGGACACACTCTTCACTCCACTGAGACCGACCAGAAAGATTTGTCTTTTAAACAAAATGCAGCAAGGTCTAGTCCAAGTAAGGTGAAAAAACAGAGTAGTAGAAGATAGAGAAACAATCATTTGCAATTTCGAAATCATGAGGTGTGTGGAATGCTTCACTCCAAGCGATAGCAAGATGTTGAGATACAGATGTTGAGATACCGCAAGCGAATTTCAACCTGCGGCTGCAGTTCCCTGCGAAAACCACATAACGTTTACTCACGGTTCATCACTACCACCAATAAACCAAAAATAACGCAGTAACTTCCATGAAAAACCACTCAAAAAGTTTCACCAAACTGCAAACGACCTATTCCTTCAAAATGGCGACCATTTATGATGTTTTCGAAGATGCATATTTTCCATATCATCTCAATAACTTTTCTTCAAATCACTTAAACCTATACGGATTCTAGAAACGTCTTCTAGTTCGTCGTGATGCAAGTTTTTATCAAATTTTTTGTCCATGTGCGTTAGAAATACACATTTTAATGAATATCGAAACAGATTTAATCTGTTAATCTTCTACAATTTTGATTTAAAAAAAATTTTTTTTTTTAAAACTTCAAGAATTAAATTAATTTCTAATAATAAGCACTGCTTATATTTAATAGTCGTATAAAAATCAAAATTCACTATACAATATCAAATGGAATGAAAAACCCAACAAAAATAAATTATTATAATAATTAAAATTAAAAATAAGTAATATCAAATGTTTCGTTCCAAACATACGCAACTGAACTCGTCAGAAAGGCCGCGGTACGTATGTTTTGCCTTTGACAACATGTTCAGTTTCAATATAAGCCGTGCTTATATATATATATATATATATATATATATATATATATATGATATATATTATATATATATAATATATATTATATATATATATATATAATATATATATATATATATATATATATATATATATATATATATATATATATATTAGATATTATACATAAAATAAAATGAAATGAGGTTTATACTTGATAGAAGGTATATAAAATTATTTAAATATTTTAATATTAGCCTTTACATATTTAATTTCAACAAATCATGTTTAATAATTATAACTTCAGGAATTAAATTAAATTGACCATATAAGTACCACTTATATCAAACGACATATAAAATGAACATTAATTATAAGACATTCAATGAATGAATGAAACATAAAATGAATGTTTATTTTATATGTCGTTTGATATAACCGGTACTTATATGATATTAATTTAATTCAATTCCTGAAGTTATAATTATTAAATATGATTTTTTGAAATTTAATATGTAAAGGGCTAATATTTAAATATTTTCATATACCTTCTATCAAGTATGAACCTCAATTTATTTCATTTCATTCATAATATATAATTATTTGGTTTTCTTAACATTCTTTATACAGTTGGTCCTTGTGCTATAACAGAGACCGTTAAATTGCCTTTAAATTTTTTAGATCAATGGTAAACTGCAGAATTATTTATTTGAGTTAACATTACACTCCATTTAAATTTTCAGTTATCCATTTATCAGAAGCTTCCTGAATTGTTAAAGGTTGAGAAAATATTTTTTTGTTGATTAATATTATATTTTATTGAGTATGAATATAATTGAGTACTGACGAAGCAAAGTCTCTCTCAAAACTTGTTTCTCAGTAATCTATTAGATAGATATTAAGATATCCCATCATAAAAACTGAAGAAAATAAAAAATTCATTTCCCTATCGTACTTTGGTAGCATAAGTCCAAAAATGGCCGATAGTTTTTCAAAATCAGATGTTAATATTGCCTTCAAAACGCAAAACAAATTATCATCGGTATTATTTAACGCAAATGACCCTACTCCAACATACATAAATCAGGAGTTTATTAGTTATCTTGTTCTACGTGCAGTAATAAATATATAGGACAAACAGGACGTTCCTTCAAGACATGGTTCAACGAACATAAAATGAGTTTCATGAAAAATAAACAAAATTTTACTTTTGCCACTCATTGTCTAGAAAACGGTCATTCCTTTCCCGCAATAGATAATCTTAAAATTTTACATGTAGAATCAAAAGGGAAGAAACTCGATTATCTAGAATCTGTTGAAATTTTCGAATTAGTTCACAATAACAATAATGAAAAAATAATGAATAACTGTACGGAGCTATGTGAATCGAAAATATTTGAGATATTGAAAAAGTAACAACTGTTTGAAACCTTTTTTAACGAACATAAAATGAATTTAATGAAAAGTAGACAAAAATTCAATTTTTGCCATTCATTCTTTAGGAAACAGTAACTTCTTTCGACAAAAGAAAATCTTAAGAAAATTTTACATGTAGATTCAAAAGAAAAGAAACTTGATTATTGAAATTTTCATATTCGTTCACAATGAAAATAACGTAAAAAGTAATGAATGACATTACGGGGCTATGTAAATCCAAATATTTGAGATATAGAACAAAATAATGTAAAAATAATGAATGAGTTTACGGAGCTATGTATCCTCAAAAATTATTCGAGATATTTAAATGGCTACCATCTGTTTAACAACCTTCTTTGTCGATTGCCGACATTCCGATATCTGTTAGAAGGCCCCTCTTTTTTAACCCGGTTTTTTTATCACGTTCCGCTTGTAAACCTCCACCACTATTAGGTGTTACCGAGAATCTATCGAAATATTCAAAATATTTATCACTTTTGTTTAAATACCTCTGTATCACTGTTAGGTCTTCTGTTGTCTGATGATGGGATAGTTCATTTCCCGAAACTCGAGTCACAAGAAAATGTGTAATATATATTTTTATTGGTAGTAAAATATAGTAATTTCTACAATTCGTTTTGATTATGATCAACTACCAAATAGTAACGGCTGAAACAATTCAGTATCCCTAACCATTTTGTAAAGGATGCATTGAACAGGAAGTGGATTGAATTACAGGAATACACTTCTTTACCTTGTGGAGAATTTATCAGTACGGTTGAACTAATACAGTCAAAAAATTATTTTCAGTACGGAAGTGATTTTTACCAACAAATAGATGGATGTGCCATGGGCTCATCCATCTCAAGACCTATTGCAGAACTGGTGATGGAATTGGTGGAGGAACTTATAGTCGACAAATCAAAAGTTGAAATATTATTCTACAGAAGATACGTAGACGATTGCATCATGGCTGTTCCCCAAGACAAGACGGATGAAATTTTGAGTGAGTTCAATAGTTTTCACAATAAGATACAATTTACAATATAAAGATAAAATAATAACTAGATTTAACCCTCATTAGAAGTGATAATATCATACTCACACAATGATATACAAAGACAACCTGGTCAGCGAGATATTTGAACTTTTTATCAGATCATCCTTTCTGCCAAAAACGGAGTGTCATAGTAGGCATAACAGACCGTGCAATTACCCTAACTAGGCCATGTTTACGAATAGAAACACTGAACAAAGTTAGAAGAATCTTCACCAACAACAACTACCTGATAGATCTAGTCAACAAAATCATTAAACAAAGAACTCAAAGGTTTTACAACAAGATGAGGAACAGGAAAGAAATTCGAGAACAAAAATACATCTCGATTCCTTACGTACAAAACTTATCAGAAAATATAGGTAAAATTCAGCAAGCACATAATCAACAAATATGTCATAAAACACATTATATACTGAAGACATTTTTTACGCCATTAAAAAGTGAAATACCACCTTTGAAAGAATCAAACTTGGTATACAGTATACCATGCAACGATTGTGAGAAGGCTTATATAGGAACGTTATTACAACTCTTGAACAACAGATTAAATAGTCACAAATACATGAAAAACTGCACTAAATAAACATATAAGAACAGACAACCACAATCCAGACATCCGAAAATACGAAGATTCTTGCATACGAAACTAATAGTGACAAAACGAACATAAAAGAGATAATATTTATAAAGAAAAACAAAAACGCCATGAAAGATAGAACCGATATAAGGAACCTGAGCCAGATTTACCACACCATTATATAAAGATAAATGCTCAAAATTGATACAAAACCAAACAACAATACAAGAAATTTTGCAGTATCACTTATTGAATTATTATTAATTCACGACCATCCTATAACTGCTAATGATTTTTTTTGAAAGACATACGGAAATATCTGACGAAAATGTTAAAAACACCGATATTTCATGTTGGACTGCGGCATTCATGCAATATAACTAACACATAGACGATACTGCGTGCCAGTGAAAGATAAATCATTGTTTTAATATTTGACTTCGAGATAATAATTATTTTCTGCTTAGTTACATCACCTTTTATTATTATTGTAATATTTGTTACAGACTTGTCAAGTGACTGAAAAGTTTCAATTTGTTGCTGATAAAATTGAAAATGTCCTCAACCGAGAACGAAACGTCTTTTTAATATAAATAGTACATTTGTTTTTTTGTTTATGGAATCCAATTTCCCAAGAAACTCCAACATTATTGTAGTTGATGACAGGATTCAAGAAAATTTAAGTTATATATATATATATATATATATATATATATATATATATATATATATATATTATATATATATACAGGTTTAAGAAATATTTTTTTACACAACACTGGATATTCTTATCTGGGGAAGATTTCATAATATGATTATAGAGAACTCTTCTTTAACTGCTGGAAATAGCTAATCTCTTATGTCTTTCGAGACTGTTGAAATGATCTATCGATGCATTATCTATCTACTGGCTGGCAGATCACTAGTTATTAACTATTCCACTAGGAAATCATCTATTAAAGAAATCAAAAACTGTATCATCATATCAAATGTGTACATACATATCTTACTTTTTCAATATGTAGTGAATTTTTACACAGATTGATCTTTAAATATAGATGTGGATAAATTTATAAATTCTGATGCAAATAATTATATGGGTTGATTTTTAATCACTTTGTTATAATAACCACTACTTTAAAATACAAACTCTAGAGGCTCCACCAATTATGAGAAAAGTGTTAGAATTTGGGTTTATAGGGTTTATTTCTGAATAGGGAGCGTAGTTTTCTTAATGACAGATCTATGTCGGTTAAAATAGGTAAATCTTATTCCAGCAACTACTCTATTGGTCTTAAAGTTCTCAGGACTTCCTGTTGAGACCTCTTATATTTTTATTGTTCATGTTCAAGTACTCTGGATGTGAACTTTTATGATGACACTATTCCATTTTGCAATTTCAATAGATTTCTTAGAATACATTTGAACAAATACTTAAGATGGACAACTCACATTGACATTGATGACATTGAACAGTTCACTTTTTATAATCGGCAGAATATGTTTACTAGCTTTGTAATTAATTAATCTATTTATTTATTTATAAGTATACCGCTTCGACAGCAAGGTCATTAGCGTTATTGTACAATAAATTATTTACAATATATTTAAATTCAGGAAAACTTCCTAATTATATTTAACAAAATAAACTTTTACTCTAATTTATCAGATTTGACGGTTATGGATTTGATGAATGCTTCTGTGTTTGAGCCGGTTGATTTATCAATCTTCTATGGTGTTGGCTACCTTGTGGACTATTCTCTGTGGTTGGAGTGCATCTTGTTCATATTGGAGCGTTTTCTTTTGCTAATAGATGTATTAAGAAACTGTGGCCGATTCTTAGTCTTCTGAGGATAACTAGGTCCTTCCTCTGAGTAATGACCGGAGGAAGGCATGATATTGAGGAATCAATTAGGGCAAGTTTCGATCATTGTGTTTTCCAGGTGTTTTCCCATTTGTGTTTTATTTTGATTTTATATGAATAAGCCAAGTCGTAGTTGGTTAAAATAATTTTTCTTCTCCATCGTGGATTGCTTGTTTTGCTGCTTGGTCTAGTTTATCTTTGCCTTCAATAACATAATGTGAGGAAAGTCAGATTAGGGTCAAACCGTTGTTTTGAGTTTGGGAAGAAATCAGATCTTTTGACTGGGTTATAATGGAATTGGTGAAAAAGGGTTGCTGGAATGTTTGGATGGCGATGACAGAGTGAGGGATTTTATTTTCAAGGATGAACTGTAGGGCTTGCTGGATCGCTATCAATTTGGCGGTAAATATACTTGTTTCTGCAGGGAGTTAACATTTTTTGTTGTTGTGGTAGGGGTGAGAAATGCGCATCCAACTCCTGTAGGTTTCCTTGCACCATCAGTGAATATTATGTATTTTTTTCTTCATGTTTTTCTATAATTTCTCCTAATCTTTGTTGGATAATGCATACATGAGTGTCAGTTTTCTTGTAGGTTGTAAAAGATATGTCAGTTTCAAATTCTCTGTTGGTCCATGGTTCTTGTACTGGTAATTTATAGCCACTGGTTTCAGGAATATTTGATCCAACTATTGAGTGGTTAACTCTGAAATATAGTGGGGTTTTAGATTCGGTTGTTCTATGTAGTGTTGTTTGAACCTTTGGCTATAAATCTGTTTTTGTACGGGATTTTGTGCGTCAGCAGAGATTCTCGAGGCATAGGTTAGTTAAAGCATTTCTCTCCGGATTGATAGTGCTATTTCTTCCATTTCTCTGCAGAGGCTGTTTGCGGGACTAGTTAAGTAAGCCCCAGAAGCTAAGGAGGTTTTGAACAACATCAAGGCTATTAAGATGAGTTTTGCTAGGTGGTTGTATCTATATACGATGCATCCGACGTCTAATTTTGATGTTATAAATGTTTTGTAGACGGTGAGGAGTGTTTTTCCTTCAGCAACCCCAGGATTTATTTAATAAAACTTTCATTATATTTAATCTCCTTACACAGTCTTCTTTTAGCTGTTTTATGTGTTCTTTCCAAGTTAGTTTTGAGTCGAAGATCATGCCCAGGAAGTTGTTGTTGAACGTTCTCTAGGGGAGTAATGTCATCACATTAGTTTTAGTGAAAGAGAAACTGAAACCAGATTTTTTGGACAATTCTTCCAACTTCCGTAATGCTGCTTGCATTAATTTTATACTAGTGTGTACGTTGCCCCGGCGGACATAATCAAGAAATCGTCCGCATCAATTGATGACTGTACAGGTGCTCTTATCTGGCAAATTATGTCATTTAAGGCTATCAGGAAGAGTGAGATCCTTGCGGTAGACCGGTTTTTAAACTTTGTAGACTCGATTTTATATTACCAATTTTAACTCGGAAAGTATATTCTACATATGTCCGCCTAACAGTGAAGTTACTCGAATTGTTCCTCTGTGAAATTAATCGAAAATCTTGACAAACAGTGACTAAAAAAATACTTCAAACAACGTAGGCTTATAGATTGAGCATTCATAACACACAAACTGCAATTTCAGTGTAGTAAATGAAATAAAAGCAGAAATCTTGGGCAAAGTAGAGGGTGCAAACCTAGCACTTTGTGAATATAAAACCCAAAATAATCACCTTATCTCTCTTCGCTCGATACAATATTAAAGCAGCCCACACACTCATCCAGCTTCGAGTATGCATTCCACTGGCATTGACACAAAACGTATAATTGACGAAATCCAGCAGAATAGAATAGAACTAAAAAATGCTATTGATGCCTGTGAGGCACGAACTCAATTAAGACTAGAGGAGTCATACGAGAGAATCAGACAATTGGAAGTGGAAAATTCTTTTCTGAAACGGAAAATTGAAAATCCAGAGCGGCAGCAGAAATCAAATAACATTGTCATATTTGGACTCGATAGAGAACGTCACGAAATTACTTTTGATTTTATCCAAGGCCAGTTAAAGTCACTACTTCAAGTAGATCTTACAATAAATCAAATAAGAGACATATATTGCTTGGGATCGAAAAGAAACTGTGAAAATTGAATTTGTATCGAATTTCACCAAGAAAAACGTATTCTCAAACTGCAAAAAACTGAAGGAAACTAAAATATGAATCTCTCAGAACCTCACCACCAAACAAAGAGGAGAACAGGCAGTCCTAAAAAGGAATCTACAGATCCAAAGACAAAACCCAAATAAAAAATCATTCATCAAAGGAAATAAGCTGGTGGTTGATGGGGCGGAATACTCGCTAAGTCAACTATTTTAAGCTGAAAAAGGTGAAGAAGATCAACAAGAAGCCATCAAGATAAATAGTGTCCCATCGACGCCTACCCAACCTCCCCTCCGTGAAGTATTTGGGGGAAAAAACAGCAACCTTAATAATACTAATAATACCTTAATAATCTATTCTTATTGAATACCCACTCGAAAATTATCAGCTTTGCGGGTGACACAGTCGTGTTCTGCGAGGACTATGACTGGTTCAATTTGAAACTTTAGCTAGAGAACGACCTCACAAAAATAAAGGAATGGTTCGACTATAGATTATTATCAATAAATTTCAACAAAACGTACTACTTACCATTCATTAGCTATATAGCTGATATATCTCTCCCAGAATATGACATAGTGATATCCGACATGGCTATCATCAGACATGTCAAAAAAATTAAATACCTCAGCATAATTCTAGATAACCATCTAAGATGGGACCAACAAGTACTATATCTTGTAAGGATCCATTCTGTACAAATTCAAAAAATAATAAGAGAGGAGTCTCTCAAACACATATGCACTCACTTGAAGTCACTCAAAGACGCTTTTTAAAATGTATTCTGTAAAAAAAACATACAACCATCCTAGCAACCTCCTCTACTCGTAAACTTCAATATTTGACCCAAGGCAACTATTTTTTATAAATATAACTGCAGTCCAATATAAAAACAAGAATGAGTTGATCACCCATAGCCATGGCTATAAGACCCGCCACAAAAGAAGTATTCTAATACCAGTCATGCACAAGTCGGTCGGTCAAATGAACTATCATTATTTGGGCCCAAAACTCTTCAGTTGTCTACCAGAAGTACTAAAATGCGAGCCAAACCCGAGAAAATTTCTGAATAAGCTCAGACTTCATGTTAAGCATACTTCCCGTGCGGATATAAATGAGATGATCGAAAACTAAAATTTGATTATACTTGCGATTGTCATACAGCTCACCACTCTTCATAAGTATCTCAAACGACATACTTATTCCACTGTTGCAGAAATCTTTTGATACCTGATTCTTAGCCTGCGACAGTTATATATTCTGATATATTTATCTGTATTTTACTGTTGTTTTATATAAAAAAAATTTTATATAAATTTGAATACTTTATATTTTTATGCTCTTGTATTTTTGTATTATATATAACCAATCTCGAACTATTGTGTAACTTTCATGATTGTTGCTCCACCTGTATGTAATCTTAAACACAAGCAGGGATTGTCCTGCTTCGAAGGTATTTTTCAGTTTATATTATATATATTTTGCTTGGTTTTTTTTTTGACTGTATATATTCTATTATTCCTACTCATAACATTACTCTTTCATGCTCATACCCGTCTACTTTTATCTAAACTTTTATACCATATGTTGTGTTCTGGAGTGTTGGGTTGTTCTAATTTTTATGTATTATTTTATATTGTTATAGACCACTTATGGAATCAAATTGTTTATCACGCACAACTGTATTTACAGCAAATAGTGATTGTCTCTGTTTATTCGTGGAATGGTGGTACATTTTCCCATTTTCTTTCCACTTTTGGTGTATCATTATTGCTGATTAAACATTATTATTTGTGTTATATTATTGTTATTATATATATATGTGTGTATATATATATGTATGTTTATATATTCATTATTTTTTTCATCAAGCACAAGTTGCTCTTGCAACTTCAGTGATTATTCGTTTATACACATATTGCGTTACTATGAAACTATCATGCATTGTACTGTATCTTTCTGATGTGAATAAACATTATTATTATTATAAGTGCGGTAATTAATGAAATTTTTTACTAAATGCAAAATATTGCTATCTATATTTCAGTTTTTCAGTACCTTCACTATCCTGTAACGCCATGTTGTGTCGAAAGCTTTAACTATATCGAAGAAAACCGTAATCAATTCTTGCTTATTAGCGAATTCATCAAGAATCTCAGTGTGTAGTTGGACTAGGATGTTTATAGTTGATCGATATTTACGAGAACCATTTTGATAGCTCGTTAAAAAGTTATTCGTTTCTTGAAAGTAGCATAGCCGCTGGTTGATGATTCTTTCAGACAATTTACTGTGTAATTAATGTTTTCTATAATCTTGTATATAATCACCTATCTTATAATATCTTTCCTGGGGAAGTTTTCCCTCATATTTCCAGTGCATTTACAACACAGAAGGGTGCAATATGCGTTCCTAGGTCTGATGGTATCTAATCGACCCATTTTCATTGAGAAAACATCTTAATATCACCTTGTATATACATTTTTAAAGGTCTGCTACATGCTAAGGAAAATGAGAATAAATTGTTAAAAATATCAAAACATCACAATTATAAAACAAGAAATTCTCAAACTCTGTTATGACCAAAGCATAGAACACATAAAATTAAATGTCCTTCGTAGCGTAGTAATAAGTTTTTCAATCATCTACCACCTTCTGTAACGTCCTTGAATTCAAAATTGCTCAAAGGCGGGAACAAGAACCTCCTGGTGAAAAAATATTGCTAAAGTGTAGTTGAGTATGTATGTGATTCCTCAATTCTACCAAAATACTTCTAAGAAAACAAGTTATTGTCGGTATATAAAAGAGGTAGAATTAAGTGAAGTGAACTGCGATTGAATTGGCATAATATTTTCTAATAAAAACCAAATTTTAGTCTGAAATCAATGTTTTGTACTTCGACACAAATCTGATGGGAGAATCAGATCAAACAAGATCTGCTAGACAATATATTAAAATTGACTTAAAAAACACAATAAGGTAAAGAAAGGTCGCAATCTTAGGATTATTCTGTAAAAGAAATAAATGATATTTCTCCTTGACGTCCAGAAACAAAAAGAAATTTTTTCAATTAAGAGAAGACAGCAATTAATGGGAGAGGATTTATCTAAGCTCTGTAATTTGAATTTTGATTAATTTTCAATGTCATGTTAAAAGTTCATTAAAGCTTGAATAATTGAGAATTGTTTTTACTATTGACAGATTACCCTAACAAGATGAAAACAACAATCACATCTCAAAAGAATGAGATAGACTGTCATAGATCATAAATATTCCAAAAGAGAAATTTAATTGTTTATTGAAAATGTTTCATACATTTTTATGTTTATGTCAGCTTTGTAATGAATTGATGAAGATATATTTTTCTATCAGTTACAATAGTCCTACCAAGGACAGAGTCTCTAAGTTTCTTCCTGTAATGACGTTTTTCTTATTATAATGATTTTTTTACTATCATTATCCTCATATTTTCTTGAATATGTTGTTAAGTTGCAGACTAGCTTTTGTTGCATAATTATCTTCTCTTGAAGTTCGCCTATGCATTTCAAACCCCATTAATTACTTTAACTGCCAACAACACGGACATACGTCAATAAACTGTGCTAACCCAAAAATGCTACATCCAAAACTAGCGACTATAGACTAAATAAGTCCCATGTCACACATGCTGAAAACATTCCTGCGTATAATTCGTGCCCGTATTAAAAGTAAATGGGAGGAAGGTCTAGATCAATCACAGTTCGGCTTCAGAAATGCGTTCGGTACAAGGAAGGCACTGTTCGGAATCAATGTACTGCTACAGAAATGCCGAGATCAACGTAGGGATGTGTTATTTCTGATTTATGAAAAAGCGTTCAACCGAATTCACCATGTTAAACTTCTAGTAATGTTAAAAGAAAGGGGATTAGCTAGACAGCATATACAGTTGATGAAGAATCTGTATTGGGGACAAAGAGTAAGTGCAAGAGTGGGTAATATAACAACAGAGAATATTACAATAATAAAAGGGTTGTATACTTTCTCCACTGCTTTTCAACCTCTAGTCCGACCAAATATTTAAAGAAGCTCTTGAAGTACTGGTAGTCTGCGGAATTAAAATTAATGGCTTACCCATAACAACAATTAGATATGCTGATGAAACAGTAATACTAGCTGATACAATAGAAAATCTGCAAACATTGCTAGACAGAATTAACACAGTTGGAAAAACATACCGTTTGAATATCAACGCTAATAAAACAAAAGTCATGATAGTGAGTCGTACGGTACAGAATAACACAGAAAAGTATGAGCCCACAACTGAATTTGCAAGAAATGATTCGAGAAATTTTACCCTGTCTTATGTCAGATATAGAAGAAATGAGAAAAAAGACTGTAACCACTACATTTTTAACAACAACCTTCACAATTGGCCTCCCAAAATCACTCCCAAGAAAAATTATTCAAATGAGTCAGAAGCTAGTACACCATTCCTAATTTACCAAGAAGGTAAAATTGTGAAAAAGAAGGAAAGGAAGAAGATAGAATGCGTAAACTCATTAGTTACTTCACTATATTTAAACTGAGTTCCATGTCAATGAATTCCTACAACGGATAAGTTCGTAAATTAGAGATGATGTACTATCTTCTGACTCATTTGAATAATTTTTCTTGGGAGTGATTTTGGGAGGCCAATAGTGAAGGTTGTTGTTAACAATGTAGTGGTTGCATTTTTTTTATAATTTCTTCTATATCTGACATAACACAGGGTAAAATTCCTCGAATCATTTCTTTCAAATTCAGTTGTGGGCCTGTACTTTTCTGTGAAGTTGCTCCGCATATGTTTTTTTAAAGAAGTTTAAAGTACATCTTGTCACACCAATCCTGTAATAAACATGTGTAATAGCTCAGTTATAAACAGACTATATTATTGGCTAGCAAAATATCTACACACCAAATTCAAACATGATTCTTCATTCAATGAAATGTTAACGGATGTAAGACCAGATATCCAGAAATAAAGGAGATTATAGCTGATACCGATCCACAATGTATATGCCTCCAAGAAACACAGTTTCGTCCCACTGATAATTCTAGACTGAGAAGATTCGAATGTATTAGAAAATATATTTCCCTGATATATGTGCTAGAGGTGGAGTCGCAATATTTTTCAGAGACTATCTTCCTTATAATGAAATCAATCTCAATTAATCTACCCTATGAATAGAAAAATTCGTAATATTTACCTACTTGATGCCAACTACAGCGGAAACGATATAAGGAATGTGTTTAGAGAATTACTATTACCATTATTAATTATGGAGACTTCAACTTACATAATATTCTGTGGGGATCAAATAGAACCGATAGTCGTGATAGATAAATAAAAAATGTTATTAAAGAATTCAATCTCGTCATCTTGAATAAGAGAGGAGGTACCTATATGAATCCTAGATCAAACTGCCCCAGCGCTATTGACTTATCGATCTGCAGTCCAAAATTTTCACACCTTCTGTACTGGAATACTCATGATCATCTTCTGACCACCTACCAATTTCGATCGAAATAGCGACTAGGCTATGAAAAGAGCGAATTGAACCCTCTATCAAGAGAGTCTTAAAGCATTTGAACTGAAGAAAACTGTATCAGAAACAACCGAATCCATAACTGAATCGATCATAGCTGTAGCCAACTAGAGTATTCCCAAATGCTATAACTGAGATTTGGTAAAAAGTAAGGGCTATTGAGGGAAAAACATTTCAACTACCGTCTACAACAATTGTGCCTTTGTAAAATCATGGAAAAGATGGTAAGTCACAGACTTACTTGGATTCTGGAGAGAGAAAACCTACTATCCTACTATCGCAGATGGGCAACTGCAGATGGGTCTCAGGAAGAATAAGTGCACCATAGATCACCTTGTACGCTTAGATTCGGTCATAAAAAAACTTCGCTGAAAGAAAACATCCCATATTGATGGGACTGGATATAGAGAAAGTCTGGAGATATGAAATTTTACATACCCTGGAACAGTGGGGAATAAAGGGAAACATGCTGAAGTTTTTATCTAACTTGCTCAAGAATAGAACGTTCGTAGTGCCTTTGCCTGCGGTGCTCCCAGATTGGTTTGAACAAAAAAATTTTATTCCACAAGGGACTACATTCAGTGTTATTTTGTTCCTGATTGCTGTGGATGTTATAGTTAGATCAGTTCCTAAAGACATCGGGGCCTGCCCCTATGTGGACGAACTCTCAATTTATTACTTAGCAAATGACATCTCAGAAATTGAGGGAATGTTCCAAACGGCCTTAAATCTTATAGTAAACACCGCCGGGAAACTTCGAGAATGGCAAAGCAAGGCCCTCCATGGAAGGAATCCCCATGTCCTTAGCCATTCAGGACCACGATAGTCAATACTAAGAACTATGTGAAGCCCATAGTAAAGGACCCTGAGATACCAGATGACAGGTGTAAAAAGTGCAGGGAGAAGCCAGAAACCATTCAACATATAACAGCAGCATGCAGCCTACTGAGCCAAACCGACTCTCTATACCACCACAACCAAGTAGCTACTATAATAAATCAAGAACTGTGTTTCAGGCTAAAGATATTACACTAAGCTGCCAGAACCCCCTATTACAAGTACGGCTCGCCAGCTGTCACTGAAACGCCCCAGTACACCATCTATCACGACCGATCAATAATAACTGACAGAAGTATTCACTAGAATAAACCAGACATCGTAGTATGAGATAATCGAAAGAATGAGGCATTGATCATAGACGTGGCAATACCGAACACCAATAACCTACTTAACACCAATCCAGAGAAGGAAAGGAGGTACACAGGCCTGGCAGATGAAATTAAGAAAATGTGGGGAATTCAAAAAGTGCGAAATGTGCCAATTGTATTGTCATCTACAGGGATTATACCCACTAACTCGCACAAGCTGAAAAAGCTTCTGAGGGATCTTCACAAAAGATCTAGGAGTATCAGGATAATAAAAAAAAGTACTCACTAACTGTATAGAAACATTTTTTAAGATAGTTGTTTGAATACTTTCTTAAATCTACTTACTCTGCGGTAAATGATTTAAAAGTTCGATGCCTTGATACAATGGCGACGATTCAAACTTTAAGGTCCTATGTACAGGAGAATACAAGGTTTCTTTATTTCTAGTATTGTGGGAATGAAAGCTAGAGAGTTTTATAAAACTGCCCTCATTCCCCTTCACATACTCAAGGCATCTCAACATGAATATAGAGGCAACAGTAAGAATCTCATTCTCCAAGAACACAGGCCTGCAAGAGGATCGTGGGGCGCAGTCGAACATCAAGCGAATTATTTGTTTCTGAATTATGAGAACTCTGTTTATGTCAGAGGAATTGCCACATAGTGGAAATGTTGTACGCTCAGTGACTGAATACCAAAATATAATAGACATTTATAAGAGATATAAACGGAAGTAAATTATTAATCCTACTCAAAGCATAGGAGGAGCTATTGAGTTTTTTACAGACATTATCAATATGTGAATCCCACTTAAGTCGTCGATCGATATGGATTCCTAGGAACTTTGTAGTTGGTTTTCATGGAATAATCGTATCCAAATGCCGGATGGTCAATGTATTCTTATCATCGTCTCACAAGGAAAGGTGAGCGCTTTATCGATGTTTAATATAATCCTATTATATTCAAATAGCATCATTCTTCGAAGCTCCGCACAAGCAGTTCACATAACCTTTGTATCTCATCCAAGGTCTCTGCAGTGATCCTTATAGGGGAGTCATTAGCAAACAAGACAAATCTGAGTAAGTTGTCTGATAGGTTTTTGCAATTTAACAATTTGACGAATAATTCCCTCAGATTGGCGGGAAGGTCGTTAATAAATAACAATAAAAGGAGTATCCCCAGAATAGAGCCCTAGAGCACACCTAACTTGAGGTCTTGTTCACTGGAAAATGAGCCATCTACTGTAAAGGTTGCTACCCTACCCTAAATCCCAAATTATACAGCTTGTCTATTATGAACTGATGCGCAAGACTATCGAATGCTATTGATAAGTCAAAAAATAATCCCGCGACATGTGAGCCATTTTCTAGACTTTCATAGAGAAACTCATCAAAATGTAAAGCTCCGGATTGAGCGGCCAGTTCTGAAACCGTGCTGTGCGGTATCAAACTTGTAGAGGAGTTCCACCATTCTACTCTGCATTATTTTTTCGAAGACTTTAGAAAAGACATTTAGGATGGAAATTGGTCGGTAATTCGAAATATCGCTTATGCTATTTTATTTGTGGACCGGAATAACCATCGCCATTTTGCGAATCTGAGAAAACACACCCGTGGTAATTGACAGATTAATGATATGCGCAAAATGTCCACTCATTTCCCCATTTATTGACTTTAGAATCTTTGCAGGGATGCAATCAGCTCCTGAATTCTTTTTATTTTTAAGAGATCTTATAACATCGATCATCTCATGCTGCAGAACTGGATGAAAGAAAAAAGTATTACCCAGCATAGAAGACAGGTGGTACATGAAGGGAATAATGAACACTTGTAAAAACGGCTGGGGAAGGTCTGTGTAACCGAGATGAAGGGTTTAATTAAAATATGCGATAAGACTTTAGGATCGTCATGCGAAATTTCCCCAATGTCTAGTGTAATAGATGTTTGACCCCTATAGCCCGAACTGAGAAATGTAATAGAAGCCACTGAAGCAAGAGTTGTATTGAAAGAAAAAAATAGACATTTGAAAAAGGAAAACAATGTTTTGAAATTTAAGACCGAGAAGTTGGAGAGAAAAGCAAAAGAAAATAGGAAATCGTCACATTTGGATTCAACCCAAAAGAAGAATTTATATTCTTGGAGTTTGTTTTCGAGAAATTTTACATATTTCTGAGTGTTGCTATATCAAAATCTAATATCAGATTTAATTTAGATTAACAGTGATTGAAGCAACCCAACCTAAAGGAGCAAGAGATTTTTAGAAATTGCAAGAAACTGAAAGGTGCCCAAATAAGTATTTCAATGATTTGATTCTGAACAAAGAGGAAATGAAGGGATATTGAGATACCACTTTAGAAACGCATGACATCAATAGCTTCATGAAAGGAAAAAAAGTTTTCGTAGATGGAATTGCCTATACTACAGAAACATTAAGAGAAGGAGGAGAGAGAACTGTGGAGAACCAAATTCATAGTTCTTCCCAACACCAAATATCACGACTACTGATATAGAATCTGACAATGAACTTGGGGCGGAAATTAAAATAGAAAAGTGGATTACTAATAATAGATAAACCGAATTCAGTCCCAACCATCCATAGAAAGATCACGACTTCGTTCAACAAGCAGAAAATAACTTCACCCATTCACATTCACAAGATTTCGTGTTTATTTTTATTGAATACTTTTCAAAGAAAAAACTGTCACAAAATGAATTATGAACCACTATATAAATGACTATTATTTATTATACATTAAGGTTTGGATGAATAGGAAAATAAAACATATTTCGCTAGGTGAGTGTAATTTCAGAATTCTGCGCCAAAATAAGTGTAGTATATAAAGAAATTCAGACATTTTCCAGGCAGGGAAACTATTAATGAATTTTTAATTTTGTTTCCGACAGAAACATAACAAATTTCCAATGTTGATTTATTTTATATAGACGGATAAAAAATGGCATATAATGGAAGAGATGAAGAAATGTGACAAAGTATTAGTGTACACATAAACTAGCCTATGAAGTAACATCGAAATAATTCGTATAGATAAAAGTAATAAGCAATAATGTAGCTACTATCTATGAATATCCTAATTCTGATTCGGACGAATTCATTACGGGTCTGCGGGAATACCTGAAAAGCGCTCAAAAATATCATAAATATGATATGAATTGATTTCACCATATTGGTTCAGGATGAAAATATATTCAAGTATCTGAAAACAAAGTATGAAATCAATTTTTATTCGTTAAAAGGCTGCCCCACTAGGCTGCAAAGTGATATCTACTTGGAATATATATTCTCTAAAAATAAAAAAAACGTTTGCCATGTCATCAGCACCGTCGAAAAAAGATATAACAGGCCTCTGTAGTACATTGGTGGAGTTGCGATGCTAAATTCCGAACACCCTAACAAATTTGATTGATTCACTGTTGTCGAATATGATAAAGTGAGGAATTAACTCAAAAATCGGAAATATTGAGGTATGGAAAAACAACTTCATATATCTATTGAAATATATTATTTTAAGCTGCTCTAAAGTACATAAAATGAAACATAATGAAATCAAATAATATTGAGCGAACTCTAATATTTTTCTATACTAGAATAAAGGAACACCCAGGTTTCTTCCTCAATAATAAGTTAGATTCTACGTATATCTAATAAAAGAGACGCATGATTTTGATTAACGTTTCAAGATTTCATATAAAGAAAGTAAGGGTCTGAAATTGAAACTGTTGGAAAGTTTGGAAATTAACCGATTTAGAAGTTCAGGAAATTCATTGAATGAACAAATTGAATTATGTGATTTACAATAATTGGAAATATTCAACTAGAGACTCGGTGGTTTTACCAAAAGTATTGAAAAAAAAAATTATTGTACCCTTTTCTTGAAACAGGAAATATTTATATACAGAATGTTACCAAATTTCAGACTAGTTATTTGTGAGCATTTAAAGGAGTTACTATGTTAACAAAAAACGTCATGTGACAACTCACGATAATAAAATGAAATCAACAAATATGAGCTTTTCAAATGGCACAAAATAAGCAAAGACGATTACATTTCAAGGAAATCGTGGAAAGCACTGAAGTGGAGGCAGGAGATTTGCACTTTTGATTATGTCACTTACGATTCTGATATAATTTTTTATTGACCTTCCTTTCGTTTGTCGTTAATACGTTAATATCAAAATGCTAAATTTAAACTCAATCCTACCCCTGTAGCTGCGGTTTCGGTGCGCTCAACGCTGCTCTGCTCACAAAATATATTTTTGGTTCAATCTTATAATTATACGATCCTCACAAAATTTTGCATTAGCCTTTGTGCCGTTATTTTGAATATAAATGCTAAATTTAAACTCGGTCGTGAGACTGTTGTTATGGCTCCTTCAGAGTTCAAAGCTGATCCGCTAACAAAATTTTTATTTTAATGATAACATCCTTAAAGCAAGTTGTAGAAATTACTATGTGTTACTACCAATAAATGGATATTTTACACAATTAATTGTGACTCGAGTTTTCGGGAATTAACTATCCCATCTTCAGACCACTCAAGACTTAAAAATCAGGACAGGGTGTTTATGCATATACTGGCAGAAGTGGTGATAAAAACAGGTTAAAAGAGAGAGGGCGACTAACAACTATTAGAATGTCGGCACGCCAAAGAAAATTGGTAAACAGATGTTACTTGTTCAATTATCTCAAATATTTTGGATTTGTATAGATCAGTACAGTCATTCATTATTTTTATTTATTATATAACTAATTTGAAAATTTCAACAGATTCTGAATCATCAAGTTTCTTTCCTTTTGATTCTACATGTAAGATTTTAAGATTATCTATTCGGAAAAGTATGGCCGTTTTCTACACAATGAGTGACACAAGTAGAAGTTTATTTATTTTTCTTGAAATTCATTTTATGTTCGTTGAAAAACATCTTGAACGAATGTCCCGTCTGTCCTATATATTCATTACTGCACGTCGAACAAGATAAGTCATAAACTCCCGATTTATGTTTGGAGTTGCTTCTGCTTTAAAGAATACGGAGGATAATTTATTCTGTGTTTTGAAAGCAATATCAACATCTTATTTTGAAAAACTATTGGCCACTTTTTGACTTATGCTACCAAAGTAGGATAGAGAAACTAAATTTTGTGTTGCTTAATTTGTATGATGGGATAAATTTGGTATATAGCTATTTTAGAATGTTTCTGTCGAATTAAATTATCCATTATATTGGGGTTGAAACCGTTGTTCGCGGCTATTGATTTTATAGTTTGGACCTCAGCTTCGAGGTTATTTGTTTATAAGGGTAATGCGAAAGCTCTATGTATCACTGATTGATATGCTGTCATTATTTGCGAATATGTGTGATCGGAGTCAATAGGAATACATATATCATTGTTTTCTTAACACGTTAAATTCTATTTCACTATTCGAGTGTGATATCGAAAGGTCTAAAATTGTAATTCTACTGTTTGATTCATTTTCTACTTTGAGTTTGATTTTCGGGCGAATATTATTCAAGAAATTCAAAAATTGACTCAGTTGTAGGGATGTTCCGGAAATACACGTGAGTAAATCGTCTACGTATCTGACCCAGAAATTGATATTTACGGATTATTTTGAATTGAAGATTTTATTCTCTATTCCGGATATTAAAATATCTGCAAGGAATGGACTCAGTGGTGAGCCCATAGCTAGGCCGTTTAATGGTTCGTATATTTTATTGTTAAATTGCAAATATTTTTTAAGCAGGCATTGTTCTAAAAGGGCGATGAAATCACTGTGTATCAGGGGACTTACATGTGATCTTACAGGAATTTCTGAAATCTAAATGAATGCCATCATTTCTAGGTATATTTGGAAACATATTATCTACATCCAGGCATATTAGGTTAAGTAAAATTTTTCAATTAGGTTGTTAATTCTATGGAATTTTTTATTGTGTACTCGGAAGTGAAATTAGTTAGTCTTTTAAAAATTCCATTTAATTCTATTTCTATTTTATAGGTAGTGCTGCTAATAAAGTTTGTGGGTTTGTATTAGACGGTAGAGTTTTGGTGGGCTAGAATTCATATTTATGAAATGATGATTTGATTTAAACAAAGAGATGCCAGACAAAATTTTTCTCAGTGACTTGAATTTTAATAGTCTGTTCAATAGGAATTGCTACGTAATCTTGATTTTTAATGAAATCATTCATTTCAAGAACGGATAACTCTGGCATCTGATTTATCTGCTTTGGTGACGTTAAGATCTTAAGATTGAATTTTTTCTTTTATGGATTCAATTGTGTTCAAAGTATTATTGTTAGTTGTATTTCTGTTGTTTTTTAGGGTTTTTGAAAATTTCGAGGTAATTTTATCCAAATCATCCGAATAGTGCAGTTGTGGAATTTCTTTTACTTTTTTATTTCTAATTGTGGGAGCAAATTTATTCCCTTCTTCGAGTAGGTTCAGTTGGTTATTTGAAAACTGGTTTACTGTTAATGATGCGGTTATTTGGTTCATATATTATATTTTCTCCTCGTTTAATAGATTGGGGTTATTGAGTTTTTCTGATGAATTTAGTTTTTTCAACTGTTTATCATATTTTAGAAAAATGAATTTACTTATTTTGTGTCTAATTTTATCATCACAACATCAAATTCTAAAGGATGCAGTTTATGGGTCAGTTCTGCATGCAGAATTACAAATAAAAAAGTTGAAGAAATTCTTACTGCAGAGTAAGAAATATTGCTTTCCGAATATAAAACAAATTATTATCCCTATTTCAACGCAAAGGTCTCCAAATATACACAAATCAGGAGTTCATGAGTTATTATATTCGATGTGCTGTAATAAATACAGGATGGTCCAACCAAAACTTAACACTTCGATTTTCCAACTTTAAAATGAAAATATGGAAAATTGCTCAGACCCGTCAATTTCTGGTTCGAGGGGGAACAAATATTCCGCATTTTTCATCTCCGTAACTTCAACCCCCTGACGGGGCTGAGCACAACCCCTAGATTTTGAGTAGGGATGAAGGGTGTTGCGATAACTAATTTTGAAGATCGTATCGAGTTCTATCTGACCCTAAAATTTCGCTTCAAAATATCCATCTATAATGAAATAAGGGCGAAAATAGTGAAAGAGGCAATGTGGAATTTATCTCGAGAATATTATTCATATCCGACACATTTCAAAGATATTTAGTAGTTATGTTGTTAAATTTTTGTCCAAAAAAGTATTAATTCATTGTACAAAAAAGTATACCATGTTTTTGACTCACCTTAGTCTATCATGAATTTTTAAGAACGTTACAAGTGGGTCAAAGCGATTGTAAATTTGTAGTAGAATTGAAATGGTGTATTCCGTAGAAGAAAGGGTGGAAATTATAAAATTATTTCTTAGAAATAACGACTCTGCGCGAACAACAGCGACTTTATTTTACGAACGACATCCTGGAAAAAATGTATCAGCTACTTACGATGTGCAACTGATTGCCAAATTTGACGCTATTGGTTCAGTCGGAAAAAAAAGGGTGCATGAAAGAGACGAAGCGAATGACGTGGCAGTCTTAGGCCATGCAGCAATGGATACGACCTTGAGTACTTGGAAATTGTCCGATGTATCTGGTGTTTCACGCACAACAATCATGAGAATCCTGAAACAACATAAATTTCATCCTTAAAAGATACGATTTGTAAAGGAACTGAATGAGGATAATCCCGATCACCAACCCTAGTTCTGTGAAGTGGTCAATGAAATGATTAACAGTAATCAAAACTACATGTTAGATATCTATTTTTCGGATGAGTGTTCATTTTACCTTAACGGCATTGTAAACTGGCATAACTATCGGTATTGGTCAGATGAAAATCCAAGATGAGGTGCATACTCAGCGTCCCCAAAAATTAAATGTTTAGGCGTGTATTGGAGAATGCAGAAGACCATCAAACGATCATTTTCGAACAAGACCACCTCATTTCGTTCAACCGGTGCGTCAGTTCTTAGATGACCATTTTCCTCACTTCTGGACTGGAAGAAGGGGACATATTGAGTGGCCACACAGACCTGATCTGCCCCCACTGGACTTCTTTCTATGGGAGTACCTGAAATCCAAGATTTATGCTACCCAGCCTGAATCTTTGGATGATTTGCGAACTCGGATCATTAATGAATGCCGTCAAATTACACCAGAAATCTTGAGTAACGTACGTGAAAGTTTTCAGCAAAACTTACATTACTACATGGAAGTAAATGGTGCCCATTTTCAACATTTAATAAACTTATTACAGAAGTAAGTACTCTTCTACTATTTTACCTCTAATTTCGTAATCGATAGAAATTTTGAAGCGAAATTTCAGGATCCGATAGTACTCGATAAGATCTTCAAAATGAGGTTTCGCAACATCCCTCATCCCTATTCAAAATCATGGGTTTTACTCACCCCCGTTAGGGGGTTAAAGTTACCGGGATGCGAAGAGCGAAAAAGTTTTGCTCCTTCGAATCAGAAATTGACAGGTTCGATCGATTTTCCAAATTTTCATTTTGAAGCCGGAAAATCAAGATGTTAAGTTTTCGTTGGACCACACTGTATATAGGACAGAGGAAAGGTTCCCTCAAGACGGGGTTCAAAGAACAAAAAATGAATTTCATGAAAAGTAAACAAACTTCTACTTTTGGTACTCATTTTGTAGAAAACGGCCATTCTTTTTCTTTAAAAGATAATTTTAAAATTTGACATGTGGAATCAAAAGGAAAGAAACTTGATTAATCAGAATCTGTTGAAATTTTCAAACAAGTTCACACTAAAAATAATGTAAAAATAATGAATGACTCTACTGCTCTATGCAAATCCAAAATTTTAGAGATATTTAAATAATTAACATCTGTTTACCAATCTTCTTTGCCGTGCCGACAGCTCTTTTTTAGCCTGTTTTTATCATGTCTTCTGCCTGTATATGCATAAATACCATGTCCTGTTTGTTATGTTTTCAGTTGTCTGAAGATGGTATAGTTAATTCCCGAAACTCGAGTCACAACTAAATGTGTAAAATATCAATTTCTTGGAAGTAAAACATAGTTATTTCTCCAACTTGTTTTAATTATGGTCAACTACCAAATAGTAACGGCCGAAACAGTTCAGTATAAACATGAAATGTTAATAGGATTTGAAATTTGGAAATAATAAGTTAAAATAAAAAAAAAATTCAATTGTGAATAATTGCGAAAATGGTGGTCTGATTCTGCACAATAACCAATTCAGAAGCTATATCCAGACCTCAAATCTACTCCAAAAGTTTCTAGTCTCTATCTCTGTCTATTCGAAAGTTACAGTGAGTAAGTTAGCATTTACCGCTGATAAGCTCACATTTTTTTCAACTTCTTATCATAAGATCCTCACGAAAGATTCACGTTATCATTATACTCCAAAATGCCGAAGTTCAGATCGATCGAATTCGAATTCGAAGTTTCGAAAAACGTGAATAACTGCAAAATAATTAAACTGATTTTGTCCATTAACGATCTTAGCCGAGATATGTAAAATCCAAACCTCCTCTGAGAGTTTCAAGGCTTCAGCTGTTCCATATCGAAAGTTATCAAATTAAGGTCCGCACAGAATTATTTTCGACCAAGAATTCTTCATCCGTGAGTGTAAACTAGTCGCTTTACCATTTTCGGCTCGAAATTCGAAAATAACAAACATTAGGCCCAATCGCTTGCACGCGGATGCCTGGAACAAGCGCAAGAAGAGGAATATTTGAGATACCGAAATATGGTTTACATATCAATAGAAGACGCTTAACCATCGTACTATTATAAAAAATCGACTCCAGTAAAGCTGATAGTAAAATCATCTGCAATACAGTGAAGGAGCTGACATCAGAAACAAACTATATATACACTACACATTGATGGAAAAAAAATTGTAGATAAAATCTAATTCTACCACTGAAACGAGCTCCCACACGGTCATCGAAATTTTTTCTATCTGTAACACTAATTATGTAATTGAAACCTTAAATAATTTCAAAAACAAAAAATCCCCTGGATTTGATGGAATATGAATAAAGTTAATGAAACAAATCAGAAACGAAATATAACAACTTCTTCTGACGACTAAAATAATTAAATATGGCGAGTGGCCTGGGAATAATAAAACGACTCTTCGAACATCATTCTAATCAGTTACATTGCAAAAGTAATCGAGAAACTCTTGAAAGTCCAAATAGTCAGTTACTTCGGCAAAAGAAACTTATATCTGAAAAACAGTTGGGATTTACTGAAGGGAAATATACAAATGACGCGATTCGCACACTTACGTCGAAATTTTACAGTAGCCTGAACAGAAATAGGTATCGTCTAGCGGTTTTTGTGGATCTCGATAAAACCTTCGACATGTTGATTATATGCAGCTTTTGAGGGATCGAAGGTTCAGATGAAATGTAAATAAATTCTTTGAGAATTACATATGTATAATAATATAAAGCAACATGTAATCATCCAGAATACACTGAGTTAAGAAAGAACTGGTTAATATGGGGTACTCTTCATTATTTACACGATGGATAATATGAATAATATACTCATCGCATAAAGAAATAGCGGAATTATTATTTTTACAATATTCTATGAGAACACAACCCGAGAAAATCTGAAATGGAAGATCGAGGATGATATGGGTAAGATTATATATTTTTTCAAGCAAATTCATTAGCACTGAACTTCGAAAAAACACCGTTTCTTCCTTTTGTTTATTATGTATCTAACCTTAGAGATTTCACACGGAATTGCAGAATGCGGATGGTGTTATTAAATTGTATTCTGCATTATTGCACTGTTCCAGGCGCTATGAGGTAAATGATCATAATTAAGACAATTTTTTTATTACCATGCTTTACTTCCAACAATTTTCAGATGTTTTACAATATGTAAGGTTCACATTTTTGAAATTAATCTCGAACTTTCGTTCATCTTTAGGTAACTGACCCCTAAGCACGAGTACACGGTATTTAGGTAGATTCAGGTACAACGTAGTGATAATAAAAACGTGAGAGAAATAGGAATTTTGTCTCCAACAGATATTAGAAAAAATAAAATTTCGGGGAATTATAATCATTTCAACGCAATGAAAATTTGGTCGTTTCATAGTTCAGTTTGGTCAAGATCTCATTATCTCAGGAAAATTTTTCTGCGCTAATTTTAGAAACTTCAGTAGACTCCAGATAGTTAGGTTGCATTCCTTTTGATTCCACATATAATATTGTTAGGTTATCGATTTTTGGGAATAGGTAACCATTCGATACAATGTGTTGCCACGGTGAAGCTTCTCTCATTTTTAGTGAAATCCATTCGATGTTCATTATATCTTGTTTAAAATGAGCATCCTATCTGACCTATTATTTTTTATTGCAAGTTGAACATGTTAACTCATAAACTCCTGATTTTAGTAAACTTGGGGTTTGGTTCTTCGCATTGAGTAACAGTGACGATAATCAATTTTTTGTTTTGATATATTTTTGCCTATTTTTTACTTGTGTCACCGAAACACGGAAGAGAAAAAAACTCTTTGGTTTTTTCTGTTTTACTAGAAGAGTAAATTTGGTACATGGCTATTTGGCACATTTCGTGTTTAATTATGTTATCTATTGTCTGAAATCATTGTTTGCTATTGTTTTGATGCTATTAATTTCAACTTCACGGTTGTTCTTGGACAGGGGGAAAGATAGGATAAAACATGAAATAATTGAACACAAAATAACAATAAAAAATATATACGTCAGACAGGACGTTCATTCCAAACAAGATATAATGAACAGTTATGTAACAGCTGTAAAGCTTGCTAGGTGCCAAGAAGTACACTAGGGTTTATTTGAGAGAAGGACAGCTCTCCTTGATGGAAAAAACTCACAGAATACCACCTGAAGGGGCTAAGAATTCACCAACGGAAAAAGGGCCCGGACAGCATTGTATCTCTTCAGTGGCCTCATGCCAAGGTCTGGTGCCGAAGATGAGTTCATGTAAGGGACCCGAACTGGTGGCGTTGACTGACGAGAATAATCCGAAGTCACCTTGTCGCCAACATCAATACTGAAGAGTGGAGGGTCCTACAACCCAAAAAGGAGTAAGAGAAGACATTCTCTGAGTCCCTGAAGACAGGTGAATGCATCTTAAGCTTTCATCATGGGCGTGTTGATGTCTCGAGACAAGGAAAATTGAGGAAACCTACTGTGTGTTTACAAAATGTGGGGATGCTCTTTGAATCCCAGAAATTCAATATGCAGGGTTCAAAAGATCACTCCTATTTAGACCGGCGGGACATCTCATGCGGTTTCACTTGAATGCCTGGGGCTGATGTGAGTTTCACGATGTCCTGAAAAGCTGGGCGGAGCTGTTTGGGGCGTATGGCCTTCCACGTAGGTAAAAATTTGTCCGATTTCCGAGAAGTATTACACTCAGATGAAAGTCAAGGTGGAAGAGAAAGGGAAGGAAAAGGATAAGCAGAGGCTGAATCTCTCTAATCCTATAGAACCATTCAGCCCAGGTGAAACTGTATCTCGATATGGGTACTTCGGCTGTGCTAGCAAAGTTGTTCGCACAAATTCAATTAGGCTTTTTTCTGATCCAGGAATTATGAATCAACAAAGAAGGCTGAAATACAGGTTTGGAATTTAAGTACTCTAGGTTGATTCACGACCAGAGCAAAGTACATGCACCAGCCCGTGTGCTCGTAAGAAGTGACATTAATTATTTATATGTTCTAGAGTGGTTTTTATATTGTTTAGTCCCTACAGCTAGCTCCAAGTCTCATTGAGTCTTTGAATGTGGGAACATCCCTCACTTTTGTCACTTGATCTAGAGACTCTGATCACAGGATTATCGAGTTCAAGATAGAGGGATCTGCCACCTTGACTTCCTCCATCTGAAATCCTAGAGTTAAGAAAGAGAAATTGGTTTATATATGTGACCAATCTTGAAAAAATACTACTTCAGGAAAGTCAGTATGCGTATAGGGCAAGTCATTCAACAGAGATTGCTTTGTATCAGTTGACTAAAATCTACCAGAGAACTCTGGATAACAAAGATATCGCAATGTGAGCAGTCCTCGACATATCTGCGGCAACTTATGTATCTATGAGAGACGCAAATTCGAGAGCAACAATTACTATAGGAAAGCCTTACAATTATTGAGCAATGGTGCTTGTTACTGGGGCTGAAGATCAATGCTTGGGAAAAGAAATCGGAAGTTAAATATCTAGGAATAACATTTCACAGTAAGCTTCTATTGAACAAGCATGTTGAGGCAACTGCTGGTAAAGTAGTAAAGGCTTTGATGACGTACATGAATCTAGCTGGTAAGACTTGGGCTGTGACCACAGTATGCTGCGATGGATGTACGTCATGATTATGATTATATTAATACATGATGCAATAGTTTGGAATACTAAGGCAAGTCTCAATACGAAGGGGAAAACCATATATAAAGTACAAAGACTCACATGTCTGCGCATCACTGGAACTATGAGGACACTTAAAAATAGGGAATTAGAGGTCACCACTGATCTCACACCCCTTCATCTAGTGACAAATAGATTGGTTAATGAGGCTTATTTAACAATATCCAGGAAACGTATAGGTATTGAGATAACTAAAATTCGGAAATCGTTCTCCTTTCTTACCAAATACATTTCATCGGCAAATATTCCCTGTGACATACTGATAAAGACAGCATCGAAAAGAACTCAACTGCGATGCTCAGCAGAAAGAAAGAATGGAAAAAAGGAATCCGCCACGCAATTCTCAGAACAAATACCATCAAAAGGCAACCAGAAGATTCAACAACCACCACAGAAATTTGCACTGAAACATCTGGTCCAGACACCAAATACTCACTATAGTTGGGCTCCTGGTCGAGCGTCTTTCAGACAGAAATACTTGCAGCTGAGAAATGCGTGAAAATGAGCTTAAAGGGAAACTATCACAAATGTTATATAATTATCTATGCTGACAGTCAAGCTGTTATTAAAGCAAGCTCCCATATCATTGATTCAACATTGATACGGGAGTGCCGAAGAAAACTTAATGAATTAGGCACAAATAATGGGGCTCATTCGTCTTGTTTTCCGGTCACACGGGGTCCAAATAACAACATTCAAAAAAATGTTGGGGGTTGATGCTACCTTCATGGGGGTGGTTTTTTTCAGAACAAACCTATGGAAATTCGTCCCCCTCAAAACAGAAGTTGACCTGTTATTTTTTTAAATCTTCGTTTCTGAGTTCTGCGGTGGGCAAATTTTTGTTGGGACAGCCTGTATACTCCTGATCTCTTGTTCTTATTGACGATATCTTTATTACTTTTTTCATCGATTCATCTAAAAAATTTATGGTTTGATTTACCATTTATGGTTTTATATACATTTAAAAACATATATTCTTTAGGTAAATCGATGAAAAATAACATAGATATCGTCAATAAGAACAAGAGATCAGGAGTTTATAACTTAACATGTGGTACATGTCCACATGTATACTTTGGCCAAACAGACAGAGCTTTCGAGAATAGGATCAATGAACATCAGAATTCATTCGTTAAGGTAAAATCGAATTCTCCCTTTGCCAGGCACCCTCAAGAATCAGGACATGATTTTGACCATAAGTTCTCCATTTCGAGAAAAAATGCAACAGACAAGACCTTTGAGAAGCACTAGAAATAAACCGGCATCATACATAACAATCAGATTTAAACCGATCACTGTTATTGAATCCTCTTGAATGAATTCTGGAAATTCCCAAAAACCTTCACTTTATCACGTTTCTCTTTACTCAAACTTGTATTTAAGGAGACCGATTTTGTAAGGGTAGTTAGTTACCATACTCACCTGATAAAGTCGAAATGTAACTTACGAAATCATTGTTGTGTAACCAATAAATATAAGAGAAAATAATGTGTTTTACTTTGAATCATATACTAATCAAACTCTGTTTTTAAACCTATTTGAATGCTATAATTGACGGATGTCATTGAGGGATCCCACAAGGATGTTTGCAGATATTAATGGTCACACATTCATACCTATAATTGATTACATTTTGACTAGTTTAAGTTTACCTAAATCTTTTGTCGAGGTTTTTGATGCTTACATTGGTGACCAAAGATTTCTTTTACTCAAGTTTCCGGTGAGAAAGATACTGAACCATAATACCTCACATAAATTGGTCAGGGATTTTGAATAATATACAATTTGTATATTATTCTGAATATGTTGATAAGTGCCTTAGGGCTTTTATATTTTTTATTGAAGAAGGATTTCTTAGATTTTTTCCTTTGATTGAGTGTGTTTATCATGCTTAAAATGAAAAGCGATGAATATCTCCCGCTATACCCTCGGCAAAACGTAATTTGAAATGTCCTCACTGGTCAATTACATTTTGACTTCTTCAGGTGAGTATAGTTACTGACAATAAATATTAGCGGAAATAAAGTGTTTTAATTTAAATCACATTGGGTGAATTTCCGTCAAGTAAAGACCGAAACAATCAAGTGGTTATATATGAATACTGTGAAAAAAGTAATGGAAATAAAAATTATTTTGAAGATTACATTGAAATATTCTGCGTCAACATTTCAAATAAATGAAAGTCAAATAAGTGAACATGACAAAAATATTTCGTGGATTGATTCGTACCTGAACTTTTTGACAGAACATTTATAAAACGCTTTTTTCGTATCCAATGGTTCGTCCGGAAATCGAACGAGAGATTGGAGGGTAACAAATAGAAAACGTAGCAAGTTATGACGGCTTGTAGGTGGAATCTCTAAAAGGAGATAGCTGAGAATATTTAATAACATCTTTCATACCTTTCACTCGTAAATGTGAGTTTCAGGAAGAAATATTCCCACATATCCTTAACCTAGGAGATTTGGAAAGTCGATTCACAAGCCGATCGGATGTTGGGAACTCCAACATATTACAGTTATAATATTCGGGAAAGCTGTATCCAATAGGAAATCTTGTCATTTCAGTAGGTATACTGAGTATGATATCACCTTATTTATTTATTTTCCTTCCACAAAAATTCCGAGTTTGAACTAGCAATAAACATAAACCATAAAAATGAAAACATATGAAGTCATTCACGTGGCAGAAAAAATCGAGAATCAAAGAACGGGACAACAAGCGGAATTCATCAAAAAATTTATAGTGATTACAATGAGGGACAGAGGTCCAATTTGATGGATGCGTTTAAATTCGTATACTTCTTGGTGTTTTGAATAAGTTGAGATGTTTTTGATTGTCTCGGTCTTTATTTGACGGAAATTCATCTTCAATATAAGAAAAACAAATGTTAACATCCGCTATTTTATTGATCTACACGACAATTCTTTCATCATACCAATGACTTCATCAGGTGAGTATTTAAACTGAGGTATACAATGCAAAACATGACCTTAAATACACAGCTCTGGTACAAAAAATAGAGGGGTGGAAAGAGATGGTATAAAATTAATGAAAAATATTAAGTAGGGAGAATCTGTTTAAATCTATTTGATCATTCAATAAAATTTGTCTTTTATTACATCTATTGATCTCTAAAGTTTCTAACAGATTTAGTTTGTGACTTTTGTTTTCAATATGTAATATTTCATAGTTCATATTAAAATTATGGTCAGGCTCTAACAAATGGTTGGCATAAGTTGAATTCGGTTTATTATTAATGTAACATTTTTCATGTTCTCGTATCCTAGTTTGGAATGAACACATGTCTGTCCCTCATATACACATGGGCAATCACTACATGTTGACTCCTGATTTTTTGTTTTTAGTAATGACGTCTTCATTATTTTTATTAAGCTGCCTAAAGAATTAATAGTTTTAAAAGAGATGTTATATTTTTCTTTGAATATCTAGCAATCTTTTCAGATTTTTGGCCTATGTAATTTAATGAAATAAATTTGGTTTCGTTTGAATTTTGAAAATTTGGATATACATGTGATATTGCTTTCTTGTAATTTATTTCATCAAGTAAATTGTCTATAATTAAAGGATCAAATAGATTCAAACAGACCCCCCTACCTAATTTTTTTCATTAATTGTATACCATCTCTTTCCACCCCTCTATTCTTTGTACCAGAGCTGTGTATTTAAGGTCATGTTTTGCATTGTATACCTCAGTTTAAATTCTCACCTGATGAAGTCATGGTATGACGAAACAATTGTCGTGTAGATCAATAAAATAGCGGAAGTTAACATTTGTTTTTTTTATATTGAAGTTGAGATGTTTTTTGGTTACAAATCAGCTAAATATATATAATCACAGAAAATGACAGTATTCTGACAGCGGGCGCAAAACGTTGAGAATTTTTATTCAGCTATTCAAAGAGTTTTTCACGCAACATTACTAAACATAAAGATAATTATATGTATTATATTTCACTTAGCCATTAAAATTATATGAATTTCACTGAGCCATTAAAATTATATGAATGATATGAAAACAAGTGGATAGGTTTATTTTTTCTACAGAAAGCGGAGAAGTAGAGTCGTAGACTACTCTTAGGGGGCCGAATAGAGGTTACTAGGACAACCAAATGAACTATCTTCACGAAAAGCAAGTAATGTACGTTCCACTCCATGGTGGATGATAATTAGTGTGCCCTCAAATGAGGCAAAATTCTTGTCGCGTTTCCTTAGTTCAGATTCCAAACACAAGTTTCTTCGATGATGCAACAAATTATGGTGGTCATGTATTCTTAGTTCAATGAATGAGTTCGGCAAATCGACTGGATGCTGGACATTTTTTTTTTCAAATTGTTTCCTATACTCATAAACTTGGAGTGTTTCGTGAAATAATGAAAATATAACGAAATAATGTTGTATGTGTGCAGTATATGGTTGCGAGGTCGAACCTTTTCCAGGTATAGTTTCCCTAGTCCTAGTTACAAAAGCGGCTTCTCCATGTTCCAAAATTACCTAAATATTTTGCAGAAATAAAAGTAGATTCCTAGTATGGCTAAACGCGGACTTCGGGTTAGACCACGTATATAATTTGTAAGCGTTCGACATTTTGGCTTCGATGTAGGAGCAATCATCATTAACAATTGTTGAACTTTTTGATTCAACTCCGGGACCTCAATCTGCCTATTACCCAGATCACCAGTAGACACGGAGATTACAGTTCTTCTACAACCTTCAGCAGACTGATTTGTACAGGAAGGAGTATGATTATTTATATTTGTTGGCGGGGGAAGGTGACAAATCAAAGTTTTTCATATGTCGGGCGATCGCTGGCTGTCATTGCGTTTGTTGAGACAATTTGGTCTCTTCTCAATTTGGGGGCTTCAAGAATAAGGCGACTTACAATTACTTATAAGCAGAGAACAATCCTCACAAAGCCTTACTCCTTTTCATGCGAGGTGTTACTGATAAAATAAGTCGCATCTTATGGAAACAGGATATATAAAGCCAAACACCAAATAATTCCAAACGAATTTCAAGGATTTACCATGCCCAAATTGTACATAGGTCAAACTAACAGACGAGTGACTAACAGACTAACAACCAGTTGTCCGTAAAGCTGGTCCGTCCTCTGCTCTATTCACACTATATATTATTAAACATTACGCAGATACTGGTCAAACAACTGACTTTGATAGCTGCAGAACTTTGAAACGGTAAAATTGTTTACAATTCGTATTTCTCGTGAAAACCTCGAAATTGAGAAGAGACCAAACTGCCTCAACAAACGCGATGATAGCATAGCCAACGATTGACCGAAGAGTAATTGTCAGGCCAGTAGTAAATGACTTATTTAGAGACAATAGAGTGCCACCTTTGTAATTATTCGCGACAAGTTGAAAGAAAACGATTCAACCTTATTGTGAAGAATTTCCTGATATGTATTATTCGGAATTGATTAAACATTAACCAATTAGTATGCAAATTCTTGGTTAAGCATACATTATGTCAAGAAAGTACCGGGAATTATCGATTTAAATCTGGCGGGGCAATGAGGCAGGTAAAATTATTTTTTTCTAGGTTGGCACCACTGTCCTTAATTACTATGCCAAGCTTGAGCGGGATCTGTCAACTAGTGTATTTGCAACAGCTGATTAAGTCAGTTGATGTCAGAGTGCGTGCCGATTTTAACTATGGGTGATTAGGTTGAGCAAAGAATTTGTTTAAAGTTTTGCGTTGCAAATGAATTTTCGTGTGCCGATGCATTGAAAATGTTGCAAAAGGCCTTTGGTGATAATGCTCTATCGAAAACTCGTGCATATCAGTGGTACAGAGCCTTCAAGGACGGTCGTGAAGTGGTCGATAAAATTAAGGTAAGGGTGCTGGAAAACCGTCGTACCAGCTTGAGAGAGATAGCACATGATCTTAAGATATCCCACGAGTCCGCACGTACGATTTTGATTGATATTTTGGGCATGAGAAAGGTGGCCGCACGACTCGTACCGAAAGACCTGAATTTTCTTCAAAAATGTCATCGCGAACAGGTTGCTTCAGACATGCTGGATCGCTGTAATTCCGATTCTACATTCATGGAACGCATTATAACTGGTGATGAGACCTGGGTCTACGAGTACGATATGCAAACAAGCCAGCAATCATCGGAATGGGTGGCAAAAAATGAGCCGAAACCGAAAAAACCACGCCAAAGCCGCTCGAAAAAGAAGGTGATGCTCATTGTTTTCTTCGATATCCGTGGCGTGGTGCACTACGAATTCGTTCCAGAGGGTCAGACGGTAAACAAGGAGTATTACCTAGGCGTTATGAAACGTTTGCGTGAGCGTATCCGTAAGAAGCGGCCAAATTTGTGGGCGAACAACTCATGGATTTTGCATGACAATAACGCGCCTTACGATTGTGACTGACTTTCTCGCCAAAAACTCAACAAACGTGCTTCAGCAACCACTGTATTCGCCGGATTTGGCTCCCTGCGACCTTTTCCTCTTCCCAAAACTAAAATTGCCCCTTCGTGGCACCCGTTTTGAGTCGATTGAAGCCATAAAACAAAATTCGGCGCGAGAGCTAAAGTCCATCCCGGAAAGCGTCTATAAAAAATGTTTCGATAATTGGAAGTGCCGTTGGCATAGATGTATTGGAGCAAATGAGGCCTATTTTGAGGGCGATCCAATAAATTTTGACGATTAAATGTAAAAATGTTGTTTTAATTGAAAATTTCCGGTACTTTCTTGACAGAGTAGTACTTCAAATGGGGGTGAAAGAGGAATGTATATTATACTTTATTGCTTTATTCACAGCCTAAATACATATAATACAAATTGACAGATTTGAATTATTTACCCAAATTGAGGGAGTTGTTTCGGTGTGGTTGAAACACTAAATACGGTGAAAACACTATCTTCATCGTGAGATAGTTCTTCCTTGAGCTTTTTCGATTGTTGTCCACGTCACAGACTTCAATTTAATTGGTTTCACTTTTGGATTCACTTTGCACAAATTAATATCTGATTACAAATAAATAATGTAGATAATACATCCTCTTCCAGGTCTTTAGTGCGTTATGGGTAACTTAGAGAGAGTTCCGTGGAAGGTGAAAGTGAAATGCGAATACAAAATATTTCAAGAGTAGAGATAAATGTGTTTCATTAGTTAAGAGAAGTTACTTCTGGAAAATGTGCGTGGGATCGGAACTTAATGTTCAGAGAGCGAATATTGCGTGATTGTTTGGTCGAGGGAATGACTTCAACTGATTTTTTTTGACTAACTTTTTATACAGGGTGAGTATCGCGTGACCGTCTGGCCGAGAGAATGTTTTCAATTGTTCCTTTCGGCTAACTGTAGAATAAGAGAGTGGATTTGTGCTCAAAAGGGTATCCCAGGGAGATTCCGATACGACATTCGACTGTTGTCGTCTTGAAACGGCTAAAACAGTTCAAATAGGTTTCTACGGAAAATCTAAGGGGAAATTATTTTCGTTTCTTAACTGGTGTTCAGACCCGTTTAGGTTTCTAGGAATTAAATGACACATATTTGAAAGGCCCAAATTGTTGAACTCTGGGGACATAATTCTAATATCTACCTGTATAATGAATTAAAAATTCTTTGTTCAAAATAAATTTGAACACTTATATTACTATGAATCTTCACAGGCACTACAATGTTTTTGATGGAATTTGGTGTTAGACATAAAAGAATTGACAGCAGAAACATGATTATGGAGTTTCATATTTCAATTAATTATATAATATACTGTTGCCTTTCGTCTACATAATTTGCGTCTAATGAGAGAATACCAAGTGGCAAGAAAATAATATATTTAGCTGAAGTCTGATTCGATTGTCATGACGTAAACGGTTTTTGCTACATCTTCTTTCCAATATTTCCGAAAATTCGGTGATTTTTATGTATAATACATCATACGACTCTCGCATCTTGCATAAGGTACCAAATATGTCAACAAAAATATATCACATTATACTACAAAGTATATGGAAATTGCGGATACCACTCCAACCAAAAATGAAAACTTGACGAAGTCACAGTGTAAGCGAAACAATTGTAATTAAATTAATAAATTATCTTCATTAATCTTCATCATTTTATTTAAGTATTTTTAAACTTAATCACAGTCGGATAATTCAAAAACGAAATAATTTTTCTTAGAATATGGTTGTAATTAATCGAAATTGTGAGATTGTAATTGTACTATATATATATGTATAAACATATTAAGCTTGTGAACTAGAACCCTAGAAAATAACAGCGTAGTATAAGAGTGACTGGAAGTTTGCGAAATAAATTGTCTTCAAAATATTCATGTTAACATGGTTTTTCATAGCTTCCAGAGTATAAATTACTGAGGCCAATTTTGGTACTGTTGTTTCACAATGTTGCCCCCAGTTCAAATGTCTGTCAACAGATATTCCGAGAAGTCTTGTACTTGAGTTTGTTGTAATCTCATTATCGTTCATCCTGATGCTTTCATGGTAAGCCATGTTTGATCTGGTATTGAAGAAGAACAATATATTTGTTTTATCGTAATTAGGGGCCAATGTATTGCCAAAACACCAATCCTTAATGTTCGAGAATGCAGTTTGTAATCCAATTGTCACATGTTCAACGTTGTGGGATGAAATCAACACGTTAGAGTTGTCAGCAAATAAAAAGATATCCATTTCCAAATCCCCTAAGGTCTTTTCTTGATCGGTAATAGGTTTTTCTTCAAAGCTGTCTGGAAGGTCGTTATCATAGACCATGAACATAATAGTACCCTGTGGTATATTGTTAATTCCTATAAAAATGTCTTTCCATAACTAACATCTAAAACAACTATCTATTTTCTGCCCTTCAGGTAACTTGAAATCAGCTTCAACGGAACCCCCCTAATTTTTTATAGGCGCTTTCCGGGATGGACTTTAGCTCTCGCGCCGAATTTTGTTTTATGGCTTCAATCGACTCAAAACGGGTGCCACGAAGGGGCAATTTTAGTTTTGCGAAGAGGAAAAAGTCGCAGGGAGCCAAATCCGGCGAATACGGTGGTTGCTGAAGCACGTTTGTTGAGTTTTTGGCGAGAAAGTCAGTCATAATCGTAGCTCGGTGAGAAGGCGCGTTATCGACCCATAGTAATTTAGTAATTTAGTAATTTAGTAATTTTTTTTTAACTTTTCCAGATTTGTATATCTATAGAGTATTATTGTTCTTTAGCAAAAATTACCATTATTTTGAAATGTAAGAAAACACAAACGCAACAAAAAAATTCATGAATGTTTCTACCCAATTCATGAGTACTCGAATACTGAACGTAGCTCTCTATACATATATCTTGCAACGATCATTAACGAAAATGTTTCATGTGAGTATATTATAGGTAATGTAATTAAAATGATCAAATTATGACACAGTAAAATTAGACATGAGTATATCAACTGCGTAAGTGATGTGACTACAAAAGCTCTTCACATTAAAATTTTATTCATGAGAATCAACAGAAAAGATCCAATACATTGACGTAAGTATTATTTTCAACTCTAGTACCTTAATGCGTTCACGTGTACGCTCACGAAAGAGGCAAAACGTCAAAAGAACAAGTGTTGGTAGATATTTATGAGTTCGTTAAATGGGATTGTACAGATTCATCACTCATTCCATCAGAAAATGTTATTGGTACCTAAGTAGTTAGATATATCTCTAAATTACGTTTACTGGTAGGCAGTATTTTTCATTTCCGGCAAAAATCGGTTGGGGAAAGATTTTTTAATTCACATAAATTCTCATCCTTTGATCTGTGTCTAATATATCTCATCCAACATTTATACACTATTTAAAGGTGTGTCATCTAGCGTTTGCATTTTGTAGTAGTTGTTATTTCGAGTCTGGCAATAGTTGTGTCATCCTTGTCTAGACAGAAAGTTAGCATAATATTTGGCATTGACGAAATGGGTTGATTTACGCTTGAACAAAACTGCGAAATATTAAAAACTTATTTCCAACATGGTGAATCTTCTATCCAAGCTGTTAGAAATGTACGTGAAAAATTCAATATAGATGAAACTCCCTCACGGCAGTTTCCGGATCAATTTGTTTGTAAAAACTGGATCAGTTTTCGATAAAACAACGCGTTCACGTTCTCGTCCAGTGAGCTCATCTGAAAATATTGCTTCTCTAGCCCAGAATCATTATCCATCAACATCAACTCGTTGAAATGGAGACCAGAATTCTGAAAATATTTTCTCTAGAACTTTCCTATATAGTTTCAAAAATTTATATATGACTAAATAGAATTGATACTTTTCAATAAAAACTGTATATTTTATGTCCTGACGTTGTATAGCTTTATGTGAATTAATCCAACTAAAATAAAACCAAAAAGACGAAATCAAAATCTGATGTATTTTATGTATTGCATAATTTTTCTCAATCTTTAGATGATTTAAGCTTTTAAATTTAAACAGGATAATCAAGTAAAAACGTATTAATTCGGGAAAGTTTCTAGAATAATCCAAGTTCAGTTATCTATAATATGTGATGAAATATCATATTTTAAGGCCTATTTAAATAGAAGAGCAGCCACAGACACAGTTGAATTCTTTTTCTCAACTATCGTTTCGTAAATTAAAAGTCTTTTAATTATAGAAATTTAGTTAAGGTCAAGTGAAATATTCGTTGGTTGTAAATATGTTGTATTTGCCCACGTTTCGACCTAAATTAGGCCATCTTCGGGGCACAAGAAAACAACAACAAAAATAAATGTATATAAAAACAAAACATAATACGAAAATTAAAAACAAATACCACCCACATCCAAGTTATTACTCCAGTGTTCTGATTGATAAATGTAAATGCTCTTAAAAGCCATTATGTCTAAAAAATTTTCAGGAATTGAGGTAGTATAAAATTACTCAAATTTCTTTCAGATGTTAAAAAATCTATTAGTTCTTGCAACTACCAAACACAGGTGATATGCAAATTTTGACTAGCATGTTCTCTGTTGCAATGGGGAAATAAAACCTCAGAGTCATATATACGGAACCTACACCTTGATAGATTACACTTAATTTTTCGACGCCTTGTTTTTTGTTCGTACTGTCAGAATGTTTTTTGATTTCAACCATTTCATTTAGTAGACTTTTCTTATAATTGTTCTGATCGCCTAAAATATTTTTAGGATCGAAATTATGTTGTTTGTCCTTAAAATGCTCAGCTGTTTTATTTTTGCATTGATATGCTTCGTTTGTGATCAGAAATTCTCCTCTTTAAATATTTTCGGGCTTGATCTATGTATATGTCATTCCATTTATTAAATATTATTCTGTATACAACATTGCTTTCGATTTCTTGTGGTTTCTTTTCTTTTTGCTTTGTAAGCAGTTTCTTAATTTTATTTTCATTTTTAAAAGCAACTTTCATATTTACATTATTGAGTTGTGCGGCTATTCTTTCCGAGAGAGATTTTATGTATGGAATCTTAAAATATTTCGTTTCTTCATTCTGGACTGGAACTGATATTTTAGGGGAAGGGAAGATTATTTTTTTTTTTACAAATATATGGGGGTAGTTGTTTTTCACTAAATATTTCTTTATCTTGTTGAAATTTTTCAAGTGGAAATCAGGGTGTGATAGTTAAATTACTTTATGTTCCAGGTTACTGATGATATTGAGTTTTTGTTTAAAGGAGTGCGCTGAATGAAAATTGAGAAATCTCTCGAAAAAAGAAGCTTTCTGGTACCATTCTGTTTTTATTTTATTACTCACAGTTCTTATCAGTAGGAGATCTAGAAAAGCTATAGAACTGTGGCTTTCGTTTTCTATGGTAAATTGTAATCTAAGGTGAAAGTTGATGAAAACGTCTAGAATAGTAGGTGATTCTAGACGTTAAGGGTTAGATGGAAGAATAGACGCATGGTTAAGGTTTAAGGTTGATTTTCCAGTACACAATAATATACTCTACCTAATTTGTGCGAGCTTTATCTCGCCCCAATAGTGTAATTCAATTTGTATTGTGAATTTTTCCTAATGAAGACCTTTATCATTATTATTATTATTTGTTTTCTGGTATACACGTTAGGATATCAACAACGTATTTTTTGAAGTATATTTTATTGTGTGTTGTTTTTCGAGTGCACGCATTTGTTTTTATTTTCTCACTGCAACAGAGAACATGCTGGTCAAAATTTGCATTTCACCTGTTTTTAGTTGCAAGAACTGATAGATTTCCTAACATCTGAAAGGAATTCGAGTAATTTTATACTACCTCAATTCCTGATAATGTATTTTGAGAGCATTTACATTTTATCAATCAGAACACCGGAGTAATAACTTGGATGTGGCTGGTATTCGTTTTTAATTTGCTTATTATGTTATGTTTATATATAAATTTATTGTTGTTGTCGTGTAACACTTTAAAAACCTATTTTCTAGTACCCCGAGGATGACATAATTTAGTTCCAAACGTTGGCAAATATGTCATTTTTATCTTCAACGAATATTTGACTTGACGTATATCCAACTAAATTCCCATAATTATATACACTGTTGTTACAAATTTTATTATTGAAATTTTTTTTTTCAATAATTGAAAAATCTCAATAATTATTTGTTACTCACTAAATAATCAAAGTCATAAAGCGAATACTTATTACTTATTCAACTAATTATATAATTTTTATGATAGATTGGGCCGTTGCTTGGTAGAAATCAGTTGTAATTGTCATTATAAAATAAAACACTTGTTTACATTTTCTACTTTATTTTTGGTATTGACGTACGTTTCGTTTTGCTAGAAAGACTTCATCAGAATACGAAGTAACAGTTGTTGTACAATGAATTTATAAGATTTTTTACAGAAGGTGTACATGTGTTTTTAATTGTTCGTCGGGTTGGTTTTCTCAAAGAATATTCCCTTCAGAATCGTGTTCACTCGATCCCTTGTAAATATTGAATAGAGGGGTGTAATAAAAATCTATTTGTTCATTTTCTAGGTTATTGCTGTTTTTATGTTTATTTATTTCGTAAATAAACTAAAATTGAACTTATGGGAAATTTACGAAATAAATAAACATAAAAACAGCAATAACCTAGTAAATGAACAAATAGATTTTTATTACACCCCTCTATTCAATATTTACAAGGGATCGAGTGAACACGATTCTGAAGGGAATATTCTTTGAGAAAACCAACCCGACGAACAATTAAAAACACATGTACACCTTCTGTGAAAAATCTTATAAATTCATTGTACAACAACTGTTACTTCGTATTCTGATGAAGTCTTTCTAGCAAAGACGAAACGTACGTCAATACCAAAAATAAAGTAGAAAATGTAAACAAGTGTTTTATTTTATAATGACAACTAATTATATAAGTTATTAGTTTAAAGTCTTCTTGGTGAAAGTTGTGATTCGAAATTAGAATTTATTTCATATATTGAGCAATATTATTATGAAATGGAAACTGGCCTAGAAATTTTATATATTTCATTTTATGGCATTCTATGCATATATGTATACATAAATTCAGGAACAGAACAGAATAATAAAATAATAATCACGAGATATAAGCCACCACATGTATTTCATGATCATTCTCAAATTTCAAATGACCTTAACGTTTATAATTTATAAGGTATCAAGAATAATTATACTTATGAACTACCCATGAACTATCCCATCATCAGACAACTTGTTTGATGATGGGATAGTTCATTTCCCGAAACTCGAGTCACATGAAAATGTGTAAAATATATTTTATTGGTAGTGAAACATAGTAAATTCTACAATTTGTTTTAATTATGATCAACTACCAAATAGTAACGGCTGAAACAATTCAGTACTTATTTATTTATATATATATATATATATATATATATATATATATATATATATATATGATATAAAAAATAATCAAAAGAAATTTTTATTACTTTATTCTACTACCAACAATTTTTAGATGTCCAATATCAGTTAAGAAAAAATAAATTATTCTATCAATCCCATGTGTATTTTTCAATATATATACTGAAGGTTTGTTCAGAATTCTGATTTTAATTTTGATTATTAGTTTCAAAAAAGAATTTCGTGTCATTTTTTTCGACACAAGATACAGATATTAAGAACAATTGACAGAATCCTGATGATTGATTCTTGGAGTGATCCCTTCAGCGGATAATAAATATTGTCCCCTGATTTAATATTTATACAAAATAATGAGAGGTTCTCTTGTAGACTTATGAAAACATTAACTTGTTATCGCTGTAGCTTTCATGTTAGTGGAATCTTTTACATCTTTGGTTTTCTATACATCTATGGAGTGAAACAGAATCATTTTTCAGGTTGATGGATGAGGTCAGTCAAAAGGTTCGTTCACCCTCACAGGTTCTTTCATATGTCACGGTGAATAATCCAATATCTTTTGAAATATTTTATTGTCAATTATATTTCGTATAATGAGTATACTTTGAAAAACAAATTTCCATTCATGTCGTTGCTTGCTGACAGTTCACACCCAATGGCCTCCTGGAAGATTCATGATGAGTCGGTATTACATACACACCCTCTCGTATGAACATTTCATTAGTGGATGAGTTTTTTAGTCGTAGTAATTCCTGAAATGAATACCCAAAGCGTAATTAATTCTATTAATCAATTATTCACTTCGGCTGCTGAGTGAATCCTGAATTAGTGTTTTCAATATAAATTTACTGAAGGATATAATTGGTCTCAAAATAAAAGATGATGCTTACAAAAAATAATTTTTCCATTATTTTTTGACATGAACATTCTGAAGTGTGATTTTTCTTTCTATGAATTCTTATATGAAAATTTCATATCCATTAAAGAAATATTATTACTGTTGAAAAAATTCAGGTTAAAACTCATATTCCTGCCTCTGTATGAAACGCTTGCTCCTTCGAATTAGTAGATAACGACATAACAATGTTTTTTAACCTATATTATCAAGTTTTTCTTTGGACAGACGATACAAAAATGAAAACCGGATTTTGAGAGGTATAGAATTATCAGAAAGTATTCTAGAACAGTTATAAGCCATTCAAAATTTTCATTTTTGATCGGCTATAAATAAAAAACTAATGCATTTTTTATTTTCAAATTTTTGATGAAATCAAAAAGGCTGAAACTTCACATTTACGAATGAAAAACAATATTACAGATAATAGCTGAATACATTTTTAGGAACCTCTACAGATTTAAATCTAAATGAGTCTCTTGAAAACATTCAGAATTAAATTTTTTAAAAACATATCCTAGATAACACTGTAAAAGATATAGAAAACAATGATTAGATTATTTAAACATCACGATTGGATATAAAAAAATTACAAGTTTCATAACCAAAAATTGATCAACATATAATTCGAAAAGATCTTCTTTTATTTTCCTCTTTTAATAATATCGGGTGTTTTTTTTAGAACGATAGAATTTTAAATTGAAACACATTTAAATTAAGTTTGAAGCCAATTTTTTTTTATTCGAAAGATAGTTTTATGATATTTATGTTTTGAAAATAATTTCCGGCATACGTTCACCATACCGTATTCGAACATACCAATTTTGACCACTTTTTCGAATAATTCAGGCCTTATTTTATCAATAACACGAGTTATGTTGGCTTCCAAAGGTCTATTATTTCTGGTTTATCAGCATAAACCATTGACTTAACATAACCCCAAAGAAAATAATTCAGTGGAGTTATGTGGCATGATCTTGGAGGCCAATTAATTGGAGCATTTCTCGAAATAAGGTTATCGCCAAATCTTTCTTTCAATAAATCAATTGTTACGGTAGCAGCATGAGGTGTAGCACCATCTTGTTGGAACCAAAACACTTATGGGTCGATACCATTCAAATTTTGAAAAAAATAATAATTGATCTGTAACGAGGACCATTCACTGTAACATTAGCTCCAGCATTGTTTTTAAAGAAATATGGACCGGTGATACCTCCAGCGTGTAAGGCACACCATACAGTGCATTTTTCAGGATGTAATAGAACCTGCAGAACTTCTTGAGGATTGTTTTCACTCCATATAAGGCAATTTTGCTTGTTTAAATAGCCGTTCAACCAGAAATGAGCTTCATCACTAAACACAATTTTACGATAAAAAAGTGGATCAACTTCAGTCTGTTTTAGGGTCCAATCAGCAAACAACGCTTATTATGGTCAACTGGCTTTAGTTCTTGAACCAGTTGAAACTTGTATGGGTGTAGACCAAGATCTTTACGCAAAATTTTCCATGTGGTGGATGCACAGAGTCCAACTTGTTGTGAACGTCGACGAATGGACTAATCTGGATCATCATTAACACTATGAATTACAGCAGCGATATTTTCTTCTGAACATACAAGTCTTTGTCTTTTTGTTGTTGTTGCATCGAATAGAAATAATTTTGTCCGAAATCTATTGATAGTTCGACGAATAAGGTGCTCTGAAAGACGATATGGTGTTTTATTACAGAGAAAGGAATATCGTCATATCCAGAGGAAAATTTATTCTTCATTCGATTCAGCATCGATAATACCTCATTTTCTTCGACGTCAAATAGGTAGAAAGATTTTGGATGATTTTTTCTAATTACATAGTACATTAGTATTTTGTTTTGAATGTGGAGCTGAAATTGGATGCAACTTTGGAGAAATGCTCGTTAAAGTCATTGGCTAACTGAGGCAAGCCATCTAGATTCATATATTTTGGAGGGTGTTTAGCGATAGGCTTTTTGCTTCTGTTTGTGACTTCCTTTATGATGTTCCATACAGCTTAATTCTTGTTCTCAGCTTTTTCAATAAGTGTGTTATGAGAATTTCTCTTTTCGGATCTCAATGAAGAATCATATTTTTATCTAAAGACCGTATCCAAATTTCCTTTCCTAAATAACTATTCCTTACTTTTTTCTTGTTTAGTGAGAGAAATTTTCACCAATTAATCTCTACCGCCTCAGATAAAACTAAACCCTTCTTCATCTGTGTGAAGGCTACTCAATGAAGAAGTTAATGAACTGAACAAGAAGTTGCACCGTTATATTAAAGTTGCACTGGCGTCCGAGCCAATCGTCAAAAGAAAAGTAAGCATGACGGATAAACCTAGTGAAAAGAAAAAATCGTCACAACGAATCAAAAGAAGAGTATAAAAAGATGAAGGAAAGAGAATTAACTAAAAACTCAAACAAATATTAATTAGAAAAATGTCTTTCTGCTAACATCTACAAATGAAGCCGAAAAAATTTTTTTTCATTAAATGTCTTAGAAACACTGTTTCTTCCTATGAAAAATATAGTATCATCAACACATATGTGCATCATGTCAAACAAAAGAAAATATGAAATATTGACCGCGATTGATTAGCAAACATCATCCGATACGGCTGTTCCAATTGGATATTGAATAACAAATGCCATTTATTTGTTCTTCGTACAGCGTTTGAGTTTTCGGTTGATTAACTATGGGTGTTATGAAAATTAATTATAACATTTCTTGTGAAGCAATACAGGTCCCTACGAATTTATTCAGTGATAACGATAATTTTCAATTTTTCATAGACAACTGATTACTTTGCGATATCCTTAGTTCCACAAATAATTAACGAAAGTATCCTCAATATAAAGGCATACTCGATCGGAAGATTATAATGAATCAATATTTCTAAATTTCCCGCACGTCTAATATCTTGTTACTCTTGTTTTTCACTGACTGAGAGTAATGATTACAGAGTAGTTTGGAATGAACCTTCATTACGAAATCTGTAATTTTATCGATCCAAGTTAAGGTGAATTTATCCCAAAGAAGATGGAAGTCACATCAAGTACAGACCTTCATTTTACATGATAGATGAAACTCCACATTTTGTTCAGTTCAGAAGTGAAATTTATGAGTAATAATCATTAAATTGGACCGACATTTATTAAAATGGAATGAAATCTAATTTCTGAAGAACATCTGATATGGCATGAAAGAGTTCAGAACAAAATCTGCGGATTTAGAGTAACTGGTATTTACTCCTCTGGTAAGAATAAAACCATTAAAACAAAGCAATGGCAACACGCAAAATGCTATGCTCGCACATAAGACAAAGCATATCAATTAAGTCCAATGTGTTGAAATTTACTTTGAACAAAGAATTTTTAATTCACTTCGCAGGTACGTAACAATTGCGTCCCCAGAGTTCAACAGTTTAGGCCTTTCAAATATGGATCATTTAATTCCTAGAGACTTAAACGGGCCTAAACACCAATTAAGAAACGAAGATATTTCTCCCTTAGATTTTTCCTAGAAACCCATTAGAACCGTTTTAGCCGTTTCAATACGATTGTCGTATCTAAATTATCTGGGCTACCTTTTCGGACCCAAACCCACTCTCTCATTCGTCAGTTAGCGGAAAGAAACAGTCGAACACATCCCCTGCGCCAGACAGGTCACTACTCACCCTGTATAAAAAATCAGTTAAGAAAGGTCAGTTGAAGACAAGTTCTGATTCCAAGCACATTCCCTCTCGTAACTTGTGAAACATTTTTGTCTCTACGCTCGAATTATTTTATATTCGCATTTTTCACTTTAAACTTTCAAGGAACTCTCTCTCTCTCCCAGTTACTCATAACGCACTAAAGGCGTGGAAGTGAATGTATTATCTACATCATTCACTTGTAATTAGATATCAAGTTGTGAAAACTGAATTCAAAAGTGAAACCAATAAAACTGAAGTCTGTGTCGTGAACAACAATAGAAAAAACTCAAGGAAGAACTGTTCCAAGATTAAGATAGTGTATCCACCTCAATCTGGATCAACAACTCAAAATTGTACACTTGTATTATATGTACTTCGGCTGACAATTCTCTACATAGTCCCTACGAGCTGGATTACATTCCACATCTGGTCAAGAAACAACTCCCTCAATTTGGGTAAAATAATTCAACTCTCTGAACTTGTATTATATGTATTTTAGGCTGTGAATAAAGTCTAATTTACACCCCTATTTCACTCCCATTTGAAGTATGCTCAACCAAGAATTTGCATACTAATTAGTTAAAGTTAAAGTAAATCAATTACTTTCGAATAATTCAAAAAGATATCTCTACATACCAGGCAATTCTTTACATGGTCTTTCGAGCCGGATTACATTCCACATCTGGTCAACAACTCCCTCAATTTGGGTAAAATAATTCAACTCTCTGAGCTTGTATTATATGTATTTTAGGCTGTGAATAAAGCATTAAAGTCTAATATACATCCCCCTTTCGCCCCCCTTTGAAGTATGCTTAAGCAAGAATTTGCATACTAATTGGTTTACGTGTAATCAATTACTTTCGAAGAATTCAAAAAGGTATCTGTACATACCAGGCAATTCTTTACACATTGTTTTACTGAAATCTATAAGCATCTACGTGCATAAAGTCTGTTAGTCAAAAATTGAACAAAATATAGCATTGCCGATGTCTTTTTATGGAAAGAGAAGTTCGAGACTAATATGAGTTAAGCGAGGTGAATAAGATGAACTGAGTACTCGAAAATTTCCTAGAACACACTCAAATTGCTTAAGTACTTACTGTTTTCGCTCGCTTGTTCTAGGGGGCAGGGTGCTTTCGTTTTGTCAAATTGAATGTAATTTTAGAATTTAGAGTCAGAAATGGTCTCAAAAGACTTATTCGATTCAATGATAAAGAATTGAACAAAATATAGCATTGCCGATGTCTTTTTACAGAAACAGAAGTTCGAGACTAATATGAGTTAAGCGAGGTGAATAAGATGAACTGAGTACTCGAAAATCTCCTAGAACACACTCAAATTGCTTAAGTACTCACTGTTTTCGCTCGCTTGTTCTAGGGGGCAGGGTGCTTTCGTTTTGTCAAATTGAATTCAATTTTAGAATTTGGAGTCAGAAATGGTCTCAAAAGACTTATTCGATTCAATGATAAGGAATTGAACAAAATATAGCATTGCCGATGTCTTTTTACAGAAACAGAAGTTCGAGACTAATATGAGTTAAGCGAGGTGAATAAGATGAACTGAGTACTCGAAAATCTCCTAGAACACACTCAAATTGCTTAAGTACTCACTGTTTTCGCTCGCTTGTTCTAGGGGGCAGGGTACTTTCGTTTTGTCAAATTGAATTTAATTTTAGAATTTGGAGTCAGAAATGGTCTCAAAAGACTTATTCGATTCAATGATAAAGAATTGAACAAATATAGCATTGCCGATGTCTTTTTACAGAAACAGAAGTTCGAGACTAATATGAGTTAAGCGAGGTGAATAAGATGAACTGAGTACTCGAAAATCTCCTAGAACACACTCAAATTGCTTAAGTACTCACTGTTTTCGCTCGCTTGTTCTAGGGGGCAGGGTACTTTCGTTTTGTCAAATTGAATTTAATTTTAGAATTTGGAGTCAGAAATGGTCTCAAAAGACTTATTCGATTCAATGATAAAGAATTGAACAAATATAGCATTGCCGATGTCTTTTTACAGAAACAGAAGTTCGAGACTAATATGAGTTAAGCGAGGTGAATAAGATGAACTGAGTACTCGAAAATTTCCTAGAACACACTCAAATTGCTTAAGTACTTACTGTTTTCGCTCGCTTGTTCTAGGGGGCAGGGTGCTTTCGTTTTGTCAAATTGAATGTAATTTTAGAATTTAGAGTCAGAAATGGTCTCAAAAGACTTATTCGATTCAATGATAAAGAATTGAACAAAATATAGCATTGCCGATGTCTTTTTACAGAAACAGAAGTTCGAGACTAATATGAGTTAAGCGAGGTGAATAAGATGAACTGAGTACTCGAAAATCTCCTAGAACACACTCAAATTGCTTAAGTACTCACTGTTTTCGCTCGCTTATTCTAGGGGGCAGGGTACTTTCGTTTTGTCAAATTGAATTTAATTTTAGAATTTGGAGTCAGAAATGGTCTCAAAAGACTTATTCGATTCAATGATAAAGAATTGAACAAAATATAGCATTGCCGATGTCTTTTTACAGAAACAGAAGTTCGAGACTAATATGAGTTAAGCGAGGTGAATAAGATGAACTGAGTACTCGAAAATCTCCTAGAACACACTCAAATTGCTTAAGTACTCACTGTTTTCGCTCGCTTGTTCTAGGGGACAGGGTACTTTCGTTTTGTCAAATTGAATTTAATTTTAGAATTTGGAGTCAGAAATGGTCTCAAAAGACTTATTCGATTCAATGATAAAGAATTGAACAAAATATAGCATTGCCGATGTCTTTTTACAGAAACAGAAGTTCGAGACTAATATGAGTTAAGCGAGGTGAATAAGATGAACTGAGTACTCGAAAATCTCCTAGAACACACTCAAATTGCTTAAGTACTCACTGTTTTCGCTCGCTTGTTCTAGGGGGCAGGGTACTTTCGTTTTGTCAAATTGAATTTAATTTTAGAATTTGGAGTCAGAAATGGTCTCAAAAGACTTATTCGATTCAATGATAAAGAATTGAACAAATATAGCATTGCCGATGTCTTTTTACAGAAACAGAAGTTCGAGACTAATATGAGTTTAGCGAGGTGAAAAAGATGAACTGAGTACTCGAAAATCTCCTAGAATACACTCAAATTGCTTAAGTACTCACTGTTTTCGCTCGCTTGTTCTAGGGGGCAGGGTGCTTTCGTTTTGTCAAATTGAATGTAATTTTAGAATTTGGAGAATTTGGAGTTTTTTAGTCATTTTATCATTCTCAAGTATACTTGTTTGTGAACTGATAAAAAATGACAAAATGGCTCGTTTTTCGACACATGTTCATATGAAATTTTTTAATTATTTTGAGGTTCATAATCACCTACCAAAATATTGAAGCTTCGTTTTGCAACACCCGGTCTAACCCGAAAATTTCAAGACTTTAGGTATTTTCCTTCGAGAATCACAAGAACGGACGGCCGGCCGGATAGAATTGAATCTGACCACGGATTTTTCATCAGTGAGTCCAACCTAATTGTTTAAAATTATTTTCGGCTCAACATTCGAAAATTATGGACATTGGCACAAAATTATAACGTTCCCCCTGAACAAGCGCGTGAAAGCGGAAGGAATTTCTTATGAAGAATTATCGAGCATCCTTCGATCGAGATTCGCTTTCTGTTTGACCTGCTCCTTAAGGAACCACCTGTATTTTATCCGTCAATTTTATTTTGAGTTCATCTACTATACGTTTCATCACTGTTTCGGAAATATAAGACTGCTCTGAAAAAACATTAGATTCCATGCACTTATATTTTTCGTATGCTCCTGAACAACCTGATCTAGGGTCTGTTTTTTCGGATTATTTTCTTTTGTAGAAATTCCCCATGAAGTTATTTTTTTTGAGAAAGGCATATGCATATCTCGCAATAGAGAATCAAATTTACTTTCTGATTGATTTTGACAAAGAGTATAAAACCATTAAACAAATAGCTATCAATAATGATTTCAATCCGTTAATTGTGGACAATTTACTTTACTATATTCAAAATTTCAAAATTCAGACGAAACCAAATTCATTTTATTAACTTGCATAGGCCAAAAATCTGAAAAGATTGTTAGATATTTAAAGAAAAAAGAAAAATATAACATCTCTTTTAAAACCATTAATTCTTTAGGAAGCTTAATAAAAAATAATAAAGATGTCATTCCTAAAAACAAGTTACAAGTTGACATGTAGTGATTGCCCATGTGTATATTGTGGACAGACAGAAAAATGTTACATTAATAATAAACCGAATTCAACTTATGCCAACCATTTGTTAGAGACTGGCCATAATTTTAATATGAACTATTAAATATTACATATCGAAAACAAAAGTCAGAAACTAAATCTGTTAGAAACTTTAGAGATCAATAGATATAATAAAAGACAAATTTTATTGAATGATCAAATAGATTTAAACAGATCCCCCCTACCTAATATTTTTCATCAATTGTAAATCATCTCTATCCACCCTTCTATTTTTGTACCAGAGCTGTGTATTTAAGGTCATGTTTTGCATTGTATACCTCAGTTTAAATACTTACCTGATGAAGTCATGGTATGACGAAACAATTGTCGTGTGAATCAATAAAATAGCGGAAGTTAACATTTGTTTTTCTTATATTAAATTTACGTTCTCCCAATATTGTCTATATTTTAACCATTCGCGTAGGGTAGCTGCCTTTTTTCAGAATTTGTAAACAGACAGAGATAGCTATATAGCTCTATACAGGCAATCAAATCTTGTATTGATATATGCCACCATATTCCAAATGGTCTAGCTTATGATCTTTATCATGAAGAAATGATGAAAATTATATTTGCTCTCACCAAATTTGACTCCATTCGAACACATTTCTCATGACGACACTCTATAATGGGCTTGTATGAGTATGCGTATGTGTAGTTTTTCGGTTTTTATATATCAAATAGATGAACTATTTAATATTTGAATTCTATTTGAAAAATTCACAATCAGCATTTCCCATGACGACGACTCCCCATACCGGGGTTGTATAAGTTCTTAAAATTATAGTTTTCATGTTTGTATATCAATCTACAGCGTTGCCAAATTTCTGGACTTATTCGCGTTGATCAACTATACGATTTATATACACCACCTTGATGTCAACAGAAGCGCCCTCGAACTGGCCAAACCCTAAAACTGTCTGTATTTAATATCGTGTATAACCAACTTTTCACACCCCGCTTAAAATTCATTTTTTGCATCCCCTGACATTGGCTATTTGTCTGATTGTATTCAATTCTCTCTTCGATCAGACAATCAGACAAATAGCCACAAAAAATCAGTTCGAAACCAAAACTATAAATTCCATCATAAACAAAAAACAAAAGCAACTAATTCGTAAACAAATTTACCCCATCCCCAAATCAGATCATAATAAAAATAAATTCATAAAACTTACATATTTTGGACCAATTTCACAAAAAATAGCTCGAATTTTATCAAAAATTAACATAGTGACAGCTTTCACAGCCTCCCATAAAATTTCTAATCTCTTTTTCAATCCGAAAGACAAAGAGAACCGACTGAATAATTCTGGAGTCTATAAATTGAGTTGTCAAGAATTTAATAGTGTGTATATAGGACAAACGGACCGACCTTTCCATAAAAGGTACAAAGATCATCAATCTGCTTTTAGGAACCGGAAGAATAATTCCAATTTTGGGAACCATTTCTTCACTACAGATCACACCTTCCCAGAATTGAACAACCTTGTTATCTTGCACGTGGAAGCGAAAGGGAAAAAACTTGACATCCTGGAATCCATAGAAATTGAGAAATATAAAAAGCACGTACCAATAATAACACTACTTAACGAACAGACGGAACTTTGGAAAACCCCTCTCTTCGAAGCTCTGCCGAAGCCTACAATCCCCATATATAATAGTTGAGATCTAATTTGTTCGTTCAGTTTGAAAATGTAGTAAACACTACGAAACTCGAGTCACTGTATATCAGTTATAATAAAAAGTGATAGAAAACAAAGTAATTCTTGTTTCATTCCATTAAAATGAACTATCACAAAGTAACGGACTACTCCATCCGATATTCTTCCTGGGACACTCCGTATATTATTTCACATAATTTGTTTTCTATTTGTTTCACACAATAAAGCTGTATATCATTCTTTTCTTATCCTTTTTTACTTATGTTTTATGTTGTTGTACTTCTTCTATATATTGTCTCAGAATTCCAATAAAGATTCAGTCATTTTATTTGTATCATAAAAATCATAGACTTCTTTACAATTCTCATTTCTCAATAACTTTTTTAATTCGGAATAGTATATATATATTATTTAATATATAGTATAGGGTGATGATCAGTGATTAAATTTTGCAAAATAATGCCATTAATGCTTACATTAAAAGAAAATGGTCCAAACATGTGCGATTGTCTGGGCGTGTATCGTTAATGATAAATGAGTAAATCCAAAAGAACACTATATATTCATCATCCCATAGCAAGTCTGTTCTATGCTGAATACTCTATTATTTCAATATCATATGAGGTAACCCTAGTCATTCAAATTCATAAGCTGGCTCTTATTGCTCGAAACCCTGCTAAGAGAATGGATGCAATACTCAAAATGAAGTTTCTTCTTCCAAGTATAAGCAATGGAACCTACAATAAATGCCACAATTTCATGAGGCTATCCGCTGAAACTCCAAAATCCAGATGAAAACTATTAATGATCCCATAGCTATTATGACCATTCTTCTTATTGAAAAGAATTTTTAATATGATTTCAACTCATTTGTAGGTCCATTCAATTATTATTCACCAATTATTCTGCAAAATAACTGAAATCAGTTATAAAACCTATAAATCCTATACTCAGAGATCTACTCTCGAGAAAAGATACATGCTCTTGAACAGTGTTTCTTTCAGGTACACTTCCAGGGGGGCAGTGCCCCCTCGGAGCTGTGCAAGTGCCCCCGTGGGGGAAAATTGAAAGTGCCTAGATTCAGTTACGACGTTCTACTTCACGAACAAAAAATTCACATATTCAAAATGCTGAAGGAGGTAATTTAGGGTCTAGTCTAGAGGAATACCGAATTTAGGGTCTAGTCTAGAGGAATACTATTATAAAAAAACTATTACAGATGCCGATTCGTGTCATAAATAATATTCAAATCAAAAATTGGGAGAAAACAATATAGTTGATTGGAGTACGATGAGCAAAAAGGTGGAACATTCTGAAAACTATGTCGAATTCATATGAAAAAAATATTTTGTACAAAAGAAAGGTTGAATATTTATATCTGTTCCTTTCACATTTTTCAAGAAGGCATCAGGAAAGAATGGCAGATTAGAAAAACATGAGCATTCATATGCTCACACTACCAGTATTGAAATGGAAAAACTCAGAAAACAGGCATTGAAAAGACGATTTCATGCCTAAATTCTGTCAGAGAGCGATAGTCAAAAGGATTCGAATAGAAGGTGCTTAAAAATACTACTAAGAGGACTGTACTTTTTAGTAAAAGAAGAAACTGCTCATACCACAAAATATGAGAGCTTGATCGAAAATATTTTGGTGAATTTAAATGAGGATTTCAAGCAATGGACAGAGACCCTGAGTGACAGAGCCATTTATAGAAGTAAGGATACAGCTTGTGAATTGCTCACATGTATAGGTAAATTTTTGAGAGATCGATTCAAGGATTCCTTAGAAAAATAAGATGTTTTCCGGTTTAGCCGATAAAAGCACTTCTTTGAAGAATGAAATGGAACTAAGTATAATGTTCAGAGTTGTCGAAAATAAAGTGCCTGTTGAAAAGTTTCTGGCAATGGTAAAAATCCCTGATGGTAAGGCCGAGACTACTTCGAATGCTATCGACGAAGAAATGACATCTCTCGGTCTTCTTTATGATAACATTATAGAATTTAGTTTTGATGGAGCATCCAATATGCATGGAAATGTAGGTGGAGTAAGAAGAAAACTGTCTGAAAAAACCAAAAAAGATGTGCTCTATATGCATTGCCGAGCGCATATATTGGCATTAGCTGCAGATTCCTGCTGAAAGTAAAATAAAAATATCAAAAGGTTTTTTTATTGACTAAAGGACATCTACCTAATGTTCAGCAGGTCACCAAAAAAAGAGAATATTCTGCCCGAAATTCAATCTGTTTTGAATGATCCAATTCTAAAAATCCCAGAATGCATAGAAGTTAGATGCTGTTTTCAGAATTCTGAAGTCCATTTTGATAGCTTGCGAATACATTCATAAGGAAGGTGCAGATCTTGCAACGCTTGCAGGAGGCACTTTGCTTGAAATCAGGAATGAGTTTCATCGTCACCTGCTATGTGATGAAGGAGGTGCTAAGTGCACTCTCGTATCTCAGCAATGCTCTGCAGAGAAAGGACTTGTGCCTGACCAAAGGAATCCGTTAATTACACCAAAAAAATTGCATATCAAAGATATTGCAAAGTAGGGCAGAGATGAGAGAAGTCCCTTGAAAAAACATAAATATAATAGAAAAATCGATGAAATCAAAAATGAAGTCCAAATTATTCAAGATGAAAAAATTATTCACCAGAACATCTACAGATTTTAATCTCAATAAATCCCATGAAAACATTTAGAACTAAATTTTAAAACATGTACTAAATACACTGTATAGTGATACAGTGTATTTAGTACATGTTTTAAAATTTAGTTCTGAATGTTTCCATGGAATTTATTGAGATTAAAATCTGTAGATGTTCTGGTGAATAATTTTTTCATCGTGAATAATTTCATATACATTTCATATACATATATATGTATGAGGTGATGTCTAAATAATTTGTTCATCATTTTATATTTCATATGATTCTTCATTAGTCAATTTCCACCACATGTGATGATAATATATATGTCTATAAAGTGTTATAGACATACATTCTGTCAAGAAAGTACCGGGAATTATCGATTTAAATCTGGCGGGGCAATGAGGAAGGTAAAATTTTTTTTTCCTAGGTTGGTATCACTGTCCTCAATTATTATGCCAAGCTTGAGCGGGATCTGTCAACTAGTGTGTTTGCAACAGCTGATTAAGTCAATCGATGTCAGAGTGCGTGCCGATTTTTACTATGGGTGATTACCATGGGACGATAACGCGCCTTCTCACCGAGCTACGATTGTGACTGACTTTCTCGCCAAAAACTCAACAAACGTGCTTCAGCAACCACCGTATTCGCCGGATTTGGCTCCCTGCGACTTTTTCCTCTTCCCAAAACTAAAATTGCCCCTTCGTGGCACCCGTTTTGAGTCGATTGAAGCCATAAAACAAAATTCGGCGCGAGAGGTAAAGTCCATCCCGGAAAGCGCCTATAAAAAATGTTTCGATAATTGGAAGTGCCGTTGGCATAGATGTAATAGAGCAAATGGAGCCTATTTTGAAGGCGACTCAATAAATTTTGACGATTAAATGTAAAAATGTTGTTTTAATTGAAAATTCCCCGTACTTTCTTGACAGAGTAGTATATATTATCATCACATGTGGTGGAAATTGACTAATGAAGAATCATATGAAATATAAAATGATGAACAAATTATTCAGACATCACCTTATACATATATATGTTTCGATTGAATGTTGAAGAATCACAAGTTCCATCGCAAAAAAATGTTCAACATATAATTCGAAAAGGGCTTTTTGTACGTGGCGGTTATTTAATGCAGAGTCTACGTCGTACATTCTGTAATTGTATATTTCTGTGATATAATCTAATTTTCGTAAAGGCCATGCTTATTCCAAAATTTGTTAGTTGTTACAGATATGTGTTGTGTTAGAAAAGTTATTTTAATATGTTTTTGAATGAATATTTTGTTTATTCAAATAACTCCTTAATGAAGAGATGTTGGGTCCAAATGTATCAGGTTCTTTCTCTGGAGAATATGCTATATTTTCTTTAAAAAAGGAAAATAAAAAGAGCCTTTTTGAATTACATGCTGAATATTTTTTGGTTGTGGAACTTGTGATTCTTTACATTCCAATCGAAACATATATATGTATAAGGTGATGTCTATATAATTTGCTCATTATTTTATATACTACTCTGTCAAGAAAGTACCGGGAATTTTCAATTAAAACAACATTTTTACATTTAATCGTCAAAATTTATTGGGTCGCCTTCAAAATAGGCTCCATTTGCTCCAATACATCTATGCCAACGGCACTTCCAATTATCGAAACATTTTTATAGGCGCTTTCCGGGATGGACTTTAGCTCTCGCGCCGAATTTTGTTTTATGGCTTCAATCGACTCAAAACGGGTGCCACGAAGGGGCAATTTTACTTTTGGGAAGAGGAAAAAGTCGCAGGGAGCCAAATCCGGCGAATACGGTGGTTGCTGAAGCACGTTTGTTGAGTTTTTGGCGAGAAAGTCAGTCACAATCGTAGCTCGGTGAGAAGGCGCGTTATCGTCATGCAAAATCCATGAGTTGTTCGCCCACAAATTTGGCCGCTTCTTACGGATACGCTCACGCAAACGTTTCATAACGCCTAGGTTATACTCCTTGTTTACCGTCTGACCCTCTGGAACGAATTCGTAGTGCACCACGCCACGGATATCGAAGAAAACAATGAGCGTCACCTTCATTTTCGAGCGGCTTTGGCGTGGTTTTTTCGTGGTTTTTTACCACTGATATGCACGAGTTTTCGATAGAGCATTATCACCAAAGGTCTTTTGCAACATTTTCAATGCATCGGCACACGAAAATTCATTTGCAACACAAAACTTAAAACAAATTCTTTGCTCAACGTAATCACCCATAGTAAAAATCGGCACGCACTCTGACATCGACTGACTTAATCAGCTGTTGCAAAAACACTAGTTGACAGATCCCGCTCAAGCTTGGCATAGTAATTAAGGACAGTGGTACCAACCTAGAAAAAAAAATTTTTACCTGCCTCATTGCCCCGCCAGATTTAAATCGATAATTCCCGGTACTTTCTTGACAGAATGTACTTTTATATATTTCAATTGATTCTTTATTAGTTAATTTCCACCATATGTGATTATAATATATATGTCTATGAAGTGATACAGTGTATTTAGGACATGTTTTGAAATTTAATTCTAACTGATTTCATGAGATTTATTTAGATTAAAATCTGTAGAGGTTCTGGTGAATTGATTCCAGCTATTATTCTCAACGACAAAGATGTGCTTTTACCCAAAACCTGTGTTGCTGAAAACAGCTTCATCTTTTCAATTTGGAAGAAAACGTACCTGTTATTGATTTTGTTTACACAGTATAATTCAGCAAAACTTTGTTCAATATTTAATTTAACGCTGTACTCTCAAATCATTTAATCCAAAAAAAGGCCTTTTAGAGCAAAATGGTCGCGAACTAGTTTGTATGTACTAATGTAACTAATGTTATACTAATGTAACTAATGTTATACTAATTTAATTTGTATGTACTAATGTAATGTGAAGTTTCAATGAAAGTTTTAGTTTGTTTTATTTGTGATTTATTCAACCCATCATAGAGCTTCGTTTCAGAGAGAAAAGGGAAATTTTTCAACTGCCTTCTTCTCCAGTTTTAAACGGGGGATAGATAAGTACTTCTTGCGCACATTTTTCTAATATCTCTGTGGCTGCCAACTTCAAATAAAAAATGTTAACTGATTATAACTTCAGTAACACTATCATTCGTCCTGTTTAAGCATTTTTACTCGAAACTGAAGGTTAACCAGAGGGTTTTGTTCAAGGTACCAGGAAGTAAACTAGACATTGTTAATCTATCTCTTAGACTGTAAAACGCAAGCTAATAAACTTTGGAAAATAACTGATATTTTTGTATCTTTTGCTTATTTGGTATTTTTCTTACATTTGAAGTGTCGAATTGTGTGAGTTTTTGTCTTTCACTGTGAGGTTATACTCTTCAATAGTATTATGTACAAATTTATAGAAGATGACAAAAAATTCTTAGAGATATCTTAATGTTGAAAGTAATATTATTGACGAAGGAGCCTTGGTTAAACTTCAACTAAGTGAAATGATCTTTATTCAAGCAATATTTTATAACCGGTTTGAAGTGTTTTTTAAGAAGAAGATGGAAACCCAGTATACATTCCACATCACTCTATTCATATAGGTACATTTTAGTATACGTTTAACATAAAATAGCTGTGACAACAGCGGCTTGAATATTGTTTTGATTCCTTTCATTTGAAATGGAATAACATATTCTGATACCCACATAATTAACATGCTTTTTCCACAAAAATCCTTCACATTGATACTATGGAAACGCCAGGCATATCGTGTAAAGTTTCTCCTGATGAAAAAAACACTGACTTTTTTAATAGAATAGAATACGTTTAGAGAAAAGCTAAGGAATATATTGCAACGAAATAAAAAAAAAACTGAAACTGATATCCGGAAGTAAATAGGTGAGCGCTAAGGTTTTAGATATTGTCTGGGAAAGCAGACTGAATTGTGCTTGGCATATCATCACCTTTGTGAGAAATCATCAAAAGATTTGTAGCTGCAGCGGGAATCAGAAGAATATGGCACTCACGAAACGATAAAACTCATATTTCGCGAGTTCCCAAAGTATCGCACTTTGGTATCATATCAAGTATGGAATGAAAAATATGCAGTCATGTAAGCCAGCTCATATAAGAGATCATAAATATTATACAAATTTATTCGGTTAACCTCCTACAAATTTTAATTCCAAAAAAATTTTTATTCGAAAACTTTTAGAATTGAATTAAATGAATGTCTTAGAAAAATACTGTTTCAATTAAGTAGACATTTAGAATCAATATTTAGTATCAAAACAAAATAAAATAATTCAAAGAAATATAAGTTATTAATTGAAATAACTGAATAAATGACCGAAGGGTACAAAATTTTGTTTCGTGCCTTATTTTATGAAAACCAAATCCCTTTCCAAAACTGCAAAACATAACCTCAAGAACTTCTTCAAAAACAACTTGCTCAAATCAAGTTCCTTCAAAAAAATGTAGAACATCTGCTTCTGTTCCGCAAGGAATTTTTTTGAGGGAATTTATTTTGAGCAAGTTGTTTTTGAAGAAATTCTTGAGGTTATGTTCTACATTTTTGTAAAGGAATTTGGTTTCAATAAAACAAGGTACGAAACAAAATTTTGTAGTTAGTTTGTATTTGTATTTATTTAGTAATTTTAATTAATAATTCATATTTCTTTGAATTCTTTCATTTCCTTCTGTTACTGTATAGTAAGCGTTCATTCTATATGTCTACTAACTTGAAACATTGTTTCTCTAAGACATTTATTCAAGTTAATTCAAAAAGTTTTTGAATAAAATTTTTTTTTTAATTAAGATTTGTAAAAGGTTTACAGAACAATTCTGTATGATGTTTTAAATATTGTAATATTTCTAATTCTAATTTTCACAATTTTTGTTGTTATTTAATATAACAATTGTTTCACTATTACAGTAGCATCATCAGGCAGGTTTATATTTTGAATAATCCTTCCATCAAGGAAAAACCTCTCTTTATTGTGTTATTTTACATACAAGAGATTGTTTGAAACGTATACAACTGAATCGAACCAGTATGACGAGGAATGGAACGTACTACTTATTGATATCAGAAACAAAGACAATCTGATTAGTCCGTTACGAAGGAAAAAGAATACCCAGAACTTCTCGACCTACTGGAGATTTAGAACAGCAGAACAGCATATTTTCTAAAAAGTACCTTAGTTAGATATCCAATAATTTTGAATATTCTAAGCAAGATAGTTTCATGATGAAATTATGAAGATTATGTTAAACAGTTTTGAAAGATATTTGTTTTCATAGGAGGGATGAGCAGAAGCAAAATTTTGTCTACTCAAAATATTCAATTTATAAGATTTTTGTTAACTTTATATTTATTGGATTTTGTTATATCATTTGGATGTCTTATAATGAATATTTATTTTATATGTCGTTTGATATAAGTGGTACTTACATGACCCTTTAAATGCATGTGGTTTTGTATAGTTTGAAACCCGCTTTCAACTGCATTGAAGGAATTAAGAAATGGATATCGGTTAAATGAAGGCGAAAACAGCTCTCATCTCATGTGCATGGATAACATAAAATTGTATGCCACAATTGAGAGAGAACTGAAACAACAAATGAGATGAGTTGGAAAGTTAACCAGCGATATAAAAATAAAATTTGGACTCGATAAATGCAGGTTTAATGGCATTAAGAATGAAAGTGGTGCGAGACTCAGGAACACAAAATAACTAAGGTGCCGGAAGGGTGCTCAAGCTCAAGGGATCATAATGATGTTAGTGCAGGGTGATAAGCATTATTATTTTAAAGAATATATTATTATTATATTAAATCAATATTGAAAATTAAACTTTTAATGCAGAATATGATCACAACAGTAACTACGTACGCTGCTTCCGTGATAACGTATAGCTTCGGAATTGTTAACTGGACAGTTACTGAGCTTGAAAGCAATAACAGAGCTATCAGAATAAACTTCACTAAAAATCGTAGAAACCATCCGAAAACCTGCAAAAATGAGTTCATATACCCAGAAACAAGGGAGGGCGAAGTATTTTTAATATGCTACTCTGTCAGAAAAACCAAACAATACGAAAGTGCTTCTTTCAAAAATCAGAGCTATCTACTGTCGTCTCATTGGACGTGGACCTTTCGCCGCTGAGGCTGAGTCACAGGCGGCATTAGTGATGTGCTGACTACACTATAGTGAGGCTATTTACCAGAGATGGAAAACCAAGGAATTGCACGGCAGATACCCGACTCCTGAGTGCATACTACATAAGTCATTCGGCATCTTGCAGTTGGTTAGGAAAATATAATATTTTCCCAGAAACGGAAAGCTTTATTTGTGCTATACAGGACCAAGTTATAGCGACCAAATCATATCTGAAGTAAGTTATCAAAAAATCAGAAATAATATCTACCACATGTCGAATGTGGCATAAAAAACATGAAAATATTGAACATCTTGTTAGCGATGTAACGATGATGTGAAATATTTGCACCAAAAGAATACACGGAAGGTCACAACAGCGTCTCTAAAATTATACATATAGAATTGTGGAACAAGATGGGATTACTAGATGAAAAACAGCCTCATTATCTATACATCTTTAAAACCATTCACTACAATGATGAGTACAAAGTATACTGAGATAGAGAGATACAGAAAGACAGGGAACTGAAACACAATAGACCCGACATTCTGGTGTTTGACAAAAAAAGATAAATTTCTCTTATTCACATTACTGTGCCCGCTCCGAAAAATTTTCTTGAAAAACAAAAGGGAAAATTAAAAAAAATATGCACCTCTAGCAATAGACATACGGAACACGTGGTAGATGGTCGTAGTTAGGGTGATCTCAATCGTGATTGGAGCGACAGGAGAGATACCTAAACAACTCGAAGATAATCAGAGAAACTAAAACTAAACTTCAAACTACATGAAGAAAAACAGAAGTCTGTAATATCAGCAGCGTGAAACATAGTGAGAAAAGCAATGAACAAAAAACTGGAAGACGGAAGAAACTCTGATGCTTTGCGTAATGAATTTTCGCCGGCTTCAACATCGTGAAAAAAATTACTATCATGATAATAATAAACGTATAGTGGCCAATAAAAAAAACAATATAGAATACCAAAAATACATTCGAATAAATAGAAAGACGAAATAAAGTATTTATGTAATAGAATCAGCAAAAACTCTTTATTGCTCTAAAACCAATTGTCAATCAGCATTTATTTCATTTTGTTCTTATATTTTTTTACATTAATTTTCTTACAATGTTTCCATAAGTGGTTATACAATTCAATTTATGTGAAGGCTTGTGACGACTCGTATTTTTTGTTTTATGCTTGGGAATATATAAAGTATTCTTTTGTCAAGTTTTGTAATAATGAAATTCTGAGCATATTTTCAATTAAAATTCTGGTCAATATAAATTATTCAACTCAGTATGTGTATAGAGGAAATGTAAATATTTTATTTTTCTTGAAGTCTCAGGTTAAATGAGAAATGAAGTTTTTTTTGTGCAATAAATACACGCCCAGCATTCGGAGATGAAACTCATAAAACCACGTTGTAGCAAGGGACTATACACATTATTAAAATACACCCCACCGAGAGCATTCAATGACAGCGAATCCTTTGGCGACAGATTGAAACATAAGATTTTCTTATTTTAGTGCATATGTGATCGATATGAAAGGACCATCTCAAAAAACTAACGACTACCTACTACTAGCAGCTCGAAACATTCACGGTGAAATCTAGACATTCCTTTTTCTAAAACTTTATTCTCCTGGTTTTATTCAAATTTACTTTCTTTGGCACCTGATCATAAAGATGCTGATAAGAGATTCACAAATTTTCTTCAATTCATCAAGATTTCCAGTCTTTACGCCCAGGGATGTATCATCCGCAAATGAATTCTTATGCTCCTGAGAATATAATGAGGAAGCTCGTAAATACATAAAAGAAAAATGAAAAGACCACAAAACTGAGACTTGGAAGACACCTTACTTGGGATAATATCTTCGGAAGTAGGAGTCACCTAGTGTTACATCCATAGAGCGGTTTGATAGAAATCTGAGAATCCATTCGATGAATACTCCTCGGAAACACATCTGATACATTTTCTCGATAAGAAACTGAGTTTGAAGGCAATCAAATAGACGAGTTGAGTCGAAAAATTTTCCGGCGATTTCAGATATTTAATTTTCAAATAAGCAAATTCCAGAAAATCGCAACCTGCTTTTTGGGTGGATCTTCCAGTTCTAAAGCCATGTTGAGGTTGTCAGGATAGAAAACCGTGATAGATAGTTAATTGTACATTCCACAGTAAACAATCTTCCCGAATACTTGATAGTTCACTCAAAGAAGAGATGGAATAATTATTTTCTAAGTTATCCACTCTATTTTTTTAGATTGGTTTGATCACCAGCTTTAGTACTGTTGAAAACTAACCTGAAGAAGTGAATATATTGATCAGATTTGCAAAGTGCACAGCAATAAAGGAAGTATTTTCGAAGAAATATTATCGGATCCAGACTTGCAACCATTTTTTAAGCTAGAGATTCCAGAAAGGATTTCCCCAGGAATAAATTATGGTTTTTTATTGAAATGGTAATATTATAAGTTTTAAGTAATTTCTTATACTAAGTAAACGTGTCGGAAAAAGCGTTTATCATCAACTTCCAATTCATTCACAAATCATCCTGCGTATTTTAATATCATCTAATTCGACTGGAAAATTCCTTTAAAGGAACAAGAAAAAAAATTGTGGCACGAGGAAATGAATTCTTAATAACGCTACACCTCATCATGTTGAAAACCAAAGTAAGTGGGATATCTTTTCTGAGACCTTTTTGAAATTACTTTAGTTCTACAAGGCAGATTCAAATGACTCGCACACCAGAATACAGAATTTTTCATCATAAATAACTTCCATTCAACAATATGGAAAATGGCTCACCGATCAGCCCAATTCATATTTAATTCCTGAAGCACCAGAATGACCCAATGAAATTCTGCAGAATTAAATACATTAATTAGCGAGTAGAAAGTTTAAAATAAAATAGAAAAAGGCTATTTACTCGATAGAACGAATATAACAAAATTTGAATATCAAAACAGATTTCATCTATCAGTCTTCTACATTTTTAATTCCAAAAAATTTTTAATCAAAATCTTTTAGAATTAAATTAATGTCTTATAAGCACGGCTTATATTTAATAGATGTTTAAAATCAAAACTCAATATACAATATCAAATGGAATAAATAAAACCAATTCCTTTTCAAAAATACAAATCATAATTTAAGGAATTCTCAGAAAATATAATTTATTTGAAATATTCCATATATTTTATTATTATTTTTAAGATAACCTCAATACAGACTTTTAAAATTTCTCAACTAAGTATCAATTAAGTTCGAAAAATTTCTGAAATGAATTCTTGATATGCTCTTGGATCTTGGTATTGTTAACATTTTTTTGTCATTAATGCCTAAAAGACTATCTACATATGGCAATAAATAAAGGAAATCTGCAAATAATGTGGACTGTTATCAAACAGATGTTACGGTGTTGAGTTTTACATTGAAATAGTAAATTCCTAATTGGTATTTCTTGTAGAAGTAATAATGAAGAATCGGGTCTTTTTTTTTTAAAGTGATAGAACTTTAAATGGAAATAGAACACATTTAAATTAAGACTGAAGCCAATTTTGTTCATTTGAAAGATAATTTTATGACATTTATGTTTTAAAAATAATTTCCGGCATATGTCCACCACGACTAGCTCTGAGGAACCGCATTCGACCAGACCAATTTTGGACCACTTTTTCAAATAATTCAGGCCTTATTTCATCAATAAGACGAGTCATATTGGCTTCCAAGGCGTCTATTGTTTCTAGTTTATCAGCATAAACCAATGACTTGACATAACCCCAAAGAAAATAATCCAGTGGAGCTATGTCGCATGATCTTGGAGGCCAATTAATTGGACCATTTCTCTTGTTACGGTAGCAGCATATTGTTGAAACGAAAACACTTTTGGGTCGATACCATTCAAATTTTGAAACAAATAATCATTGATCATCGATCTGTAACGAGCAACATTCACTGTAACATTAGCTCCAACACCGTTTTTAAAGAAATGTGGACCGATGATTCCTCCGGCGTGTAAAGCATACCATACAGTGGCATTTTTCAGGATGCAATGGAACCTGCAGAACTTCTTGAGGATTGTTTTCACTCCATATACGGCGATTTCGCTTGTTTATATAGCCGTTCAACCAGAAATGAGCTTAATCACTAAACACAATTTTACGATAAAAAAGTGAATCAACTTCAAACTGTTCTAGGGCCCTATCAGCAAACAAACGACGCTTATTATGGTCAAGTGGCTTTAGTTATTGAACCAGTTGGATCTTCTATGGGTGTAGACCAAGATCTTCACGTAAAATTTTCCATGTGGTGGATGCACAGAGTCCAACTTGTTGTGAACGTCGACGAATAGACAAATCTGGATCATCATTAACACTATGACTTACAGCAGCGATATTTTCTTCTGAACATACAGTTCTCTGTATTTTTGTTGTTGTTGCATCGAATAAAAAAAATGTTGTCCGAAATCTATCGATAGTTCGACGAATAAGGTGCTCTGATGGACGATTATGTGAACCATACATTTCACGAAGTGCAATATAAGTTTGGCGAATATAACACTGATTTTTAATATAAATTTCAACAATTTGTGAACTTTTGCGGCGTGAGTCTTTCCATGATAATTTTTCATTGCTTATTGAAGAGAAATGTCAAAATAACATGGCTTCTACCTTCTGTCAAATCACAGTTATCCCTAATGAATGTTCTATCACTCTAAAAAAAACACCTGATATTTAACTGAGACTCACCGAATTGAGATTTTAATGATGATAGGTTTCGGGGTTAATTTCGAAAGTCAAGTAGAAGAGACCAACTTATTTGATTATTCTCAGTTTGCATAATACTTCTAAAAATGTAAAAAAATACTGAAATTCATGCACAATTCAGAGATCCTGAAAATGTCCGCAATTCGTTGAAGATACTCTGAAATTGGATATTTTGTTAGGTATTGCAGAGGATCCGAAGAAAAGTAGCCGTTAAAATAATGTAAGTCATACAACTGTCATAAGTTGTCTCCACAAAGTAAGATGTCATCCATACTTAATCCAGATTGTAAAATGCATTTCTGCGAAGTAATGATGAATGAACTAACTGAACAGAAATGAAATAGCTGTTGGTACAATCCTTTATTCTGATCAATCAACACTTACATTGAAGAGGGGGAAAACGACAAAATTGTAGATATTGGTCAGCGGAGAATCCTCATTGAATGCGTGCGTCACATACGCAGTATCCTCAAAAGGTGAACGATTGGGCAAGTATCATTGGTGACCATATAATTGGTCCTATATTCATGGATGGGAATTTGACAGCCAAAAAATATTTGAGTTTGATTATGAACGAAGTTTCCTCGTGTTAGTTAACTCATTTCTTAATGCAATAGATCCAAGCCTACAGAATGAAAATGTCTGATTTCAGCAGGATTAAGCCCCACCCCATTATGCTTCAATGATCAGAAATTACTTAGAAGCAATCTTTCCCTATAAATGGATTGGAAGCAGAGGAACTATTGAGTGGCCGCATAGATCGCCAGTCCTCACGCCGTTGGATTTTTTTGTGGGGCTATCTCAAGAACAAAGTTTATACAACACAGCTGACGAGCACCGGAGAGCACAAAGCAAGGATAACTACAAAAATACGGAATATTTCGACTCAAACTTCGAAAAAAGTTAGGAACGAATTTTATAGGAGACTGTGTTATTGCCAAAAACAAGAATATTTTTATATTTATTACATAATGTTATTTGAGTATTCAGTTTCTTGTAACCAATTATAGATACTTTCGATATTTCATCCGGTATTATTCATAATAGACCATTCATGATATACATTCTGTCAAGAAAGTACCGGGAATTATCGATTTAAATCTGGCGGGGCAATGAGGCAGGTAAAATTTTTTTTTCCTAGGTTGGTACCACTGTCTATAATTACAATGCCAAGCTTGAGCGGGATCTGTCAACTAGTGTGTTTGCAACAGCTGATTAAGTCAGTCGATGTCAGAGTGCGTGCCGATTTTTACTATGGGTGATTACGTTGAGCAAAGAATTTGTTTAAAGTTTTGTGTTGCAAATGAATTTTCGTGTGCCGATGCATTGAAAATGTTGCAAAAGGTGATAATGCTGTATCAAAAACTCGTGCATATCAGTGGTACAGAGCCTTCAAGGACGGTCGAAAATGAAGGCCAAAGCCGCTCGAAAATGAAAGTGATGCTCATTGTTTTCTTCGATATCCGTGGCGTGGTGCACTACGAATTCGTTCCAGAGGGTCAGACGGTAAACAAGGAGTATTACCTAGGCGTTATGAAACGTTTGCGTGAGCGTATCCGTAAGAAGCGGCCAAATTTGTGGGCGAACCATGGATTTTGCATGACGATAACGCGCTTTCTCACCGAGCTACGATTGTGACTGACTTTCTCGCCAAAAACTCAACAAACGTACTTCAGCAACCACCGTATTCGCCGGATTTGGCTCCCTGCGACTTTTTCCTCTTCCCAAAACTAAAATTGCCCCTTCGTGGCACCCGTTTTGAGTCGATTGAAGCCATAAAACAAAATTCGGCGCGAGAGCTAAAGTCCGTCCCGGAAAGCGCCTATAAAAAATGTTTCGATAATTGGAAGTGCCGTTGGCATAGATGTATTGGAGCAAATGGAGCCTATTTTGAAGGCGACCCAATAAATTTTGACGATTAAATGTAAAAATCTTGTTTTTATTGAAAATTCCCGGTACTTTCTTGACAGAGTAGTAATTCGTTGAAATCAGCTTATTAAGGAGCTTTAAAAAATACAAGAGTATAAATAAAGAGGACGGACTATGCTGGACTTGCGTGAATCACCCTGAGTATTCAAATTCATGTTTGAAACGCGCACTATTCAATTTGAAAGTTGAAGTTTTCCAGTGGTTTTTATAATTTTCTAATATAAGGACACAAAAAAGATTTTATTCCATAAGTGGTTTCCACACTGTATAATAGCCAATTTATGCGGGAACAATTAAAATCACCAATCTGTAATATAATTTTCCAATTTGTATTTGGAATATTGATTTACGTTATTGGAAAATGAAATTATTGCATGAACGTCACCTGGAGGAATAAATGTATACACAACATATGAATATTGTTGTTATTCATCTGTAGTTGAATCCACAAATACATCTCTCCAAAACTCACTAAACAGGGTCGGATTAAAACACTTTTCACCGCAACGAACACAGATACTTCAGTTTTCTTAGAGCTACTTGTTGAAGGTCTTTCACAACGAAACATACATACCTTGTAAGTCCTTGTTCACTATTCCAGAGTCCAAAAGATCAACGTTCAGCTATGATTCGATAATGAAAATTATTTCATAGTTAGAGGCAGCCACATTAGTTTTGAGTTCACGTAATTTAGTTCGCAATTCCCGGACATTATGACAATACACCGACAGAACTATGAGGTCAGAATCTTCAAGAATCACCACCTTAGATTTAGAACATCATGGTTTTAATGCTCCAGAGTTCGAAATTAGGAGAAGTTTTGAAGTTTATTTTCGGCTATAAAAAATTTGAAACCAATATTCTTTTCTCATTTGACGAATTTTTTTCATGGCGCCGGTAGTTAGACTTTTTGACGAATGGTACCAATGCTAAAATAATCCTTTGCAATGAAATGTAATTCTCCCGGCACTATTTATGATCAAATTATTTCAATATACATAATATAGGTTGAAAAAATTTTAAATAATAAGAAGGAGTTTTTCACTTGATAGAAGGATTATTACAAACTTTGAATATCAAAACAGATTTAATCTGTTAGTCTCCTACAATTTTTATTTCAAAAATTTCATGCAAAAACTCTTAGAATTGAATTATTGTCTTATAAGTACTGCTTATATTTAATAGATGTATTATATCAAACCTCATTATACAATAGCAAATGGAATAAAAAAACCCAACAAATATAAATTGTCAATTAAAATCAATAAATAAATAAATTTTTGAAAGTTTCGTTCCAAGCATGCGCACTGACTTCTTCAGACAGATGGTAAAGCAGCTTTGTCTGTGAGGAATGTTTTGTTTTCTGATCTCATATTTATGAAAACTAAATCTTTATCAAAAATATGCAACATAAGATCTTGAGAACTTCTCCAAAACTAATTCATTAGAAATATTTGATAAATTTAAATAAGTTACTCCAAAAACATGTAGCATATCGTCAACAAATAATTAGGATTCAAATAAGGTCAGTCCAACTTCACATTAAAAAGATAAAAATCAAATAACAATAAATAAACTTACCCATACGACCTCGTGGAATCTCTGTTTGATTAACATTCAAACTAGGTACAATTAAAATCCAAGGTACTCTATGTTCTATTCTCACCACAAGTTTGTAAGGCACTTTATGGTCTTGGTGAAACCACTTGATACCTGTATAATGAATTTTTTTTATTCAAAAACCTAATATAATTATATATTTTATATAAAATAAAATAATGAGAAGCGGATTTTCAAATGATACGACGATTATTACAAACTTTGAATATCAAACAGATTTAAACTGTTAGTCTCCTACAATTTCAATTTAAAAAAACATTCAACCATTTATTTTTTCATTAATATTAATTGAAATTTTAATATCAAAACAGATTTAATCTTTCATCTTCTAAAATTTTGAATTAAAAAAAATTTGTATTTAAAAAATATTTAAGAATAAATTAATGTCTTATAAGCACAGCTTATATTTAATAGACGTATAATATCAAAACTGAATATACAATATCAAATGGAATAAATAAACCAACAAATATAAATTGTCAATTAGAATTAAAAAATGAATATTTGAAGGAGACAAAATTTTGTTTCTGATCTTACAATATTTGAAAAGGAATTGATTTTCATAATTATGAGATCCGAAACAAAATTTGGTCTCCTTCAAACATTTATTTATAAATTTCAAATGACAATTTATATTTGTTGTTTTATTTATTCCATTTGATATTGTATATTGATTTTAAATATATAATTTTTTTTAAATATTAAAACATATTGAAATATATTTATCTTCTACAATTTTAATTTCAAAAAATGTTTTATTCAAAAAACTTTTAGAATTAAATTTACGTCTACAACAAGAACCGCTTACATTTAATAGACGTATATAATCAAAACTCAATATGTAATGTCAAATGGAATAAATAACCCAACAGATATACGAAAGTAATTAAAATTAATGAATAAATATTTAAAGGAGACAAAATTTTGTTTCTGGTCTTACCTTTAAGAACACCAATTGCCTTTTAAAAACATGTACACACTTAAAGGACTTCTCAAAGAATATAATTTATTTCAAATATTTAATATATTTAAATATTCGAATAAGTTATTTCAAAAATCTCTAAAAAAATGTGCACTATATCTTCAAAAAACAAATATAATTCTAAGCAATCCCGTCTTCAGCCCTCATTTAATATTCCAAATATCAAAATCAAAACACTAACCTATATCTCTCCACGTGTTAAAAGATCAAAGCTTCGAAACACAGATCAACTATATAATTCAAGATTGATCTATGTTCTAACAAAATCAAAGAACAGTGTGAGTTATTTTAAGGTTTATTTAAATTTATTGACATTCCATAATGAGATTTATTGAAGCCAAAATATAATTATATATTATATATAAAAAATAAAATAGAAAGGCCTTTTACTCGATAGAAGAAATATAACAAAATTTGAATATTAAAACATATTGAGATATATTGAATTGTATCAGTCCTTACTTGGTGAAAATCCATATTATATATATATATATATATATTAAACATGTTGTTAAACTCACAACAATTGTTTCGCTATCACAGTAGCATCAAAATGTGATCTTGCCTGATGATGCTACTGTGATAGCGAAACAATTGTTGTGAGTTTAAAAATAAAAATTTGTGAAAATCAGAATAACCTTATTTCAAATTATTTTATATTGAGATATGTTTATCTTCTACAGTTGTGTTAAAGAGTTTAACACGTCGAGAGATATAGGTTAGTTTTTTGATTTTGATATTTGGACTATTGAATCAGGGCTGAAGACGGGATTGCTTAGAATTATATTTGTTTTTTGAAGATATAGTGCACATTTTTTTAGAGATTTTTGAAATAACTTATTCGAATATTTAAATATATTAAATATTTCAAATAAATTATATTCTTTGAGTAGTCCTTTAAGTGTGTTCATGTTTCTAAAAGGCAGTTGGTGTTCTTAAAGGTAAGACCAGAAACAAAATTTTGTCTCCTTTAAATATTTATTTATTAATTTTAATTACTTTCGTATATCTGTTGGGTTATTCATTTCATTTGACATTATATATTGAGTTTTGATTATATACGTCTATTAAATGTAAGCGGTGCTTGTTGTAGACATAAATTTAATTCTAAAAGTTTTTTGAATGAAAAATTTTTTGAAATTAAAATTGTAGAAGATAAACATATTTCAATATGTTTTAATATTCAAATTTTGTTATATTTCTTCTATCAAGTAAAAGGCCTTTCTATTTTATTTTTTATAAAAATTTTTTTTAAATATAAAATATTAAATAGAGGTTGTGCTTATAAGACATTAATTTAATTCTAAAAGTTTTTTGGATGAAAATTTTTTTGAAATTAAAATTGTAGAAGACTGACAGATTAAATCTGTTTTGATATTCAAATTTTGTTATATTCCTTCTATCAAGTAAAAGGCCTCCTCTGATTATTTGATATTATACATTATATATAACTTTATTTAGGGTTGAATAAAAATCTCATTATGGAATATCAATTGGTTTAAAGATCTTATAATACTTTACAGCTTTCTGTGATATTTGTGACGAATATAGAATATCTTGGATTTTGAAGTTAGTTGTTCAAAGCGATGATTCCAGGAGGACTTTCAGTGAGTTATATTTGTTGCTGGTTAAATTTTTTTTAAATATAAAGTAAGACCGATTAAGACCTTATCGGAATTCTAATTGTTTTTTGAAGATATATTGCATGTTTTGAGAGATTTCAGTAGTAATTTATTTAAATATTTAAATCTATTAAAAATTTCAAATAAACCATATTTTTTGAGAAGTCCTTAAATTATGATTTGTATTTTGGACACAAGAATTAGTTTTCATAATTTTTAGATCAAAAACAAAATTTTGTTTTCTTCAAACATTTATTTATTTATTTTACTTAACAATTTATATTTGTTGGTTTATTTATTCCATTTGATACTGTATATTGAGTTTTGATATTATACGTCTATTAAATATGGCATTTGTAGATTTCTAAAAATTTAGGGAAATGATGGGTTATATGATATTTGAGGACTTTCAAATAAGCTTTTTCACAACTTTCGTCATTAGATATAACAAAAAAAAAGATCTAGACAAGAAGGACCTCTGTCTGACAGTTCACGAAGCCGTATTCATGCATAATATTTAAATATTGGTTCACGTCGATTGAATACCTAGTATGCTCATGTAAGAATTGTACTGTGTTTTCGCATTATTTACTGTAGGACTTCTGATAAGACATTCAAAAATACGTTTATACTACTCTGTCAAGAAAGTACCGGGAATTTTCAATTAAAACAACATTTTTACATTTAATCGTCAAAATTTATTGGGTCGCCTTCAAAATAGGCTCCATTTGCTCCAACACATCTATGCCAATGGCACTTCCAATTATCGAAACATTTTTTATAGGCGTTTTCCGGGATGGACTTTAGCTCTCGCGCCGAATTTTGTTTTATGGCTTCAATCGACTCAAAACGGGTGCCACGAAGGGGCAATTTTAGTTTTGGGAAGAGAAAAAAGTCGCAAGGAGCCAAATCTGGCGAATACAGTGGTTGCTGAAGCACGTTTGTTGAGTTTTTGGCGAGAAAGTCAGTCACAATCGTAGCTCGGTGAGAAGGCGCGTTATCGTCATGCAAAATCCATGAGTTGTTTGCCCAGAAATTTGGCCGCTTCTTACGGATACGCTCACGCAAACGTTTCATAACGCCTAGGTAATACTCCTTGTTTTCCGTCTGACCCTCTGGAACGAATTCGTAGTGCACCATGCCACGGATATCGAAGAAAACAATGAGCATCACCTTCATTTTCGAGCGGCTTTGGCGTGGTTTTTTCGGTTTCGGCTCATTTTTTGCCACCCATTCCGATGATTGCTGGCTTGTTTGCATATCGTACTCGTAGACCCAGGTCTCATCACCAGTTATAATGCGTTCCATGAATGTAGAATCGGAATTACAGCGATCCAGCATGTCTGAAGCAACCTGTTCGCGATGACGTTTTTGAAGAAAATTCAGGTCTTTCGGTACGAGTCGTGCGGCCACCTTTCCCATGCCCAAAATATCAATCAAAATCATACGTGCGGACTCGTGGGATATCTTAAGATCATGTGCTATCTCTCTCAAGCTGGTACGACGGTTTTCCAGCACCCTTTCCTTAATTTTATCGACGTTATCTTCGATCGAAGCCGTCGATGGGCGACCACTTCACGACCGTCCTTGAAGGCTCTGTACCACTGATATGCACGAGTTTTCGATAGAGCATTATCACCAAAGGCCTTTTGCAACATTTTCAATGCATCGGCACACGAAAATTCATTTGCAACACAAAACTTTACACAAATTCTTTGCTCAACGTAATCACCCATAGTAAAAATCGGCACGCACTCTGACATCGACTGACTTAATCAGCTGTTGCAAACACACTAGTTGACAAATCCCACTCAAGCTTGGCGTAGTAATTAAGGACAGTGGTACCAACCTAGGAAAAAAATTTTTTACCTGCCTCATTGCCCCGCCAGATTTAAATCGATAATTCCCGGTACTTTCTTGACAGAATGTATATGTTGATAATGGCCGGTACAAAGCATAAGTCATAATGTAAAAAATTGTTGTGGCAAGATATTTTTATGAAAACAACTTGTTGTATTAAAACAATGAAACTCAATCTTTTCTCTGATATACGCGATACTTCCGTCATTCTGATTAAATTTTGATTCACTGTAATGCGATACGTTATATGTGATATATCCAAATCCTCTATACCCCAAGTTTCAGAAAGTTTTATGATGTCATATCTGCATCAAGTCTGTTCAAGTAATGCTATGAAATCATCCAGATTCTTAGACACACTCCTTATATTTATCTAGCAGTCTCTCAAACCAAAGTGATTATCGGATAAAGAAAATTTATTCAACTCCTCAACGGAAACTAGATTCGTAGTACCAAATTCACATTCGTTCTCCGTCAGACTCTCCACACCTTCAATATTCGCAAGTTAATTGTGTTTCACCCCATAAAATTTATTGAATTTTTCTTACCATCATGAAATCCTGAAAGCGAAATGTATTATCAAGTAGAAACTAGTACAGCAGGGGAATAGAACAAATCATTTACGATGTATTTAGATGTTCAAGTGATGGAATATTTATAATTCCCTCTTTCAGCTTATTAAAAATTCTACCATTCTTCGTCCAAGTATAGGAGCTAGAAAATTTTTTGTAGCTTCCTCTAATATCCTAGCTCTTTCATAGGTGATAACTTCCTTAATTCTGTCCCTGAGCCCTTGTGAGATTCTTTGGAGTTGAAAAATTACTGTCCCTGAGCCCTTGAGATATTTTTTGGAGTCGAAAAGTTCATTCCTCTTCTTAAGATCAATCAACTTCAGAAATACACCTCTTGGTTTTCCTTCTTTTTTTCCCATTCCGCGACAGGAATTCAATAGCTTCGGGTTTTAGTTCTATGTTCATTAATCTTCCAATCAAGAATGTCACATTCTGTTTTAAATTTTCGTTCGGTATTTCTTCAGGTTAAAAATTCTTATGTTTTATCTTTTTCATTCTTGAATTTTGATTCATCGTTTCACCATGTTTTTCGAGTTTTGTTAGATTATTTATCATATTCTTCAGATGACCTAATTTAGTCGTATTATTATTTTTGCTCATTTTCATATTATTGTCCACTTCATTCAATTTAGCTTCATAGTTACTTTCACATAATTTCATGTTAGTTTCTAGCGTTTTCACCCCCTGGATGACCTTGTTTATCAAATATATAAGAGACAGTATTTTAATTTCCACAAAAATGTTTATAATACAACAGATGTTTCACCACAATGTGGCTTCTTTAGGTATATATATTCAACTGGCGGATAGTGTCCAGTGTAACCGAGTTTAAATACAGTGTTGCACGTGACGAAGTAATGGAAGAACAAGTGATAAAAACTTATTAAGCTGTTTATTGAAGTGTGCTCCTAAAAAATGCCACTAGGGAAAGATGGAGATTTGTCAAAATCTGTTTGTTCCCTAATGGCCTTTTTTAATGGCAAACAACAATAAACACCTTACGTTTTTGTGACTTGTTCTTCCACTATTTTGTCACGTACTTAACACTGTATTTAAACTCGGTTACACTGGACACCATCAGCCAGTAGAATGTAAATTCCTGAAGAAGCCTCATCGTGGTGAAACAATTGTTGTATTAGAAACATTTTTCTGGAAATTAAAATACTGTCTCCTATATTTTTTTAATTAAAATGGGTTTCCACCAAATAAGGACCGAATCAATCAAACATCTTCTTTATTTTCTGTTCGTGGGAAGATATTGATTTATTTATGATGTCTGGAATTTTTTTCGACCCCTGTTCGATTATGGTTCTAATGAATTCGTCTTCTTTCCACAGCTGTTTCATGTTATCGCATATCAATCTGTTTATTTATTCGACCTGATCTCATGTTAATGGTAGCTTTTTTGGTGAAATTTTCTAAAAATGAGTGCGTGTAATAATTCAGAATGGCTCTAATTCCAATGCTAAGCTACATCAATATGAAAATTCGCCCTGTAGTATCTTTTTAATTGTAAATAACTGGGGAGCAGACTTAATACATAAAAATGCAGACAATATGCTGAGATCATCGATGGGTCTTCATTCAGTTATGTAAATTATTTTTATCCAATTTGAATTTGGAATAATCACGAATGCCGAAATGAAACTTACTAGCTTGGATTATTTATGCAATTAAATCCAAAATGAATTCTTTACAATAATAAAGTAAATAAAAACTCTTGGCTTAAGTTTCACTGTTAATTTAATTTTGTTGACATATATGTTTCGGGTTTTTAACCCATTCTCAAAACTGAAGAGAAGAGTTCTAGAGTTCTACTGAACTCTATGAAATGGTTGTTATTTATACAATGTTTCGAAAAAACAGTTGTTATTTTATTATGCAATATAATTTTTTGTATTCTTCTACCCTTATTTTTATAGATCCCTATCAACTCCCAATTTGTTGAATATAACATGACACTCATTTGTGTGTGGAATCTTCATTATCTTATCACTTAAATGAAAACAATAAACCAGCAAAAATTGTTTATTGTTCTGGAGAATACATGTGTATTCGAAATTAATCAGTTTTCAGCGAGTAACGAGAGTTGTAATATTGAGAATATTCCATGGAAAATGCCGTGACATCCAATTTCTCAGTTTGAGGGGGCAAGAATAGTAGCCCTACATCAATAATCTTTGTCGAACCACCAGATTGCGCAATGTTTGGATATTCCACGGACTTCAGTAAGGCCCATAGTTGCCCTTTTCCTGGAGACCGTCAGCGTTTCCCGGAGACCGGTGCCTGGTCGACCCAAAGTAATATCTGCAAGGAAATACCATTATATCGCAAATTTTACTCGAAGGAATCGAACGGTATCTGTAACAGCCCGTCAAAGTCATTTTTGGAGGACCTATAGACGGGTAGTCTCAACCAGTACCATCAGGAGACGATTGCATTCCTCAAATTCAAGGGCAAGAAGACCTTTAAGAGTACCTCAACTATTTTATTTATCAGGAAGATAACGCCCCAGCACACCTAACACGAAGGGTTCAAAACATTCTTCAAGAGAACAATATCCAGAGAATGAACTGGCCAGCAAATTCACCAGACATGAATCCAATTTACTACGTATGGGATTAGGGAGAGCAACATCCAATTGCCAAAACCCACCTTCAACTTTTCAGGAATTGAGTTTAGCCCTTAAGGAAGAATGGAACGATATGCCTGTAAATTTAATTAATGGCCCTATTCCTGGGATTTCTAGGCGTATTGGGCAGTTGATTGAAAGGAGAGGTAGTAATACGGACTATTGAATTTGGATTCAGTTGTGGAATAACTATAATAAATCAAAAATAAATCATCGATAAAGTTAGATTTTTTCCTTATTTTTTCTATTTTGTCTAATCCTGCATAAAGCAAAGAGTTTAAACAAAGATTTTCTATCAAATATATTGCAGGTGAAATAGAGGAAAATATTCATCTCATTTTCCGAACATAGATTGTTTATTTCTTGAGGGCGCCAAGACTTTTGACGATGTGTGTATATAAAATTCGGGGCATTCATTACAATATAATCTGTATATACAGTTTTTTCCACACGTTTCACGACAATCTGTGCCATTGACTAAGAATGAACCAAAATTTTCCTTATTTGTACAAATAGTGTTGATATTATTTTGTTTTAAACTATTGCAAATTCTGTTACTAATTTGTGGCATGAAGTTTATGCTATGGAATTTTTCTTTTTCTTTGTCCTGAAGGGTAGGGGTAAAGAGAAGCTAGAGCCTTTTGATACTATTTCTTAAAAATTAATTTGTCTATTACATTCGTATTGTAACCATTATTATTAGCGTCGAACCATGGTTACAATACGAACGTAAAAAAAAAATTTTTTTTACAAACAGCATAAATAAGCTTTAGCTACTCCTTGCCCCAACCCTTCAGGACAAAGGAAAAAAAAATTCCATAGCATAAACTTCATACCACAAATTAGCAACCAAATTTGCAATCGGCTAAAACAAAATATCAACACTACTTGTACAAGTAAGGAAACTTTTGGTTCACTCTTAGTCAATGGCAAAGACTGTCGTGAAACGTGTGAAAAAAGCGGTACATAAAAATTATATTGTAATGAATGTCCTACATTTTACATAGGACGATCTATACATAAGGGTAGAAGAACACAAAAAAAGTATATTGCACAATAAAATAACATCTAGTTTTTCGAAACATTGTAGAAATAACAACTATTTAATAGATGTCAGTAGATTGGATGGAGTAGACCGTTACTTTGTGATAGTTCATTTTAATGGAATGAAATAAGAAATTACTTTGTTTTATATCACTTTTTATTATTACTGATATACAGTGACTCGAGTTTCGTAGTATTTACTACATTTTCAAACTGAAAGAACAAATTAGATCTCAACTATTGTTTATGCTGGTTGTAGGGTTCGGCAGAGCTTCGAAGAGAGGGGTTCCAAAGTTCCGTCTGTTCGTTTAGTTGTTTTATTAGAGGTACGTGCCTCTTATTATTTTTAAATTTCTATGGATTCCAGGATGTCAAGTTTTTTCCCTTTCGCTTCCACGTGCAAGATAACAAGGTTGTTCAATTCTGGAAACCTGTGATCTGTATTGAAGAAATGATTCGCAAAATTGGAATTATTGTTCCGGTTCCTAAAAGCAGATTGATGTTTTTTGTACCTTTTATGGAAAGGTCGGCCCGTTTGTCCTATATACACACTATTACACTGTTGACCACTTAATTTATAGACTCCAGAATTATTCAGTCGGTTCTCTATGTCTTTCGGATTAAAAAAGAGATTAGAAATTTTATTGGAGAGTGTGAAAGCTGTTACTATGTTAATTTTTGACAAAATTCGAGCTATTTTCTGTGAAATTGGTCCAAAATATGTTAGTTTTATGAATTTATTGTTATTATGATCTGATTTGGAAATGGGGTAAATTTGTTTACGAATTAGTTGCTTTTGTTTTTTATTTATGATGGAATTTATAGTTTTTGTTTCGAACTGATTTTTTATGGCTATTTGTCTGATTGTATTTAATTCCCTCTTTAACGTAATATTATCTAAAGGTATTGAAAATGCTCTAGGTACCATTGATCTATAAGCAGCTAGTTTATGATGTTTTCTATATATATATATCAAAGGAATTAACATAGTAACAGCTTTCACACCCTCCCATAAAATTTCTAATCTCTTTTTCAATCCGAAAGACAAAGAGAACCGACAGAATGATTCTGGAGTCTATAAATTAAGTTGTCAACAGTGTTATAGTGTGTATATAGGACAAACGGGCTGACCTTTCCATAAAAGGTACAAAGAGCATCAATCTGCTTTTAGGAATCGGAAGAATAATTCCAATTTTGCGAATCATTTCTTCAATACAGATCAGACGTTCCCAGAATTGAAGAACATTGTTATCTTGTACGTGAAAGCGAAAGGGAAAAAACTTGACATCCTGGAATCCATAGAAAGTGAAAAATATAAGGGGCACGTACCACTAATACAACTACTAAACGAACAGACGGAACTTTTAAAAAACCCCTCTCTTCGAAGCTCTGCTACAACTATTATATATATATATATATATATATATATATATATATATATATATATATATAATAGTTGTGATCTAATTTGTTCATTCAGTCTGAAAATGTAGTAAACACTACGAAACCCGAGTCACTGTATATCAGTAATAATAAAAGGTGATAGAAAACAAAGTAATTTCTTATTTCATTCCATTAGATGTCAGTAGAACTGAGATCTTACACGAAGGTAATAAAAGCAGAAGAATGGACCTTTTAGAAAGTTTGAAAATTTCTATAGCATATGGAAGGAAATCACCTATCACAAAACGAACAACTGGAAAAAAAAAATTGGAGACGTATGTATGTCTGCTACTTATGTCCCAGTGATGAACAAAACCTAATCGGGCCTGTTTTAATTTAGAATTGTTATTCAGATGTTTGTTAACATTGTCTCGATTTGTAGAGCTTTTTATTACCATAGTTCATACTCCTCATTAAGAAACATTCGTTGATAAAACTTTACATTTTATTGATTAATTTGTTGTTATTATTTATCACATAACATTTATTACATATTGGATACAAGCACAAAAATTGCAATCTAACGGAACGTAAATTTTATTTATAATATTAACTGCGTTGATTACAGATTTTATTGGTGAAAAAATTCATTTTTAATTTAATGAAAATGAGTTAGCAGATTTTTATAGGTTTTCAATATTCCGAAAAACAAGTATGCAAAAACGCTCCGATATCTTATAGAAGCAAAAATTATTTAAATGAGTTTCATTGCCAAATATTGAACTATTTTTTAATGACTAAGGTTCAAAAACCTTAATCTCCCACGATGATATCCTGATGTCGACCACCATTCAGAATTTTCAGTACGTTTTAATGGTCCCCATAAAACCCCAGAAAGTTTTTCGAACTAATAACGGTCAGCAGTTGGAGCTTCCGTTCCAGAATCATGCTAGGACGTTGATTCTAAAAAGACTATAAAGAAGTTTAGGGTGAGTTCGATAACCAGAACATTTCACGAACTAAATGCATTCAGAACTTTCTGAGGCTCGCGTGTGTGGTGAACCGATAAGGAACGGAAGCTTAGCGGTCTCTTGAGATAACAGGACAACAAGAAGGAATCGTTCCTATATTGGATGTTATCAATAATGAGGCATAGCCATTGACAGAGCAGTGGAAATCGGTGTTTAACCTTGCTATTTAGAAGTGAGTTACATGACATATGATAACTTGATAGTAGGATCTTAATTAATAATGCTCCATCATTTCATTCGCCCGAAAGCAATTGCGAAAAATATTAAACTTTGATTATTTTTTGAAAAAAGGCAGGTGCAGTTTCTAAGTTTTTGTATGACAATTGATCATTCTTATGCAATAAAAAATTGACATTCCTGAAGTGTACAACTTTTCGTGAATATAATAAAAACAAATGTTAACTTCCGCTATTTTATTGATTTTCTCAACAATTGGTTCGTCATACCATGACTTCATCAGGTGAGTATTTAAACTGGGGTATACAATGCAAAACATAACCTTAAATACACAGCTCTGGTACAAAAAATAGAGGGGTGGAAAGAGAGGTATACAATTGATGAAAAATATTAAGTAGGAGGGATCTTTTTAGAAATATTTTTTTTTTTTTTTTTTTTTTTTTTTTTTTTTTTTTTTTTTTTTTATTTTTAGAAATAAATTCTTCCATAGTATGTCCTATGATTAAATAGAGGGATGTAATTAAAACAAAATATTTTTGTAAATAAATTTTTATAATCTTTGGCGATCGATTTCGGTAATTACCATCCTCAGGCCAGCTGAAAATATACAATGATATATACGTATTCTGTTCTGGTTTTGTTTTGATAAAATAAATTGATGTTTACAAACTTTTGAGGTTAACTAAGAGTGTGCAACTTACTGTCTACTGAATTAAAATGGATATGAATGCATTATATATTTGTGTACTTCTCAACTTTATTAATGTTCTATTTTTTATTATTTAGTCGATATATTATATTGTAATTAAGTGGAGAGTCTTGGTGTGTTTACTTGTTGGAATGTCATCCAATTGTGGGAGAGGTGAAAAGCGAATGTGAGTACTGTCAAATTTTTGTTATTATTTCGGTGGCAGGAAAGATTGTGAATTTCTGTTCTTTTTATGTATCAATGAGCTTGAAAATGTTCCTTCCATTAAATTCTATGTTATCATTTAATAGAAATGGATCATCTCTATTTTTGTGTATCTCAAGTTGTTCGAGTAATACCATTTTATAATAATTATCCTCTTTGTGTAGTACTTTTAAGTTGTCAAATGTAATATTATGCTTAGTGTCGTCTATATGTGATCCTAGAGCAGATCGGGGTTGATTTTTCTTGTGTTCCTTAAATCTCTTTTCTACATTTCGAGTGGTCATTCCTATGTAATATGAAGGGCAATTCGTACAAGTTATTTCATAAATTCCACTGAGCTGTTCCTGTTTGTATTTTGTTTTATTATTGACTAATATATCTGCTAGAGTTTTATGTCGTTTATTTGTTAAAGTATAATTGTAGTCTTTCAAAGTTGTATCCATTTTTTCATTGAGTTCTTTATAATATGGCGTCGATACAAAATGTTTTTCAACTGATGTGTGGGGGTAGATTTTATTCATTATCATCTTTCTTTTCATTGAAACAAAAATTTCATCTATGAATTGTTTCGGATATTGATTGTTTCGTCCTATCTGATATATAATGTCCATTTCTTTTTTATAGTTTTCTTGGGATAGTGGGACGTTTAGCAGTCTGTGGAACAAAAATCTAAAAGCGGCTCTTTTCATAGTGGGTGCATCATAGGAGCTAAATGGTATAATTGATTCTGTTTGTGTTGGTTTTCTGTAGATGTTGAAGGAAAATTGATTATCTCTATTCATTGTTATATTTAAATCTAAGAAGTTTAAGGAGTTTGATATCGAATGCTCTATTGTGAATTTAATCTTGAATCTTGAATTAATATCTGTAAGAAAGTTTTCCAGTTCTTTGTCTGTTCCTGACCATAGACAAAAGATGTCATCTACAAATCTTTTCCAGGTTATAATATGAGTATTACAAGGTAGGAGCATTATCTGTTCTTCTACATGATCTATATATACGTCTGCTATTAGTCCGCTAGATGGTGAGCCCATTGGTAAACCGTCTTTCATTAGGTATATTATTTCGTCAAATATGAAGAAGTTTTGTTCTGTTATTAGTTGACTAAGTTTCATTATGTTTTCTATGTCTGCATCATCTAAATTTAATTCATCATTATGGGCGTATTTCATTAATTGTTCTTTTAATAATGAGAGGGACTCGTCTATGGGAATGTTAGTATAGAGGTTTATTATGTCAAATGATATGATCTTATAAGTTTTATTCGGTTCAAGTTCGAGAGATTGTAAATGTTTAATAAGTTCTGTTGAATCTTTTATGGAATAGTTTGATTTATATTTTAGTTTTTTGTTGAACAATTTATTAATGAATTTTGAGATCTTGTGACTTGGTGAACCTATTGCGGATGTGATTGGTCTTATGCTTTTGTTTGGTTTGTGAAGTTTAATCGTACTGTATACTTTCGGGAGTTGTGGATTCTTTTCTTTCATGGTGTGAATTGTTTCATTGAATTTCTGTAATGTTGGAAGAGTCATTTTTAGTGTGTTGTTGACTTTAGTGCTATATTTTTGTAAGGGATTGTTTTTACACTTTACTATATTATTTTCTTCGAAAAATGTTAATGTTTTTTCAATGTATAATTTCTTTTCTAATAGTACTAGCCCCGCATTTTTGTCACCTTTTGTTAATATAAGATCGTTATCGGTTAACCTTTTTTGAATTGATTTCATAGTTTTTTGTAAATGTTCATTATCTTTAAATTGTTCATGGTTGCACGCTCTTACCTTTCTATTTTTATATATTTTTTTTTTTTTTTTTTTTTTTTTTTTTTTTTTTTTTTTTTTTTTTTTTTTTTTTTTTTTTTTTTTTTTTAGATCTTCTGCCAATTTGTTAGCCATTGTGTGATATTCTGGATTACCTCTGATTTTTACCTCTAGATCAACTGCAGTTTTGTAGACATTCATTGTTCTGGGGATTGGTGCGAATTTCTGTCCTATGTTCAACAGAACTTATTAAACATTTACAATCTCTCGAACTTGAACCGAATAAAACTTATAAGATCATATCATTTGACATAATAAACCTCTATACTAACATTCCCATAGACGAGTCCCTCTCATTATTAAAAGAACAATTAATGAAATACGCCCATAATGATGAATTAAATTTAGATGATGCAGACATAGAAAACATAATGAAACTTAGTCAACTAATAACAGAACAAAACTTCTTCATATTTGACGAAATAATATACCTAATGAAAGACGGTTTACCAATGGGCTCACCATCTAGCGGACTAATAGCAGACGTATATATAGATCATGTAGAAGAACAGATAATGCTCCTACCTTGTAATACTCATATTATAACCTGGAAAAGATTTGTAGATGACATCTTTTGTCTATGGTCAGGAACAGACAAAGAACTGGAAAACTTTCTTACAGATATTAATTCAAGATTCAAGATTAAATTCACAATAGAGCATTCGATATCAAACTCCTTAAACTTCTTAGATTTAAATATAACAATGAATAGAGATAATCAATTTTCCTTCAACATCTACAGAAAACCAACACAAACAGAATCAATTATACCATTTAGCTCCTATGATGCACCCACTATGAAAAGAGCCGCTTTTAGATTTTTGTTCCACAGACTGCTAAACGTCCCACTATCCCAAGAAAACTATAAAAAAGAAATGGACATTATATATCAGATAGGACGAAACAATCAATATCCGAAACAATTCATAGATGAAATTTTTGTTTCAATGAAAAGAAAGATGATAATGAATAAAATCTACCCCCACACATCAGTTGAAAAACATTTTGTATCGACGCCATATTATAAAGAACTCAATGAAAAAATGGATACAACTTTGAAAGACTACAATTATACTTTAACAAATAAACGACATAAAACTCTAGCAGATATATTAGTCAATAATAAAACAAAATACAAACAGGAACAGCTCAGTGGAATTTATGAAATAACTTGTACGAATTGCCCTTCATATTACATAGGAATGACCACTCGAAATGTAGAAAAGAGATTTAAGGAACACAAGAAAAATCAACCCCGATCTGCTCTAGGATCACATATAGACGACACTAAGCATAATATTACATTTGACAACTTAAAAGTACTACACAAAGAGGATAATTATTATAAAATGGTATTACTCGAACAACTTGAGATACACAAAAATAGAGATGATCCATTTCTATTAAATGATAACATAGAATTTAATGGAAGGAACATTTTCAAGCTCATTGATACATAAAAAGAACAGAAATTCACAATCTTTCCTGCCACCGAAATAATAACAAAAATTTGACAGTACTCACATTCGCTTTTCACCTCTCCCACAATTGGATGACATTCCAACAAGTAAACACACCAAGACTCTCCACTTAATTACAATATAATATATCGACTAAATAATAAAAAATAGAACATTAATAAAGTTGAGAAGTACACGAATATATAATGCATTCATATCCATTTTAATTCAGTAGACAGTAAGTTGCACACTCTTAGTTAACCTCAAAAGTTTGTAAACATCAATTTATTTTATCAAAACAAAACCAGAACAGAATACGTATATATCATTGTATATTTTCAGCTGGCCTGAGGATGGTAATTACCGAAATCGATCGCCAAAGATTATAAAAATTTATTTACAAAAATAGTGTGTTTTAATTACATCCCTCTATTTAATAGGAGGGATCTATTTAAATCTATTTGATCATTCAATAAAATTTGTCTTTTATTATATCTATTGATTTCTAAAATTTCTAACAGATTTAGTTCCTGACTTTTGTTTTCAATATGTAATATTTCATAGTTCATATTAAAATTATGGCCAGTCTCTAACAAATGGTTGGCATAAGTTGAATTCGGATTATTATTAATGTAATATTTTTCGCGTTCTCGTATCCTTGTCTGGAATAAACGGTCTGTCTGTCCCACATATACACATGGGCAATCACTACATGTTAACTTGTAAACTCCTGATTTTTTGTTTTTAGGAATGACGTCTTTATTATTTTTTAATAAGCTGCCTAAAGAATTAATAGTTTTAAAAGAGATGTTATATTTTTCTTTTTTCTTTAAATATCTAGCAATCTTTTCAGATTTTTGGCGTATGTAAGTTAATGAAATAAATTTGGTTTCGTTTGAATTTTGAAATTTTGGATATACAAGTGATATTGCTTTCTTGTAATTTATTTTATCAAGTAAATTGTCTACAATTAACGGATTAAAATCATTATTGAAAGCTATTTGTTTCATCGTTTTATACTCTTCGTCAAAATTTTCTTTCGTCATGGGATCCAAAAACTCCCATATTTTGAAGATTTAGTTTATTGGTACCGCTATGTAGATGATATTATTTGTTTATTTAATGGCACAAATAGACAACTTAGTTGATTTTGGGAATTTATCAACAAATTATATCCAACAATTGAATTCACACAGGAAGATGAAGTAAATAATACCATCAATTTCTTAGATTTAAAAATAACTAAAATTAATAATAGACATGACTTTTCCATATACAGAAAACCTACACATACAGATGGTACGATTCATTATACATTCTGTCAAGAAAGTACCGGGAATTATCGATTTAAATCTGGCGGGGCAATGAGGCAGGTAAATTTTTTTTTTCCTGGGTTGGTACCACTGTCCTTAATTACTATGCCAAGCTTGAGCGGGATCTGTCAACTAGTGTGTTTGCAACAGCTGATTAAGTCAGTCGATGTCAGAGTGCGTGCCGATTTTTACTATGGGTGATTACGTTGAGCAAAGAATTTGTTTAAAGTTTTGTGTTGCAAATGAATTTTCGTGTGCCGATGCATTGAAAATGTTGCAAAAGGCCTTTGGTGATAATGCTCTATCGAAAACTCGTGCATATCAGTGGTACAGAGCCTTCAAGGACGGTCGTGAAGTGGTCGCCCATCGACGGCTTCGATCGAAGATAACGTCGATAAAATTAAGGAAAGGGTGCTGGAAAACCGTCGTACTAGCTTGAGAGAGATAGCACATGATCTTAAGATATCCCACGAGTCCGCACGTACGATTTTGATTGATATTTTGGGCATGAGAAAAGTGGCCGCACGACTCGTACCGAAAGACCTGAATTTTCTTCAAAAACGTCATCGCAAACAGGTTGCTTCAGACATGCTGGATCGCTGTAATTCCGATTCTACATTCATGGAACGCATTATAACTGGTGATGAGACCTGGGTCTACAAGTACGATATGCAAACAAGCCAGCAATCATCGGAATGAGTGGCAAAAAATGAGCCGAAACCGAAAAAACCACGCCAAAGCCGCTCGAAAATGAAGGTGATGCTCATTGTTTTTTTCGATATCACTACGTGCACTACGAATTCGTTCCAGAGGGTCAGACGGTAAACAAGGAGTATTACCTAGGCGTAATGAAACGTTTGCGTGAGCGTATCCGTAAGAAGCGGCCAAATTTGTGGGCGAACAACTCATGGATTTTGCATGACGATAACGCGCCTTCTCACCGAGCTACGATTGTGACTGACTTTCTCGCCAAAAACTCAACAAACGTGCTTCAGCAACCACCGTATTCGCCGGATTTGGCTCCCTGCGACTTTTTCCTCTTCCCAAAACTAAAATTGCCCCTTCGTGGCACCCGTTTTGAGTCGATTGAAGCCATAAAACAAAATTCGGCGCGAGAGCTCAAGTCCATCCCGGAAAGCGCCTATAAAAAATGTTTCGATAATTGGAAGTGCCGTTGGCATAGATGTATTGGAGCAAATGGAGCCTATTTTGAAGGCGACCCAATAAATTTTGACGATTAAATGTAAAAATGTTGTTTTAATTGAAAATTCTCGGTACTTTCTTGACAGAGTAGTACACATAACGAAAGGAAATTTTGACAAAGAGTATAAAACGATTAAACAAATAGCTCTCAATAATGATTTTAATCCGTTAATTGTAGACAATTTACTTGATAAAATAAATTACAAGAAAGCAATATCACTTGTATATCCAAAATTTCAAAAGAAACCAAATTTATTTCATTAACTTATATAGGCCAAAAATCTGAAAAGATTGCTAGATATTTAAAGAAAAATATAACATCTCCTTTAAAACTATTAATTCTTTAGGCAGCTTAATAAAAAATAATAAACACGTCATTCCTAAAAATAAAAAATCAGGAGATTACAAGTTAACATGTAGTGATTGCCCATGTGTATATGTGGGACAGACAGGCCGTTCATTCCAGACAAGGATACGAGAACATGAAAAATGTTACATCAATAATAAACCGAATTCAACTTATGCCAACCATTTGTTAGAGACTAGTCATTATTTTAATCTTAACTATGAAATATTACACATTGAAAACAAAAGTCAGAAACTATATCTGTTAGAAACTTTAGAAATCAATAGATATAATAAAAGACAAATTTTATTGAATGATCAAATAGATTTAAATAGATCCCCCCTACTTAATATTTTTCATTAATTGTATACCTCTCTTTCCACCCCTCTATTTTTTGTACTAAAGCTGTGTATTTAAGGTCATGTTTTGCATTGTATACCGCAGTTTAAATACTCACCTGATGAAGTCATGGTATGACGAAAAAATTGTTGTGAAAATCAATAAAATAGCGGAAGTTAACATTTGATTTTCTTATATTGAAGATGAATTTCCGTCAAGTAAAGACCGAGACAATCAAAAACTTTTCATAAAATCAACGTCTACTGTAATGTAGCCCTTATTATTCACACTTCTTATTCAATATTGAAATTAGCGCCAATCTCAGTGACAAACGAAAATAAAAAAATTAGTTTTCTAATCAGTTGCATGAGATTTTTACAAATTGTAAAATGTCAAAACAATACGGAAGATATCTTTTCTGTGAGCGCAAGTGTTATTGAAAAAATACGAACGGTAATATCCCTGTAATGAAAATAATATGACATATTAATTCACAAGATTTGCTCTTAATATATTCGTTTACTTTCAGTAAGTCGAAATGAAATGTTCTCAATTTTCTATAGAATTACAAATGCAGCATAGAAATATGTAGATAGTTTATAAACAAAACGTTTTGTATATGGGATACTTTAACTTAGGGGCCAGGAAATACTGGCTTGGTCCACTGTTGGAATACAGGCTCTTCTGTAGCGACTAGATCGAAAGTATCTACTTCTTGTGCTTTAGCTATTATTGGACATGGGATGTCAAGATGTTTCGAAATGGCAGCTGCAATTTTGACTGGTGTTTATAGTCGCGATACTGCAATAGTTAATTACGTGCAATTTTGGCTTCGTCATTTTCGTTCAGGTATTTTTTCTGTCAAAGATGCACATTGCACAGAAAGGTCCGCGTCTAAAATGTCGATAAATCACAGAAATAAGTTGACCAGCATGTTGTAGTTGTAGCATCGCCCAGGAGCAAAAAATTGACAATAAAACAATTTGAAGCCATTTGCGCAAAGCTGGAGTTAAGAAGACGAACGATATTTGGGTGTCAACTCCAACAGACCAATAGAAGGGTGTTATGTTCCATCAGGACAAAGTCAGAATCACTAGAGTTTTTCGCCAATAAGGACCAAGACTTTCTATGAGAGAAACATTACGAAGCTAATTTAAAAATGGCAGCAAATTATAGAACAACACGGTACAAATTTGACCAAAACCGAACAAACCAAAACATTTTAAATGAGGTCCTGAAGTTTACGCAAAAATAATGAATTTTTTTCCGAAACTTTTATGTAGTAGCGATGCAACAGTGCTGTGATTCATCCTATACGCCAATTCTTGAGTCGGTAAAATATCATATTTACTCAAATGCTCCTTAAGTTAATAGCATTCTAACTTTTTAAGTAATTAAGATAATGTATGACAATATACTAATAGGATGCAGACTATTGAAATCTTCAGAATAAATCGTTTTCGGCACTACAAAAACAAGTTCTTTTTTTCATCGATCTGGAAAAACGGCATTGACCAAACGAAAGTTAATAATATGTGTATAATGGGAAAAATACTAGCGATACACAATTATAAATTTTAAAAATTTACTCCATCACAAGCTATAGATCTTCTTTTTATGGAATTCATCGTTTTTAACACATCCATCTCAGAAACCTGCTCAAATTGGAAACTTACATTTTTCAAACAATTACGTCTGTCACAATGGATAGACATTAATTCTATGTCGGGCTGTAAAACAGGAATAAAGTTGACACAGCAGCCATTAATCTCTTCCACATTTTCCAAGTGAGCAGATAGAGTTCTATTCGTTCTTCTCACGAAACTCATTTCATTCAAGCCAGACCAGCCTCCACTAACGGCACGAATGTCAGTAAGAAATCTATCGTAGTAGTTATTTTTTCCCTTCCAATTGCTGCTATGCTTAAATTTCTAAAACTTTTATAAATTTGACACTAGCATAATTTTTTAACGTTTTTTAACTGATAAGAGCATTATTACGACTTTTAATTATATTTCTTAAACTGTCGGTTAACCATGGACAATAATTCTTAGTAATTTTTCATAATGGATAATAATTCTTAGTAATTTTTCATAATTAAAGTTCCCGATATCTCTGGATGATATGAGAGTAGGATCCAGTGTAGGAGTTTTTATATTTTGGGTAAAAAAACCAAATCCTGATCACTTCTCTGAGGTATAACAAAGAATTAATCAACAACAAGATTAACATTAGATGTGGGTATTGAATGGATTAATGTTGAAAAGTTTAGAGTTTTTCTGGTTGAGTTGGTGATGATATTTTCATCTCAGGACTGAGCCTGTTGGGAATATTATTCAAGATAAAAAAGGCCAAAAAATAATTTACCAGTAAGTGTAAGAATACATCTAACATAGAATTCTGGAAGTTTACTGAATAACCAGACAGACTTTAAATTCAGAATTATATATTCTAACTTCTCCATTATATATTGAAACTATATACAAAAACTATCAAATTGATATCCTTATATATAATCAATATAAAATATTTTTCAATGTCTCGGAAAAAACCTTCTTACATCCCGACATGAAATGTATTAATACAAATGTATTAACAAAAACTATATAAGTATGTATATTAACATACAAATACAAGAAAATCCACTATTCCAAAATTATCTAAAATTATCAAAATAAAGGATCAAATAAAAATAATTGAACAAGGAATTCTAACATTTGAAAGCTATTTCGGCCTATATGGCCTCATCAGAAATGTATTGAGTTCAGATTCAAATATATAACAAGATCAAACTTCAACTTGCCAAAATAAGATATTATTATTTTGGTAAGTTGAATTTTGATCTTGATATAAAAACTAAATCAAGATAAACTTGTCTAAAAGGTGAAGAATCGATTTCTATCAAATGAAGGCCAAAATAATTCGAAGGCAAAAATATTTTTATGTAACCATTTTTGCGCTCTTGTTCCAGGAAACAGCATGCCATCGTTTCAATTAGATGTCTGTAATTTTCTAATTTTCTAATTTTTAGCCGAAATTGATGAAGAACTGATGAAGAATTGATCATCAATCGTTTTAGCTGGGAGTTTTTGTTCCGAGAGTAAAGCCTTATATTTGTGGATTATTGATGCTTTAAAGTTTGCATTTTAATTCTACACATAGCTTATGAAGTGGTGCATTTTGTGATAAATTCGTTTTTCGATATTTCAACGTGTTGAGGGTTGGTTGCTGCTGTTGACTTTTAGTCCATTGTTGTTTTTGTGCCGCCGGAGTTATCTTCGTTGTGTTATCGTTAATCAACTGGATCACCTGGGCGCGTATGAACAAATTTGATCGAATCCGTTTTCGGGTAGAGTATTATACACACGCGAGGATCCTCCTGCACATTCGGATATGGCTAGTTCTGGTACAAGGAGCAACAGGAGAGGGGTCACCCTTGAGGACATCATGGTTAAGCTTGAAAGCATGGAGAAGAAATATTCGGATATGGTGTTGAAGTTTGAGACTGTTGTTGAGGAAAATAAATGTCTAAAAGAACAGGTGAACGTGTTGAGTTCTGAGGTGGCGGTCTTGAAAAGCCAGAGTGGCCCGGGACAGGAGGAGATAATGGGGGAAATCAATGATCGAATGTCACGAGCCAATAATGTCATGGTTTTTAATCTGGTGGAATCTCCTAGTTCAACCTTGGAGGAGCGGATTGCATATGATAGGGAGAAGATCACTGGTATTGTCAGTTCTCTGGGTATTACTGAAGAGAAAGTCCTCAAGGTGGTTCGATTGGGAAAGAAGGGAAAGGCAGCTAGACCAACCAAGGTAGTGTTTTCTGAGCCGTCTATTGCAATGGCCGTTCTGAAAGGTTCCTCGGCCATTTCGAAGGAGTGTGGTGGTACAGTTAAGATCAGGAGTGACCAAACGGACATGCAGCGTCGACAGCTAGCTTCGATTCGTGAGGAGCTTGACCGCCGAAGGGGAGCTGGTGAGACTGAGATATTAATGAAGTTTATAAGAGGCAATCCAACCATAGTTTCCACTAAATCGAAAAACTAGGTTTCCCCCCAAAAGATCTTGTTGTTTATTATCACAACATGGGTGGTATACGCACCAAATTGAGAGACATTTATGCTTCGCTACAGCATTCTTCTTATGATTTGGTGGTTCTTACGGAAAGTTGGCTTGGCGCTGACATTTTGGACTCGGAAATATGCCCGGATAGTTATAGTGTTTTTCGAATGGACAGAATTAGTGAAACAAGTTCCAAATCTAGAGGTGGCGGCGTTGTCGTTTTGGTTAGGTCTAAGCTTGGTGGCAGTATGATCGAACATTCATTCAATAGTGTTGAGCAGCTGTTCGTATTAATTAAAGGTAGCCATGACGTGATAGTTGGTGGAGTATATTTACCACCAAACTCGAGTGAACAAGACTATGCTGCCCACGGACAAGCTGTTGAAGAGGTTTCAATGCTGTATCCTGATTCAAGGATGTTCATCTGTGGCGACTACAACGTGACTGGTGCTGGATTCAGTGGTGATCACTTTTCTCTTGGAGATGTGAATGAAAAGTATTTGATCATGGAAAACTCTATGCAATTCGCCAATCTGTCTCAGGTTTGCAGGGTACCCAATAGCCGCAACACATACCTAGACCTTGTGTTCACAAATGAGCAGTCAACGGAGGTAGTGGTGGCGTCGGATCCGTTGCAGAGTGCTGGTGTGCATCATACTGGCTTGCAGTTTTTGGTTCCAGTGAGAGTTGATCCCGATAGGTCGATTATTTGTGGTGGAGAGGAATTTGATTTCGCCAAGGGAAACTACGTTGGTCTGAACGACTTCTTGGCCTCGGTAGAGTGGAATTTTGGTGGAGGCGATGTCGATGTTGCTGTTGGTGACTTTTATAACATATTGTATGCTGGTCTTCGACATTTTATACCACTGAAACCCAGAAGATGCTCAAGATATCCACTTTGGTTCAGCGCCCGACTTATTAGAATGATAACAGCGAAGAAGAGAGCTCATAGAAGATTTTTGAGGTCCAAGGACTCTAGAGATTATGATGACTTTTCTGGTTTGAGACAAAATTGTAAGTCACTTAGTAAATCTCTTTATGATCGGTATTTAGAAAGGGTCGAGATCAACATATGTTCGAATCCGCGGTATTTTTGGTCTTATTTAAATTCTAAAAAGACATGTTCTGGTCTGCCTGAGCAGATGAAATTTCGCGATAAGTTGGTTTCTAGCGGCAAGGATGTAGTGGAACGATTTGCTGATTTTTTTTGCGAAGTTTACAATGGCGAGGTTGTTGTTCCGTCGGATATGGATTCGAAACATGAGATTAACCTTAGCTCATGTAGTTTTACTGCCGGAGAGATTTACGAGATCATAAGTAATGTAAAGTCGAAATTTTCTAGTGGTCCTGATGGGATACCTAACTTTGTTTTGAAGAAATGCGTCAATACTTTGACTTTGCCTCTTTGTGCGTTGTTCAATATGTCTCTCGAACGTGGGGTGTTTCCGGAAATGTGGAAGAAGAGTTTTATTGTGCCCATTTTCAAGTCGGGCTCTAGAATGGACGTGGAGAACTATCGCGGTGTATCGATTCAATCAGCAATTCCCAAACTTTTGGATAGTTTACTCAGTAGTTTTTTATCGTGGAATTGTAATAGTATTTTAATTGATCAGCAGCATGGCTTCCGGAAGGGCAGATCGACGGTGTCAAATTTGGTACTTTATGTTAATGACATTGTTGAATATTTTGAGGCTGGTACTCAGGTGGACGCGATTTATACGGATTTCTCGAAAGCGTTCGACAAAGTAAATCATAACCTCTTAATCGCTAAGTTGGGTGCACTCGGTTTGTCAGGTTCTCTGCTGCAATGGTTTCGATCATTTTTGTGCGGGCGTACCCAGCTGGTAAGATACAGAAGCTTCATGTCAAGGGAATTCATGGTGACTTCAGGCGTGCCTCAGGGATCCCACTTGGGACCAATTTTATTTATGTTATTCATAAATGATCTGAATACGATTCTGGATGTGAGGTTTCTGTTATTCGCTGATGACCTCAAGATGTATTCTCCGATCAAGAATCTTGAGAGTGCATTACAGTTGCAGCAGGAACTTGAAATATTTCATTCGTGGACGGTAAGAAATTGCTTGCATTTGAATGTCTCAAAGTGTAAGATTATTAGTTTTCATCGCGGCACTCGGTCTTTCACTTATTATTACAACATCAATGGCTGTTTATTGTCCAGAGTGGAGCTGATCGACGATTTGGGCATTAAATTGGATAGTGGACTCGATTTTAGGAATCATATTGTTGATATAACTAGCAGAGCTTACCGCACTCTGGGTTTTATTATGCGTAACAGCGCTGAGTTCTCTCCACATGTTTTGAAAATGTTATATGTTTCATTGGTTAGGCCCATTTTGGAGTACGGATCAGTTGTTTGGTCACCATTTTACAGCTGCCATATACGTGCTGTGGAGAGAATTCAGAGAAGGTTCTTGCGCTATTTCAGCTTCAGGACTGACGGCGTGTATGACTGTGACGTGGATATGGTTCGTAGGGGCTCAGGTTTGGACACTCTTGAGGTCCGCCGGTGGTTGGCAGATTTTTGCTTGCTGTTTAAGCTCCTTAATGGGACAGTTGACTCTCCTAGAATTTTGGAGCGTATCGGTTTCAGCATTCGTCCGAGATTTACCAGAACTGTTCGTTTGTTCCGTAACATAGCGCACAGAACAAATTATGGTAGGCACATGTTTCCGTCGCGTATTCTCGATTTTGATAATGGATGTGGTGAATTCGATTTCTTTTCTGTTTCACTGAGACGGTTTAGGAGCCGGACCCTTTCACGGTTGAGAGAGATTTACTTATGCTGATTATTGTGGTTGACTTAATTGTGATTGTATATTCGAGGAAATTTATACTCTAATATTTTTATGTATTATCTTGTTTATTGGGGGTTTCCCGTTATACCTGTATATTACAGTGCTAAATAAATAAATAAATAAAATAAATAAATATGAGTTCAAAAGTAATCCCTCTTCTTCTATAAACGAGATAACTTTCGACCGGAATGATTTAGAGACTTCAAACTTTCACGATAGGTTTGGCGCCTGAATATCTCGGCTAATATCATCGATGGGCGAAATCAGTCTAATAGTTTCCTAGGTATTCACATATGAAATGTCCTCTTTTTTTTCGTTATCTTCGTAAACTAGACATCCGATCGATTTGAAATCTCTTATTTTGTACAAAATTCATGAAGCTCGTTTTCGTGAGGATTATCTGATTAGAAGTTGAAAAAAATATTTGCGGAACAGCGCTGAATATATCGGTCAAGTTCAAAACGGTTTCGCAGTTATTCATATTTGAAATTTTCTTTTTTTTTACAGATCTGATCGATCTGAAAGTTGTGATTTGGAATGGAAATAATGCTGCAAAAGTTTGTGTGAAATTTCGTGAGGATCGTATTTTTGCAAGATGCAAATCAAAAAAAATATTTCGTGAGCAGAGCTACGTTGAGCTGCTCTACTGACATAATAGCCTCAGTTCTACGATCGAGCTTAAATTTAGAATTCGAAGTAACAACACAAAGGCTAATGCGAAATTTCTTGACATAGTATGAATAAAATATGAAAAAAAATGCAGAGCCGTGATGACTAGTACTGAAACTATAGCAAGACTCGTATGATTTAATTTATTATTTTAATGTAAAATAACGGCAAGGAGAAGGCAATTTTTCGTGAGAATCGTGAGTGATTAATATTCAAAACTTTGAAAACACACACTTGAAATATTCAAATATATGCAGCAGAATCTACCACAATCTAACAGCTGCCCGTGCTATGTGGTTGAAGAAATGGAGTACTCGAAACTGCCGTCATTTGGAAGGGTTCGAACACAGGCGCGGCGGAAAAACTCTTTTGAATCTTCTCACAAAATAATTGATTTTAATAAATAATACGGGAATTTAAGGTAACTGCGATTTATAATCGTTTGTGCCTTGATATAATCAATCTAAACATAATCATAGAATAGAGAAACAAGACAGAAGATACAACACTGATATTTTCATTGTTATCAATGCAGACGATTTCAACAGCTTTGAAAAACGTCAAGGAATTTGTTGATCATAGAATTCCTTATGATCTCTATGGTGGGGAAAATCTAAGAAATGCACGGCAAAATAAATTATATTTCATACTTATTCAGTACCTATAGTCCGTCTAGAAAGTATCTGGAATTTATTAATTTTCATAATTATATGTATTATATTATTATTAATATTATATATGATTGAACTGAAGAAGCGAGATATTCCTTATATTCTAAAGGGAAACACACACTACCATAAATATATACTAGAGAACAGAAGTAAAGATGTCCATTACTAATGAAAACATCCTAGAGGATATAATAAGAAGCATACAAGAACTCAAAGCCCTAGTGGAAGCTATAGAGGTGAGATTAACTTTGAAAATCGAAGATTTAAATAGGAGAACTAATGAACTAGAAATATAAAATGAGCAAATAATGAATAAAATCGAGAATCTAGAGACAAAATTTAAGGAAAATAACATTATCATTTTCGGACCCAACACGGAACTAGAAGACATTACAGTAGACTACATCAGAAAGGAAATAAAGAAATTGGTTGATGTGAACATCGCTGAAAGTGACCTCAACAACTTTTACCCACTTGGAAAAATAAACAATCCGCCTGTTTAAATCGAATTCACATCATTTCTAAAAAAAGCCGCATTACTTAAAAACGCAAGAAACTTGAGAGGCACCAGGATCTCCATTGCTAGTGATCTAACAATCAAATAAAGACACGAGAACAGCATTTTGAGGAAACATCTAAACCTAGAAAAGGGAAACAGAGAAGGAAATTGTTATATAAGAGGAAACCGATTACTCGTGGATGGTAAAACATACACAGCGGAGGAGTTGGAAAGTCAAGAGGAAGCTGGAAACAATACCACAGAAAAACCACAGAGTGCTCCAGGTATGCAAATAGCAACAACGAATAAAGAACTTCCAAAACAGACAACAAAACCTCAGAAAACGATCAAAAACATACAGCAAAAAACCAACACTCCAACAGAGAGAACTTTAAAAGAGGTAGGTGAAAAACTGAAAATGAAAACACGCAGTTTAGCCGGGAAATTTTATTCTTGTTATGGTTGTTTTGTTGTTGTTCCTGCTTGATTTGAACTAATTATACTGTTGTTGTGTCGTATTTAAAAATGGATCAATATCTCAGAGTTGTAAATTATATACCAGTAAATACCAGGGAAATATTCTCTGGCGACCTAGATTCCATTAATTTATTAATTTAATCCATATGAACATTAGAAGCATGGCTAAAAATTTTGATGAGTTGAAGGTATTTCTTCAACAATTCAGCACGAAATTTGACTGTATCATACTGTTGGAAACATGAAACATTGGGAACATTGCGTTGTATAATTTAGATGGTTTTGATATATTTTATAATTATGGCTCCGTAAATCAAAATGATGGTTTAGTTATTTATATTCGAGATTCACTGAACCATGGGTGTAAGGTTATAAACATAAATGAATGCAAGATAATCCAAACGGAAATATATATGAACAAAAAATCATTTTTAATTACATCTTTGTACAGGTACAACATCAAAAATAAAATTCCTGAATGGCCTAAGGAACTATATGAACATATATGGAACAGGAAATTCGACTAAAACCTTTTTATTGGACACATTAACATAAACATAAAACTCGACAATGAAATAACCAACGAATACCGTGACCTAATGAGTGAGTTTGATTTCATACCCATGATTAACTCATATACAAGAATATGTAGCAATTCGAAATCCTTCATAGACCATATGTTCCTGAAAACGAAACACAGTTTTGAAGAATGCCTTCCTATAGTTCTTAAAACTTGCATAACTGATCATTTTCCAATAATACTGAAAATACCCTTCAAGAAAAACTCCTCAGAAGTAACCGATCCTATTGGTTAATTTAAAAAATACACAGATAATGCAAAACTAAGTGAAAAACTTAAAAACATTTAGGGCACCTATATATGAAGCCCAAAACGTGAGTGTAGGAGTTGATTTTTCTGTGAATCAACTGAATGAGCAATAGAGGAGAGTACTGTTACAAAAAAAGGTCCATTATAAAGAAAAAAAGACAGATGTGGATTCCTAGTGCATTAATAAAGAGTATAAGAGAAAAAGAAAGGCTCTATGCACTTTCACAAAGAGATCAGCAAAATGAACTTTTACAATCCAGATTTATCAGCTACAGAAACAAACTAAGGGTCCTACTCAGGATCGCGAAAAAACAGTATTACAGTAACAGGGTTGTACAAAGTGAAGGTAATTCGAAACAACTATGGAACATAATAAAACAATTATATGCCCAAACCGCAGAAATGTGAAAAAAATCCTGGCTAAAACGTGATTATATCGAAAAGGTATTTTACACATCCAAGAAAACAAATAACTCTAATAGAAAAAAATGAATTTGAAGCATATTCTTCTTGAGATAGAGTAATTTTTTTAATTTTAAATATTATTAAAACGGAATGATTGAATTCGAAAAAAGAAATTAAATTCAAATGACAGAGAAACTTTGTTGTTATTCAAGTAGATATAGAATTCTCAAATATCCCAGAACACTAAAGAATATGGAGGAATGTGTGGAAAATCTAGAATATTGACAGAAATTAGAAAACAAACTCAGCCGATACAACTGCTTGAAAATTATGAATAAAAAGTTCTATAACAAAAAAAATGCTTTCTATAAGTTGAAAAAATAGCATATTTTCTAGAACAGAGTGTAAAACTATCGTATGAAGTCGTCGGTTGACTTTTTGGAATGAGAAATACAAAATATTAATAAAAGTACATCACATACTTTATTTTAATAGGTTCTTGAAATTTATTATATATCTATAGCTATATGGGCTAAGTATTTTAGTCAATTTCAGTCGATATTCTATGAATTTTTCCCTTATATTTCCTTATATTTTCAATTAAAAAAGCAATTCTGAGAAATCATTAATTTTTTTATTGAAATATATTGAGGTTCCACAAAACTATTCTACTTTAATAGTCTATATTTTGAATATTTCCTCATTTCCAGGGGATATACCGTTCAATATTGATTTATTATTTGTTTTATCACATGCGTAAAGACCTCTTTGATATCAAATTTGGATCATGTTTTGGTTTTATATTTCTGTGCTTTGCGCATGGAATTGACGAATGCTATGCGTTTATCACAAAAATGATATTCTACATCTAGCTCCAAGATCTCATGAAAAAATTATTATATATTTTTAATCGTTATTCAGATTTATGATTAAAAAAATTTCACTCACGATTGTGCACTAGAGTATGAAACCCTTTTTTGTAGAATGTGCTCCATTTTTAAAATTAAATAGTTCTGTAGTATAGAACTTGTAATTTATAATGTTCATATGTAAAAATTGTATGTTATTTAATTTCCGTCAATATTCTATATTTTCTATATAGTCTCTTATATTTTTAAGTGATGTATGATATTTGAGAATTCCATGAGTTTAGTCGAATAGAAATAGTCTTTCTGAGACATTTCGTTTGATAATAATAATAATAAATATAGTTATGCTGATTTTCACAATCTTTAATTGTTATTTTAATACAACAATTCTTTCACTAACACAGTTGTATCTTCAGGTAGGTAGTATGTTATATTTTTGAATGATAATTTTTGATAATTTCACAGAAGTATTATGTTTTAATATTTAAAATATCGATTATTCCAAATACTATACCCTTGAAATGAATTTCTTTATTCTATTTCATTATGCATATCGGACTATTTTTGTGTTACATATTATACTTCAATAATTTCTTTGTTTCGCTTATTCCATGCTGTCAATAAATTCTGCATGCATCCCTAAACTGAATGCGTTGTTTTTATTGTTGAAAAAAAAATTGCTCCAGAAATGCAATAAGGAATTTTCATCATAACATTGGCTGAACAAAATCTACTTCATTTACTTCAGTATCGTTTTCAACATCACTTGCACGTTAATATTAGTATTTGAAATGATAATTATTTTCACTAGGAAATTTTATCGGTAAGTTGTATAGTAACTATAAGAAACGCTACCTTTATCTTTGGCTAGATTGAATCTTTTTGTGGCAACTTTGAATCCATTGAAAAGTAGCGCGTTATTGCGATCACTTCAACACTCTAACTATAGTACTCGAAAACTAGGAAGCCCGCAAAACTTACGAAAATTGGAGGCCTGTTTGTACTAACAGTTTTGCATAATGAAAAGCTAGACAACGGCCCCAGTGAATTCAGAGAGGATGCAGCTATATTATTCAGAACGTGAGATAATACATAAATTTTCATGGGAACGCCCCAATTTTAAATTGACATTAATGACGCACGGCAGCTACTGTGTATTTGTGACATTGACAGTTGTATTTGTCAATGTCTACCATTTAATCATGAAAAGGCACACGCTCCAATATTGTTAAGAAAAAATCCGAATTCATTATGAAAATTCGCGATATGTTACTATAATTTTAGGTGCTTTAACTTCAATTTTTGTTCGTTATCATCGTCCGGATTAAAGAACAGAACGTTTAGTGAAGAAGTTTGAAACAGATTTTACACTTCAGGATTTTACAGTGCCAGTGAGACAAAGAAATACAAGAAATGAAGATAATATTGCTGTCGCACGTGAAAGTGTTCGTGAAGACCCAAATTTATATAATTCTCGACGTTCACAAGAACTAGGTATCTCCCAGACGACTTTGTGGCAAATTTTATGAAAAGACTTGGTTTACATCCACACAAGTTGTTTCAACCCAAAAACTCAAAACGACAGATCATTTAGAGCATCGTGTATTCATCCAGTAATTGGTGCTTGCTTAGAAATAATCGGAAATGATGCAGATTTTCATAAGAAGGTTATTCTCAGCGGTAAGGCTCATTTCTGGTTAAACGGTTATGTTAACAAGCAGAACTGCTCACATTACATTCTGACAAACTTACTATTTGGAGCGAATTTTATACTGGAGGAGTCGTTGGACCTAACTTTTTTTTTCAACGAAACTCTTGAGGCGGTAATTATCAATAAATGGTTATCGTTCAATATTGACTGATTTTTATGGCCTGAATTGGTTCGCCTTGATTTGCAGAACATGTGGTTTCAACAGGACTTTTCATACTGCCAATGTCGTAATGACTTTATTGAAAATAAAATTCGGTGATTCGATTATTTCAAAAAATGGACCCATAAATTATCCGCCTCGTTCCTGCGATTTGAGTACATTGGACTTCTTTGGAGTTTATATTAAGTCATTGGATTACAGCAATCATCCAGAAAATTCAGACGATTTATAGATCAATAGTGAACGAGTAATTGCTAACATACGACCTGATTTGTATGGAAGAGTCATGAAAAATTAGGTTGAAAGACTTCATTTCTGCCAGCGTTTGGTGGACATCTGAATGATGTTTTGTTTCATAACCAATGATATCCATTGTACTTTATAATGAATTGAAAATTTCAATAATTTTCAAATAAATAATGTGTTTTATTTACAAAACAAAATCGGACGCTGTTAATGCGTTCCTCTACTTCGGAAAGGAGGATCAATCTTCTCGACAACTTTTGATTATCATTAATAGAAACATAGGCACCTGTGCAAAGTGGATGCAGAATTTGAACTTCAAAATAAGTAAATTCTGAGGAAAGTGTTTGAAAACACTTCAATAAATTAGTAATTTCTCTCCGAATTTGATATCAAGAAATGTTTATTTACTAGAATTTCTTGCTCAACAATTATTTATACTTATAATGAACATTTCGTTTCCTGAGTCAGCATATTACTCTAGACTCTCTAAAGACTGGGCCATCTAGAATTGCATTTTGAATTAGTGTGTGAGTCCGGCAAGCTTTCTGTCATTCGTGTTTTGGCAGAGTTAGTTCAATATTTGACATTAACGAAATGGTTTTATTTACTTTTGAACTAACTGGGAAATATTGAAAACTTATGTCCAAAATGGTGAATCCTCTATCCAAACTGTTAGAAATTTACATGGAAAATTCAATCGAAATGAAATGCGTTCACGACAACTTGTTCAATTTTTACGTGAAAACAGAACAGTTATTTCATGAAACAACCCATTCATCCTCTGGTTGAGTGAGCATACCTGAAAACATTGCTGCTGTAGGCGAGAATGTGGCTTAACATCCATCAACATCAAACTCGTCAATGTTCTCAAGAACTGAACATTTCTCGCAATTCTCTGAGGAGAATTTTGCAGAAAGTCCTCGGTATGAAGCCCTATAAAGTTCGACTAGTGCAAAAAGTGGAGCCTCGTGAACATCCGATGCATTTCCACTTCGCTCACTGATCGCATGGCCGAAGATCAACATTTTCCCAGAAATCTTTACCAATGAAGCTCATTTTCACTTATTTCTTGTGGAGATCCGTAAAGGATAAATGTTAGGCTAACCACCGGAAACAATTATGACTTGAAACAAGAAATCTAAGTTAGCATTCATGAGATTGAGCCCCAAACAATCGGCAATACGGTGGAAAATTGGGTTCATCGGATGGGGTACTGTAGCTAATCATAGCGGTCATTTAAAGGGTTTTTTTCAGTCATAAATGAAAATGTTCAAACTCTCAAATCAACTCATAACTTTGAAAACCTATTCGGTAGTTTTTTATGTATAGCCCATCAAAAATGCAAATACTAAAGGACCCACCCCTTATAATTTAATTCAAATAATTTTATACATATTATAGCATAATCGCTTACAAAACTGAAGTTCAGGATGAAGTACAGTTCAAAGTAAAAATTACCCACGGACCCTTGTTGAGATATTTTCCGAAAGTCTCACGTCAATTGAAGGATAAATCAATCGATTATTTCTTTTCTCAGAAGGTGAAAGAACATAAATCTAATGAGTCCACCAGTTAATAATCATCTTAGAATCACCCTGAAGTAATCGAGATTCCATCGTCCACGTTGCGACTGAAGACTCAATCCATCATCCGAATAACTTCAACCCAGGCATTTCTGGATTCACAAATTAAGACTGCTTGGTTCAAAAACATAAAACATTTATGTGTTCTCGTCATATTCTTGTTTTATTTTCACGGACCTGTACGGACCCCCATTTAACCTATCTGACATCCTCATTCAGTAATTCTCATTTTGTTCATAAAATGTACATGCATTTCATTAATAAATACATCGTGCTGAAACCATCTGTTCTTTTGAAAATTCAACATAAACACATTACCGAGAATGAAATCAGCAGATGAATACCTACGCACAACTTAGGTTTTAGTAGGGAACTGATGTTTGTTTGTTAGAGATTTTATACATATGTGAGTATACTGCTTCATGTATTATGTGTTTATATATATATTGTCAAATAATCATTATATACATATAAAGAAAGATATATATATATTTATATATATATATATATATATATATATATATATATATATATGTAAAAATAAAACTGTTATTTTTAGGGAGAAAATCTTTGTAACTTCTATGTTCTATGTTCTATGTTCTATGTCTAAGATTTTAACCTTAAAGTGTCACATGTCTATTTAGTTAGTTGTTAGAAATGTTTATCGAGAAACCCGAAGAAATAGCATTGTTTTTGATTTCTTCCAGGTTAGTAAGCTATTTTTCTTTATTTATTTCTTTTTATTTCTTTGTATGTTATTATTTTATTTGGTGTATGTTATTCTGTTATATTTTAAACTAAAAAAAATAAAGTCTTCCAGAATCATGACATCAAATCGTCTATTTCTTCAATTATAAAAATAAGAATTGATTACATTCTTATAAATCAAAAACGTAAGCTATAATGACGGCATCCATGAAGATTTGCATCGGTTTGGAAGCATCCAAGACTGATAAGAAGAAAAATACATACAAATTCAAATGGATCCAAACTACGGGAACGGAAAATACATATTATGATATACTAGAGGACAAACAGGATATATCTGACCATCATGAACTTTTGGCTCACTGAAGGTGAAGAATATCTTGAAATCGTATAAAGTAAGAGGTTCATTTCGTACGTGCGTCATTTCATTAACTCCGAAATTGAAAGAAATATTTTTTGATGCCGAAGAAGATGTGATGTTTAAGAACGAATATTTACAACTGATTTATTCACCCGTATACGTGAGAACAGTATTTGGATAAGAATCACCAAAACCACAGGATACGGTAGAACTTTCAAGAAAAAGCAATGATTTCAAGAGAATAAAGGAGGATTTTGTGCTGAATAACTTTGATGGTAAGAGTGTTTCAGTGAATTTGTGGTTCGAAAAATTCGAGACGGAATGCACGCGTTGTGAAGTAGAAGAAGACAGAGACAAAATTTTGATTTTACGGTTGTTTCTGGATGGAATAGCGAAAGAAATGTTTGATTCTAAATTGATTACATTAGGTTTGGACAAAAGTTTTCAAATATGGAAAGATAACTGCTTAGAGAGTTTTTGTGAAACGAGTTGGCATATTCATTTATGTACATAGGAGGAAGTTTAGTTGACTACGCTTTTAGGAAAGAAAATTTGTTGTTGAATCTCCGAAATAATTTTCCAACTGACATATTATTTGATTTAATTGTGACAAGATAGAATTGATCGATCAAATGTAACAACTTTCGAGAAATTTTTGGGTGAGTTGCGAAAGCTAGAAAGTTCAAAAAAATATCACAACGATCGAAATAAAGGAAACCATAGAATGAATAAATATGCCGAACAAATTCCTTCCTATTCACAAACAAATAGAAAACCAGTCAAGAAGGAACCATGCTCAATTTGTGAGAAGAATGGTTTTTCAGGTAGATTTCATCCGGAGACTATATCGGCTGCCATTGATAAAATTGAAAGTGTTTATAAATAATAATGAATTATGTGGAATTTATGATTCGGGCTCAAATGTTAGTCTTGGGAGTTCCAAAGTAGCAGAAAAGTTATGTCTACGCATTCAAGATAATATAAACACATTCAAAAGAGTCAATGGCAGGGAAAAATTTTCAGGAAAAAAAATTACAAAAATGAGAATCAATAATATCAAAAAAGAAGTTGTACTTTTTGTAGTTAATGAGAAAATTTTCGAGTAGGATATTCTACTCGGACTAGATTCTATTACCAATTTTCAATTAAAACAAGATTTTGATTTGAATTATTATCAAAGATTAGATATGAATGAAGAGAGAAAGATCAATTGTGTCCATAATAATAATAATAATAACAATGATTACACCATCAATTTCAATGAAGGGATACCAACAGAACTTTTCGAAGCAAAATTAGACCATTTGGAAACGAATCAGAGAAATAAAATTGAAGTTTTAATAAGTAAATATTACCATATTTTTGCAAAACAGAAGTTTGATATTGGTCAGGTGCAAAATAATGACGCACATATAAAACTTTTAGAACACAAATTTATAGCAAAAAAACATACAGATGCTCAATGGAGGATCAAAAAGAGATAGAATTCCAAATAGGAAGATTGTTGAAAGCGAATCTGATTGAGGAGTCCTCCTCACCTTTTGCATCATCAGTCACTTTAGCATATTAGAGAGATGAAGGGTCTAAAACCAGATATGCATCGATTTTCGTGAACTCAATAAATTAATTGCTCCCGAACCACAGCCTTTCCCATTAATTGATGAAATCCTAGCCAAGACCCGAAATGCAAATGTCTTCACTACATTAGGTGTAAATTCTGCCTTTTGGTCGTCTCCTATTCGTATCAAAGATAGATATAAGACTGCTTTTGTGACACAGAATGGTCACTGGCAATGGAAATGTTTATCTTTTGGACTTATTTCAACGTATATTGAATAATATTATCAGAAAATATAACCTGAATTTATTCTGCCTAAATTATATAGATGCCATTCTTATATTTTCTTCAACATTTGACCAACATATAGAACATTTGGAGAGTCTCTTGAAAGCAATATGTAATGAAGGATTCACACCTTCAGATTTATCATGTGTTATTTTGCAGAAGAAGTCAAATATTTAGGATATATTGTAGGAAACAATACAGTACGACCTATAAATGACAATTTAATTTCCATTAGGGATTTTTCACCACCCGATACTCGGAAGAAGATAAGGCAATTTTTGGGTAAAGTTAATTTTTATCACAAATATATAAAAGATTCAGCTAGATTATTAGAACCGTTGCATAATTTACCGAGAAAAGATGTGAAATTCAATTGGTCATTGACTTGTCAGGAAGCTTTTGATAAGGTTAAGGGCATCTTTTGTTCTGAGCCAAATCTTGCAATTTTCGACCCAAGTGCCTATACTACTATATATACTGATGCCAGTATTCAAGGAGTAGGAGCTATTCTTGAATAAAAACAGTTTAATGGTGAAATGAAATCCGTAGCGTATTTTTCTGAAAAACTAAATAAATATCAAAAGAACAAGAAAGCAATATTCTTAGAAAGTTTGGCAATTAAAGAGGAAATTAAATTTTGGAAATATTGGCTAATAGGACATAAATTTATTGTTGTTACTGACCATAAGTATTAAAAGGGAAAGAATTTCGTACAAGACCAGATGAAGAGCTGGGTGACATGATGAATTTTCTATCACAATTCAATTTTGAGATTGGATATGAACCAGGAAAAGGAAATGTAGAAGCAGATTGCCTTTCTAGAAACCCAGTTCTGGAAGAAACGGAGAATATGGATGAATATATAAGAACAGTTAGTTTCCTAGAATTAAATGAAATAAAAAACGAAAAGAAAACTAGGGCATGGACGAAAAGAGCCCATGAATGTATTGAAGAATACAATAGAATAGACCATTCTACAACTGGATATAACCCAGAATATTTACTTTGTGGCAGAACTGATCCCATTGCTCCAGAAGAACTTATTGAAGAGAGAAATTTCCCAAAAGATAAGGAAATAGCATATAAAAATTCTTTACGCTATCATGAATACAATAAAAGACTGATCGACCAGAATAGAAAACATTATGATTTTAAAATTGGAGACTTTGTTTACGTTGAAAATAAATCAAAATTGATAGAAAAAAACTTGATGAAATAAGAACAGGACCTTTTTCAATAGTGAAAAAATTCCTAACACCATATATGAGATAGATATTGGAAATAGAAGAAAGGACAATAACTTTTTTTATGTAACTAAGTTGCTCCCATGTGAACACGCAAACATGTAATGAGGGGTGCATACTTTGTGTGGGGGGATGTAAAAATAAATCTGTTATTTTTAGGGAAAACAACTCTGTAACTTCTATGTTCTATGTTCTATGATCTATGTTCTATGTCTAAGATTTTAACCTAAAAGTGTCACATGTCTATTCAGTTAGTTTTTAGAAATATGAATCGAGAAACCCGCAGAAATAGCATTGTTTTTGATTTCTTCCAGGTTAGTAAGCTATTTTTTTTTATTTCTTTGTATGTTATTGTTTTATTTTGCGTATGTTATTCTGTTATATTTTAAAGTAAAAAAAATAAAATCTTCCAGAATCATGACATCAAATCGTCTATTTCTCCAATTATTAAAATATATATTCGGGTTTTCGGCACTTATCAGTACGGTGAAAGTAGGGTAAAGATGGGAAACACTTGGTGGAAAAAAGCAACAAAGCAACAAATTGGCTGCTGGCCACTGCTATTGACTTTGTTAATTTGTTGTTTATTTTTTCACTAAGTGTTTCCTATCTTTAAACTTCATTCACCGTACTGATAAGGACCGAAAGCCCGTAATACGTGTCTACGTTTGACTCTATATGAGGGTTATGTCCAATGTCCTTTCTTTCCTCGATATCCTTTTCTATATATATATATATATTTTTTTTTTTTTAATCACCATAATACGGGTATTTACCTAAGGTAACCGGGATGAGTGAGAGCCAAGGTTATTCTTAGGAGCTGGTTAGGAACTTTCGAAACAGACGCGCAGTGGCCAACATTACCTTATTCTGGGCTGACTGATTGAAAAGGTGTCTAGCTATAGGCGTTTGGCATGTTCACTCAGGTGGGCCTCAGCCAAGCCATTAACCGAGATTATGAGCGGGAGTGTTGAAGTTCGCTCTAGCCCGTAGATCTTCTTAAGCTCGAATACGAGATCATGATATCTAGTCAGCTTCTCCGTATAAGCTCGCGCCATATTATCGTCTACCGGCACCGTTACGTCGGTTATCTGAGCTAAATCTCTCAGCTTTATCAAAAAGCAAAATATCCGGTCGGTTGTGCTCAACTCCTCTATCCGTGACGATAGTCGTGTTCCAATACAATTTATACCTGTCGTTCTCCAGAACTTCACGTGGCTGGTAAGTATACAGTTTTCCGCAGTGTTCTATAAGACTGGTTTTTTTCGATAGTTCCCTGTGATACACCTTTGCCATAGCATTATGACACTCTGTATAATCTCCAGGTGCCAGTATGGGACACGAGGATGTGACATGTTGGATCGTCTCCAGGGCTCTTGAGCATTTTCTAAATGAGTCGTGAGTATGTTGCGTCCAGTTATCTTCTTTATATACGCTCGCGTTGGTCTTTGATTGCTAAGACCCTGCCCTCAGTCTCCGGGAAAAGGTGACCTGCTTTGTGGTAAGTAAGCGACTAGTTAATCGAGTTCAAATTTCCAGAGTATCTGCCATGGAGTGCCTTAATTTCCCATTACTCCGAGAGCTGATCCAGTGTTCAACTGCTGTTGAAGAGCCATAGACGATTTAGCCAACTATAAAGCTGAGGAATCGTCTGCTTGGCAAATCTGGAAGAAAGGTAGATTTCTTGAACGAAAATAGTCTCTCATCTGTAGAATCATTTTGTTGTGTGTTATCAGCATGTTTTGAAGACCTCTGCCTCCTTCATACCTAATCAAGTAGAGCCTACTCACCGAATAATGGGGGTGGTGGACACGCTTAGTAAGCAGCTTTCTCGTCTGGGTATCCATCGTTTGCAGCTCCGCAGCTGTCCAGCGCACAAGACTGAACAAGAAACTAATACAAGGTACAGCCCATAAGTTTATAGATGTAAAAAGCATCTTGTAGTTCAGTTTGGCCTTCAGTAAGCACCCCAGTTTGCCAAAGTACTCTAATTTAAAATCTTATTTCATTTCTTTTAGGTACAAGGCTTGCTGTACGTCAAAGTACTTTTATACTTCCTGAGGCTGTAGGGCTGCTATCTTAGAATAATCCCAAAGCTTCATTTTCTGTCCTTCCACAGTCCTGCCCTTATTCACCTTCAGGACCGCGCACTTGTCCAGGCCCATCTCCAGCCCTACGGTCTGGCTAAATGAGGAAACTATTTCCAGCAGTCTTCTCGTCTGATCTTCGTTGGCCGCGTAAACCTTCAGGTCATCCATGTATATGGATTTTCCTGACTTTGTTGAGGATAGTGTTGTTAAGAAGCTAACTGAGGAGATTTATAGCCAGGCAAAACCATAGCGGGCTCAGTGTATCTCCCTAGAATATTTCACATCTGATTGCGATCTCTTCTAGGCTGCTCGCTCCGTTTCTTGTTTCAGTAACTAACTTTGTACGCCAGGTCTTCATTAGGTGTTCTAAAAGATTGATTGTTGTCTCTGAGATTCCATACAATCGAAGCACTTTTAGCAGCCAGGAGTGCGGCACTAAGCCCAACACCTTTTTAAATAATCGATCCAGGCAATCTAGATTTTCCGGAGCTTACTTGCTACCTGTTTGTTAATGATCTGATCGATTAGAAGGACTTCCTTACAGCCCTTCGCGTCCTTACAGCAACCAAGCTGCTCACGAGCCAAAATATGGAGCTTTATCACATATTTCCAAATGTACATGGTGATGGTGCCAGTTAGGATTTTACAAATAGTCGGTAAACATGTTATTGGGCGAAAAATGTGGGGATTCGGTGTTTCAATACCGTTTAGTATCATCAGAGTGGTACCGAGTGTGAGGGACTCTGGAATAACTGATGGGTCGCGAAATACTTTCCGGAACTGGGTCGCTAAAAGTTGATGGGTGCTGGGGTAATGTTTCCACCAATAATTGTGGATCTTATCAGATCCTGGTGCGGCTCAGTTGTTTGCCTTCTTTAGCACCTGCTCAATATCATGTTTGGTGATCTTAGTGTCTTCCATGTCCACTTCACTTCAGGTTCCCTAATCCAATCCATAACTCCTACCAGTATTTGTGCATATATTTTGTTTTCGGTGTTATGTCATCTGCGGTGGTATTACTCTCTAGGCTTCTGAAGAATTGCTTCTGGTACTTGAAATACATCTGATTGTTTGTGTACCACTTGTTTCTTTCCTTTAATCGTCTAATTCGATTACCTAACGTTTTTACCCTTTGTTTCAGGTTATCCAGCAGGGTCTCCAGCTTCTGCCTAAAGTTGATTGTTCGTGTTTTGATCCGTAATTCGGAGACTGTCTTGTGGGCTGCCTTGATGACTTTATTTGATGTGACCACATTATTGACCAACAACTAGGAATTATTGCTTTCTTGCTTCTAGTTTTTTAAGAAACTGAAGAGTCACGGTAGTTTCTCTTCGAAATCATTCCGAAAAAATGAGGAATGTAAACGTGAAGCGACTTCAGGCTGCTGGGTCATCTTAGGGCTAATGGACCGCCGCTTTCACCTGGAAACTGAAGTGCACGGTTCAATTTTGTACGAGGGCACTTGGCTTGGAAAATACATGACTGGAGTGGCGTATTGTTTTCCCATGAATTCCGATTTTGTTTTATGGGCTTAAAATGACGAGTATGACGACGACAAGGCAAGAGATATATTCAAGCGTATATTTCCTAGCAACTTCCTTTCGGTGGAGGCTCAGTTATGGCATGGGCATTCAAAGCTCCCAAGGAGTTATTATTTATCCAAAGTTGCAATCACGGGTATCTGACAGAGGTTCTAGACGACCATGTTGTATCATTAAAGGTTATTCTCGGCGAAGACGTAACCTTTATGCATTATAATGCACGGCCCCACTCTGCTCGGATAGTTAGTTACTGCTTATCTTGATGAATATAAGAAAAACAAATGTTAACTTCCGCTATTTTATTGATGTACAAAATGATTGTTTCGTCATGCCATGACTTCATCAGGTGAGTATTTAAAAAAGACCGAGACAATCAAAAATTTATCTTGATGCAGTTCAAATAACTAAATTTTTTCGTCGTGCTCGTGATTCAGCTTTAAACCAGATAGAATATCTTTGCAATGAAATGGGCAGATGTTTACGGAGACATGTGCCAGCTCACAAAAATTGTAGATTGCTTCGCGAAATACTGGTGTAGGAATGGAATAATATCCCACAGTATGTGATTCAAAATCTGATCTTAAGCATGTCTCGTTGTTTGCAAGCTGTTATCAATACCAGATGAGGGAAGACTCGCTACTCAAGCTCTTAATTTTTTTGTTTGATCTCAAAGCATATCAATTAAATGTTTGTTTTCCATCATTTTCAATACATTAAGTTTGTGCGAAATAACAGAAACTTTTTTATTGATAGAAACACGACTAACTTATCGCATAAAATTAGTGAACTATGACAACTGAATAAATCCGAAAGAACTACAGATTTTAAAATGAATGCAAAATTACGGGATGACCCTAATTTTAAACTTGGCAATATATAATAATTTCTTTAAATCATGAAATTTGAAACAAATATAATTATTCACCTTTTTATTGGCCTTAAAACAACATATCTGAATTCCGAAGATTGTGGGTATTGTATACCAGCGTGTCAACACCATTCTGAGGTTGGAACATCTGAAATGAAATAAGTATATGAGTTTAACAAAGTATCTATCAAAGATTGATGGTAATAATACAATCTTGTTGAGGCACGATATCTTCAATTTTTTAACGAATAAAAATAGTCATTATTTCTGAGGAAGAGCCATTTGAAATATTTTCTTATGCTGTATCAATTTCACATTCAATTCAATGGTTTTATCTACAACAGAAAGACGAAACTTCGTTTTAGGTTTGGACAACACATGTCGACAAAAATGTTTTTCTCGGATCTAAGTATTTAGTAACTGATTAACTCTTTACTTGAAGAGCTTAATATAATGCGAAATCAAGTGCTGCTTTTTCAGATGCAGCAACTTATCTACTAACAGTTTTTGTTAAATGCTCATTCAAACATAATTGTTCTGAAATTATTATATACAGTATGATAATACCACGTTAAGCATGGAAATTGCAAAATAATCCTTATTATCTCTCTAGCCTTTAAACAGCTCAAAAGTACCCTCTTCACCGGCAGAACTGAAATAAAATGGCTCTAATTAAACACGTTAAAGATATAAATTCAATGTGGAGGTATATCTAAAGTTAATTATTCCTTAAGGTAACCCATATGGTTCAATATCTATGATCACTCAACAAAAATGAAAGATTAACATTTTTGTCAAAATAAAAATGATTAACTTTCTTCTTGGACAGCAGTGGCTCCACCAAATGTTCTTGTTCCTTGTGCCTCTGGGACAGCAGAGTAGAACAAACTACTGGTTTAGAATTCAGTGATCTAATAGATAGAAAACATGGCCATTAGAGAAGGAGAATTCATTAACGACCTATTAGTTGAACAAGAAGGAAATATTTTTCCTGAGCTGCAGTTGCAGCTGTAGTTGCAGCTGTTGTGAGGGCTCTCGATGAGAATGGGGCATGCTTTGCATACATGGGGAAAAAGATCCCCTAGTTGAGTACGAGGCAGAAATATTTGGCTGTTCATAAATAGAACGACCCATTAGGGATTCCTATTAATATATTTCCTAAGCTCAATGAATGAAACTGAGCGAAAAGACTCAACCACATTTGTTGTATACAATTTCCTGGGTAAACGCAGGGGAAAAACCAGTAAACGAGGATAAGTATCGACTATTGCAGAACATCATGCAAGAAAAAATAGAAGGTATGCGAACGGCAGAAAGGAGAAGAACATCCTGGCTGAAAAATTTGCGTGATTGGTACGGTGTAAATACAACATATTGTTTAAGAGAGCTGTAAACAAAATACAGTAACGTGAACAGCATATCTGAACAGTAACAGTTGTAACTGGTGGGATGCTCGCAGCGTAGGTTGCGTCTTTTCCCTTTGTCCGGAGATGCCTTCGGATCTTTCCGCCATAGCATCTTGTGCTGTAAAGATGAGGGATTCGGCCAACCGATCACTATATCATGGGACAACTGGACAATAGACGTAACATAGCACCCGCCTTGAAACACTGCAGGATTTCAATATAGAGTATTATTGGTTAGGGAGTACACAAATTTTTACAACTGGATGTTTCAACTCGCTAGTGGCTGTTTTGATAGTTACTGTCCGTATAACGTCAGTCTGTGCTTTTGTGGAGTTTCAGAGGTGAAAGGACTTCTTCTTTAATAAGTATCAGGATACCAATTCTTAGTATATTAGGATGGTGTTGTATCTTTTGAACTTCGAAAGATTTTCTTCGATTTTCTTTGAGGTCCGTTAAGTTGGGCTCTGGTATTTTTGTTAAACTTTCTCTATCAGGAAATGTGCCGGGTTAAGAGCAGTGGTGCCATTGGGATCGGTTGACATGGGGTAAGTGGTCGGGAGTTCAAACACGCTTCTATTTGATATACAATGCTACTGAAGTCCTCGAAAGTTAAAGAAGCCTTACCCATAACGCGATTCAAATGATATTTGGTAGACTTAACGCCTGCCTCCCAGGTACCACTAAAATATGGTGCATTCAGAGTAATGAAATGCCACTGAACACCCTCTTTTGTTAGCTGATCAGTAACATCCTGATTGGAGGAACCGAGAAATTGTTTGATTTCGTTATTGTCATCCACAAATGTGGTGCCATTGTCGGAATAAATTTCCCTGCATTTATCTAGTCTTGCCATAAAACGACGTAAAGATATCAAAAAACATTCGGTTGTGAGATCACTGATAACCTCCAAGTGTATAGCTTAAGTGGCAAAACAGACGAACAGGGTAATGTACGCTTTGAAAGTTTTGAAGTTCCTACCCTTTCTGTCTTGCAGTTGGAATGATCCCGCGTAATATATACCAGCTATGGAAAATGGACGCGATGGAGTTATACTTGCGGGAGGAAGATTACCCATTATATTTTCTTGAGTTTTTGCCTTGCATCTAAAACATCGTACGCATTCATTTACCATTATTTTTGCTATATTACGACCAGATAATGGGCAAAACTTTTCTCGAATCCATGAAACAAGGCTTGGGGTCCAGAATGCGGTAATCTTATATGTCCTTGGCGGACAATCAGCATTTGAATGAAGAATTATTGGGTATTCCTTTGAAAAGTTGAAGTAAGATTCCTCTAGTCTACCACCAACACGAATATCGGTTTGATCATAAAATGGGTTTAAGCTCCATAATTTACTCCTTTTATGAATTGACTTAGAATAGGACAATTTGTGATATTCGTTACGAAAATGATGTCGTTGTATAATTTGAATAAGAAGGTTGAGTACTTCATCAAGTTCGTAAATCGACAAGTAACCTTGCCGTTTAAACATGTTTGATGTTATTCAAAAATATCAAAATGTAAGCGAAAATATACTGCAATTTCGTTATAGACGAACGTGATTTTATCATTTCAAGAATACGTGAGACGAAGTTATCAGCAATGTTGAGGAATGCAACAGGTTTATCTCAAAGTTCTGGAAGGTCAGAAATAAAAACAACAATAGAGTTCGTTGCATAAGAAGGACAATTACATTTCTGTTGGTTCAGCGATTTAGGACCATAGAACCAAAAATCGGACTTAATGAGATCCGTTGGGATCAAAAGATCTGCGGGATTATCCTCAGTAAATATGTGTTTCCACGCTTCCGGCTTCGAAAGATTCTGGATCTGTGCTACCCGATTAGCTACAAATGTGTTCAGTGTATATAGTAGTATATCAATCAAAGCAATGAATATCTTGGAATCAGATCAATGCAGAATATTGTTCGGGAAGGTGTAGGCGTACCTTATCTATTAATTCAGCAAATAGAAGTGCTACAGATAGTTCCAGTCTAGGAATGGTTAAAAGTTTCAACGGTGCTACCCGTACCTTTGCATAATACAGATTGGAGATATAATTGCCCAAAGAAACGCAGCATCGAATATAAAGCAGGCGCCATATGCTGTTTGAGAGGCATCACAAAATTCATGTAATTCTACGAAACATGGTTAGGAAGGGCATGGCGCTTGTCGAGGTATTTTTAGGGAGTTTATATAACATAGTTGTATGCAGATTACTAGGGAGAGATTCATCCGAAGATAACTTGAGCTTCCGAATTTCTCGGAGTATAATCTTGGCTTTTATAGTAACAGGTGACAAAAAAACAAGTGGGTTGAAGATTGGGGCAGTAGATGACAGAATTTGACGTTTGGTAATTTTGGAGTTATGTTGGAAAATATTTATGTAATACTGTAAGGAGTCGTTTGTTGGATTCCAAAGCAATCCAAGAGATGCTAGTCCATAAAGTACGGTTTTCAGTATGTAAACTACGATCTCACTTTCAGGTTTGAAACGTCACAGTATTCTTGAAGGTTATATTGTTTCTCGTTAACAAGTACCTAGCGGTATATTCTTGTTATGACCGCACTCAAAATATAGTTATGCCTTCAAAATCTTGATAATTTATAAAACGAATTGTCTTGACTGTTTGGGCCTACCATCATAATATCATTGAGTGAGATGCCAGATGTAGTGATGGAGAAAGAAACTTGAATTATCGTTCTGATCTTCAGCTTGAGTCATGTGACCTAGTTGTATGTATTCATCAATGAAATTATGATATTGCGATTTCAAATGGCATATTTCTCGAGTTCTTTCGATGTTGAGAAATGGAATAGTCGCTATGTTTGTAGATTCCCCAAGTACACGTAATTGTTCTTTTAAAGGAATGGTAACGATAAAACGACCTTCGTCATTTCAACATATTGTATTCTTCAAATGCTCTTCGCAGTAATTTTATTCTTAAGATAAAAACTGTGCCTTAGGATACACCTCAAATTCCCAAAATTTAGCAATTTCTTTTTCTACAGGATTTGCTGTGACAGTGCGGTGATGTAAGAATTGCTTGGTATGTAGGAATACCTTGTTGAATTCCTCCTAGTAATTGATTAATCAATTAGTATTCAAGGATAAGGATACTTCCAATGGAGACATTGAGAGATATATTAGACTTTAATGGTTTATTTGCAGACCAATTACTCTAATTGCGGTGAAAACACTATCTTGTTCGTGGAGTAGATCTATGAGCCTTTTCACCTTAGTTCACTTTCACTGAGTTCACTTTTCGATTCACTTTACACAATTTCGATCTAATACAAACAAATAATGTAGATCATACATTCACTTCCAGACCTTTTAGTGCGTTATGTGTTATCATGTTGCTTGGAAGGTTAAAGTGAATGCGAATATAAACTTATTCAAGAGCATACAAAGGAAGATATTTGATTATAACTTGAGAGACATAGAGAAATGTGATAAGAACGTACCTATAGAGAATGTGAGTGGCATCAGAACTTAATTGTTCGAATTTTAGAGAATGTTGCGTGACCGTTTGGTCGAAAAACGGCGGGAGAGAGTGACTTGACTGTCTGTTTGCAGGCCGAGTACCAACGAGCGACTTCCAGGGAATGTTTTCAACAGTGTCGATAGCTCAGCGGGAGAGCATCGGTCTTGTGACCGGGAGGTCCAGGTTCGAATCCTGTTCAGATAAAAAAGAAATTTTCTAGTTGGACGGGTATCTGCCACCATTTCACTGTTGGGTCAAAATTAACAGTGCTGTGACCTAAAGTGGCGCAAAATCGCCGTAACAAAGCCTACACAGAACTCAACTGAACTCCTAACTCGCACAAGCCGAAAAAGCTTCTGAGGGATCTTCACATAAGATCTAGGAGTATCAGGATAATGAAAAAAAAAGTACTGGAGCAAACAAAATTATTTTCGACATTTAGCGCGAGCAGGTATAATTGTGAAATGACTGTGGCTAGTTTCGCTTCTACCGTCCCATTTAGGTTTCCAGAAGAAAATGAGACATTTTTGAGCGGCTTAGATTGCTGGACCCTGAGAACGTGGTTGTAATGCAGCGGCGTCGGTTTTAATAGTTTAGACAAGCTGGTTGTAAGCGTGTATTGCGAAGAATCTTTTGGCGTATGCATAATGTTAACATTATGTGAACCGCTGCTATTAGTAGAAGTACTGGGACTATCGACACCTCTAGCTAATGTGCAACTTCCGTTCGATTCGTTATTTCGATAGTGAAGTATCTATGTTATGATGCATTTTACTGCACCATCTGCATCCTGCCGATTTGCAATCATTCGTTCGATTATTGAACACTAGACAGTTCATACATAAACTCGATCGCTTCGCAGTATTGAGCCTTTCTGTTGCTGTTAATTTGGTGTCGCGAAAGATGTTTCGTTGTGTCTAAGAATTCGTGACTAATCGTCCCAGCCGAGTTCAATAGGGCAAAGCACAACGTTTGACTATCACCGATGCAAGCGGAACGCATGGTCACCGGCGTCACAGGCAGAGGCTGCGCATCACGCCTGTCTGATGAGTTTCATATGCGCATGCTCGGAAACGAAACGCCGTCTTCCGAATCAAGAGGTGGAAGCTCCCTCACAACACCCAAGCATTTCCTAAAGAGCTTCATTGGTGTCCTCGACGTGATTGGCGGGGTTTGCTTTAAGAGCGAACGAACCCATTCATTAGGTGGCTCTAATTGCCCCCTATCCATCATTTCAAGATGGCCCTTTTCCATCGTTCCACAGATCCCTGCTGGAAACGGCACCGCGACCAGCCCAGCGGCCTGTCTCCTTGCCTGCTTCCATCGCTCTATCCCGTAACCTTTATCGACGCTCACTGGAGGTGGAGTATGTAGCGAACAACTTCTTCGCTCCTCGTCCAGAAACCTTCCTTGCTCTGTCGTAGGCTTGACCGGCGTACCAATAGAGGACCAGACCAGTCTAAAGATTCATGACTAACCGTCCCCGCCGAGTTCAAATAGAACAAGGCACAGCGTTTGATGATCACCATTCCAAGTGGAACACATGGCTACTAGCATCTGTCTGATAAGTTTCAGATGCGAAGACTCGGAAACGAAACGCCGTTTCCCGAACTAAGAGGTGGAAGCTCCCTCGCAACATCCGCATTCTCTTCGAGAGCTTAATTATCATTTATTTGTTTGCAGGCCTCTATTTTGTCTGTTCTTCTTAAGTGTATTTTGTTATTTCTATTATAGATAAAAATTTCGAACAAAGAAATCTTAAATATTACTTCAGAGAGCATTTTAAATGCGGAAACGCTGAAAATGTTATATAAGGTCTACGGTGAATCAACCTTATCAAAAATAACTGTAGATTAACCGGTCAGTGCACCCAAGACAGGTCGAGATGATATGAAAGATTTTCCTCGTTCTGTCCAGCTATCAAAATCTACTTGAACTCATAACGTCCCTTAAGTAACAAAAATGATGACGAATTAACTTGTGCCATTTTTATCGATGGTGCATAAAAAGTGTTCCCCCTTTATTAGTGGCGAAAGTTCTGAATCACAAGGATATTGTTTTTAGCGATTTACTGTTTGAATCCTCAACAAATATTACCGAACAACCACCGTATTTCCATTTGGAGAAATAATACCTAACATTTGCTTTCATTAAACGATCAACGGTATGTTTTTGAAGTGTACTATTTCAATATCAATTTGACGCATGATGCTTAGAATATAGTCAAATTATGTGCCTACCACAGTCGTATTAAAAGAGACCCATTGTTTACATTTTGTTGAGACGCAAATATTATATCGCTCATTATTCAACTAGTTGATTGTAATCTCTTTTAGTCCACTTCTAAAGCCCTTATTGTCAGATTACTTATTTGGGAATATGTTTTTTTCCAATTATCGTTACCATGTCTCACAATATTATTAATCCTATAAACCCATGGTGGCGAACCTACAGCATGCTTGCCAGAGATGACACGTACGAAAGTTTGGCTGGCACGTGACCGTCTTACTATTAAATTAAATTTGATATAGATCAATTCAAAATTGAACCCTGTTTTGGAAAAAGTTGTTTTTACAAAATGAACCAGATCAGTCACTGCAAAGCGTATACTCGTGTACGTGTATCTCTTGCTTTGAAACAAATCCAAAAATAACATTTCTCAGAAATGTATAATATTTCTTAGAAATTACTTCAAGTTTGCGTATGTTGTCGATTTGCGTAATAAAATCAGATGACAATCTGTGTTTCAGTGCGTTCACTGTTGCTTTTCATCATATGCGCACAATGGTGCGCATATAGGTGAGTTGTCCCCACAAAAAAATAGTCCTTCGAGGTGAAAATGAGCTTCATCTTTAATGATGATTTTTCTGGGAAAATGCTTATCTTCGGCCATGCAATCATCAGCCCATTGACATATGTAGAAACGCATCGGATGGTCACGAGGCTTCACTTTTTGCACAAGTCGAACTTTTAACTCATACCGAGGTCTTCATCTAAAATTAGAAGTGCAAGAAATGTTCAGTTCTTGATCATGATGACGAGTTGATGTTTTTGGACGTTTAGTCACATTCTGTTTTCAAGTTTGCTCACTGGACGAGAACGTGAAAAGGTTGTTGCATCGAATAACGATCCGGTTTTATGTGATCTTGCCTGATGATGCTACTGTGATAGCGAAACAATTGGTGTGAACATTACAATAAAAATTTGTGGAAATCAGAATAACCTTATTTAAATATTATTTAATATGGATTTTCACCAAGTAAGGACTGATACAATTTAATATTTGATCCAGAAATTACCGTGAGGCCATTTCATTTCCACTCAATTCTCCACGTAAATTTCTAACAATTTGGATAGAAGATTCACCAGTTTGGAAATAGGTTTTTCATATATCCCATTTTGATTCAAGCGTAAATAGATCCATTCATTTAAAATTAAATATTAAACTAACTTTCTGTCATGAATGACAGAAATTATGCCAGACTTGAAATAACCACTTCAAAATGCAACTTTCATTGGCACAATGTGTGCAGAAAGTCGTCAGTAAAACGGTTTATTGAAACAGATCAAAATGATTCTCTGAATAAAACAGAGAAAGGTAAAAAGTAATTATTTCTGGAGCAATTAAACTTAAAAATACTGCGTTAATATCTATCAAAATTTATTGATAGTCGTTCTAAAATAATTGGTGCATGATTTGTTGCCTCACATGTTGGTACGGAAAATCATTTAGTAAGAGCGAGTATATGACGGAAGAAGAATGGTTGAAATATACTCCAGTTTTATCCGAAAATTTTGAAAACGATGAAAAAATCATCTAAAGAATGAAAGATATGTCTTTTCTGTGTTAGAAACTTTGTGAAAGATAAAATCTCGGAAATGGCTACAAATATAAGTCACCATCAAAACATGGGCATAAATTCCTCTCGTTTGTTCTATCTTTGTCTTGATGAGAGCACTGAAATAATTAGATCATCATGATTAGCAATTTTTATTCGTTACGCTATTGAAGATAATATCAAAGAAGAAATGGTCAGTTCAATTTCATTGGCAATAAGAAAAAATGAATAGATATTCGCATTACACTTGTAAATTAATTTGTTGAAAAAGAGATTGATCCTTTCAAAATAGTTTCCACAACGACTGATGGTGCTCGCAATATGACTAGAAAGGTAAATGGGTTTGTGAGATTTTTTGATCAGCTCGTTGGACATTCAATTCTGGGTTTCCTTTGTATCCTGCATCATCAGGCTTTATCTGCAAAAGCCGGTATTGTTATGCAATGAGTCAATTTTATATCTGCAGGGTCTTTAAATAAACGAAAATATTCTCAAGTCTTTACTAAGGTACGATAGATTATTGATGTACAGTGTCCGATGGTTGAGTTGTTTGGTAGTTCTTCAGAGATTCGTTCAGATGAAACCCGACTGTGTTTAAAAATAATGAAAATATATTTAAAAATTAATAGACATTGAATGATCAATCGAATTAAGTAAATAAATATTCAATTCGATTGATCCTCTCATGAATTTTCAATCAAAGAATTGACCAAGTGTTTCTTAGAATGCTTATAATAATAACACCTCTTTCATCAGACTGAATGAACTTGGTAAGCTACCTTTTTTATTATTTTATTGATACAGTGTGCTATTGTCTATTCATAAAATTCTTTTGTTGTGTTTATATAATGCTCTATAATCTGTTCAGATTATTAATAGTTATTTATTTGTGAATTTTTCCATTAACATGAGCTGTCATTCTTATTGTTTCGTTGTGTTATGCTGAAAATTATTTGTAGTTTTCTTTTAAACTGCCTTGAAAAAAAAAATAAAAAAGGTCACAGGTTTCTTGAATTGTTTCCAAGTTTAATTTTTTTCTAACACATTTACTTCTGTTTTTACTGCGTTTATCCATTCCTTCTTATCTGGCCGTAAATCTATTCCATCCATATTTCTGAGAATGTCATCATAGGGATAAGCGAACATTGCATCTTCCTCAATTTCATAATCTGTAAGATAGTTAAATAACTATCTCATCTTCAGACAATAGTTGTCTGAAGATGGGATAATTAATTTCCGAAACTCGAGTCACAATTAAAAGTATAAAATATCAATTTATTGGTAGTAAAGCATACTAATTTCTACAACTTGTTTTAAACATGATCAACTACCAAATAGTATTTTAGCGTACCTACTCCAGAATGGTTTGTTGCGTAAGCATGAAAATCCTTCCACCTTTCAAGAACTTTTGATTTATTTCTCAAAAATACACTACAACCGTATGTATGTAGTCATCCCAGAATATCACAAACTAACGAAATGCATCACAAGTTGTTGGAGAAGCCAACGACCAGGATGGGAAAGGAAAAAACATGACATCCTGGAATCCATAGAAATTGAAAAATATAAAAAGCACGTACCAATAATAAAACTACTTAACTAATAGACGGAACTTTGGAAAACCCCTCTCTTCGAAGCTCTGCCGAAGCCTACAATCCCCATATATAATAGTTGAGATCTAATTTGTTCATTCAGTTTGAAAATGTAGTAAACACTACGAAACTCGAGTCACTGTATATCAGTTATAATAAAAAGTGATAGAAAACAAAGTAATTCCTTATTTCATTCCGTCTATCTGTAGGGTTGAAGATATTTGGTACTCTACAGCTGAAAATGTTTCAAAAATTTTCGAAAATATGTTCAATGGTTGAATGTTCTCCAAATGTGATAGAATATACAAATTGAATAATATAATATTTTCCTTGATGATATCTAGAATAAACGTGAACATAATTTCATCATGATTCATCTTTTCAACACATAATAACCTTAGGAAAGAATTAATTTATAAGAGTTAAATGATCGACTTACGAAATATGTTGTTTAATGGAAAATTGTATTATAGCGATACTAAATTACGTTGGTATTATATTACTAGAGGCTTTCGGTTTGGACGGGTGGACGTTGGAAGTTTGTGTAGACTATTTTGGTCTTGTAGAGTGTGTCTAACCTATTGATTAATAAAATAAATAGAGGTAAATACTTGATAGAAGGTATATAAAATTATTTAAATATTTCAATATTAGCCTTCTACATATTTAATTTCAAAAAATTATATTTGATAATTATAACTTCAGGAATTAAATATAATTTTTTGAAGTTAAATATGTAGAAGGCTAATATTAAAGTATTTAAATAATTCTATTGTTAATTTTTCAGTTGCATATGTTCAATTACCTTGACGAGTTATATGATCGAGTAGTACATCCTAACGATAAAACTTCATTATCAAAATAAGTGTTCGTCCACTTTACGGCAGATGCAGTTGCTTCTCCAACGGTTGGTAACTTGATTTGAGATGACCGAAGGAATAGCAAAGGAATACCAGATGGCCAAGATGGTGTGCAGGCGAACCCAAGACAGTCAATTTCCAGCTTCGCCTAAGAACTTGGCCTTTCGCAGGCTTCTACTTGATGAATATTGTTTCAAAACTTGGGCCTACATCTGCATAAGATCCAACTGACTCAGAAGAATGAGGGTTATGACTAAAGATAACGCCATTTGTTCGCTAATCTGTTTCGGAGCATTTAGAAGAGGCTCCCAGTTTTGGCAGAAATATCGTTTTATCTGACGAGACTTTTGGAAGCATGACTTTGTCAATAACTGGAACTACTATATTTGAGGCTAGCTAACCTATACGAGGTTCACCAAGTAACTGTACATCAAAAAAACTGTTTAATGCGGATTTTCGGCCGGCGGTGTCATTGGTTCGCACTTTTTTTAAAACGACATTAGCGAGACCATCATTTCTGGCCCGAATTAAACAATATGGATGCAGACGACTTGTGATTCCAGCAGAGCCACGTGACACAGCGGACACAACGACTGACTGACATTCTGCAATGAAAGCAGAAATGGCCCAACATGATATTGCTCCTCAAACACTGACTCTTTTGTTCGGAAAAATACTTTAATGCGTAATTCCTCGAAAAGAAGACATACATTAACCGTTCTTTGACTCCATCACATTTAATTTTTGAGGGCTATGTCAAAGATAAAGTCTATGCCAATGGTCCAACAACGATCCAACTGCCGAAACACAGCATGTAAGCTGTTATTCGCAAAATAAAGCCATAATTATGATGAAAATTTTCACTAAATGTATTACTGCCTGTAAAGTATAGCCGAAGCAGACATATTGTAGATAATCTGTTCCAGTATTAACTTCAGAGTATGTACTTAATATTTCACAAGATCAAGGCATTTTTTACTCAGTTTAAAATGAAAGCTCTTGTTGGGAGATCCTTTTGTACCGAAAAAAGTCGGTAACGACTGAAATGTGTTTTCGTGTAGATATCATGGGCTTAATTTTTACTTGTCCGTTTGACATTTGACTTCATTTTTTATAATGAATTCGATTTGCAATCGTTATTCAGGTACGTTTGGATTCAATCTATAATACATTTATTGAACCTCAAATTTCCATTTTATCCTAGAATGACTGAACACTCCCCTGATTTCATCCTAAAATATATACATCAAAGTTAATTGCTTGGAAAAAAGTTTGTTATATTAGTCCGAGCTTCACATCAGCCGAAAACATTATTCCTCGTCAGATTTAACGATCCTCGTAACTCAAAAAAGCTTCGTTCTCTCGTAGCTCCCCTGGAAAATATCAAGAGTTAAATATTATGCATGTTAATCTTTCCTGATGAGTCATTGTTTGAAGGCAGCACGAATGGATTTGATAGCCATCTTTTAATGATTACTATGATGCCATTGTTTCTAGTTCTTTTTACAACTTCAACTCACCCACTGATCGTTTGAACGTCATTTCTTTTCAATGGCACGTATCAAAGCGCCTATCACTTCGTCTAAGCCCGAAATACCCATGGTAATCTTGCTTAGGGTCTACGTTGACGTGAAGAAAATTGATAGTTCACGAGAAGGTATTCCATTACGCTTTGCTGAACATAGACAAATAGAAGTTTTTTTCAGAAATTAGCTATGTATAATAATAGTGGCAATAATTATGATAATTTTTAAAATAAGGTTATTCCAATAAAGTGATTTCCACTTTCAAGACTTGGATATTGAATATGTTTATTCGTAAACAGGCCGAGACAGCAATAGAAAAGACTATTGCAGTAGCAACTCCAGGTAAACTTGTTTACTACCATACTATCTTGCATGAATACATTCAACTCTTCCTTAATAATGAATAATAAAGATTTAAGCAGTTTCCATTCAATTTGGATATAAAAACAGAATTATTCTGCGAAACCGCTACGTAATTTAATTTTTCTGAATTTAGATCAAAATATCTTGGAAAAACTGTTTCTATTTGAACAGACCTGTAGACAATAAAGAAAATTCAATGAAATTAAATCAAACATCTAGTTGATACAGTAAACTGTTTCATTTGAATATTATGAGTAACAAATTCGGTACCAAAAAATGTCTTATATATCATTATACAGGTATGGAAAAGACAGTCGGAAACATAGGACATTCAACGTTAATCTGTAAGCAACGTCGGTTCCAGTGGAGCAGTGGAAGAATCAAAACCTCAGCACGATGCGAGGAAGAATAAACGAATGTTCTCAATGGTAGTGGCTGGTAGGAGGAAACTTGCATCGAAACGAGGCTCTGTACTGCTTTCAGTTCAGTTAACAGAATCATTCGTCCTTCAAACTTAGAAAACGTGGACATCGGTTGAAAATAAATACAACAATCTTATTCCATTGTAAGCGAGGAATTTATTTGCCACGATTAATGACACAATTTCCTCTGTAAAAATGAGTACTTAGGTTCTTTTTCGCCATAACTGGCTTAAAAATAAAATAAATTCTACTTAAATAAGAAATACGAATACAAAAACAAATTCTAAGAAATGCAAAATCGAAGGTTGACAAATTCTTCCTAAACCAATATCTTACTACTGATGTGTTATGTTTTCTGTTCAAGGAAAACGATGATCTAACTAACTAACTATCTAACTAAACACCTAATTAACTAACTAACTAAATTACTTACTTACTTACTAAACAGCTAATTAACTAACTACCTAACTAATTAACTAACAAACTAAATAACTAACTAACTAACAAACTGAATAACTAGTTAACTAACTATCTAACTTTCTAACTAACTGATTAATGTATTGAGGAATGATCTATTTTCATTTACTTTTTCCATCATAGTTTCACGAAATTTCATTCGTTTGAAATGGTCTTCCGGAAAATTTTCTTGGTTTGTTTGAACCATGTAACATTGGTTACCATTTCTTTTCAAAATATTCCGAACACTTCTTTGCTCAGATCGACTTGTTCATCAATTTGTTTACTCGAACAAGGTGCACTAATTTCAACAGCAGCACACAAATCTACTTCTTCTTTCAGACGATTTTCACTAATGTTTTTTGGTGGTTTATCAGTCTTGCAATAACTGCATGTGCGTAAACACCCAAGTTTCTGGAATTTTTCAATTAATTCAGAAATAGCCGAACTCTAAAGAATCGGCTTATCTTCAAAGGCAACAATGAATTAATTTACTATCTCTTGAATTGATTGATCACCAAAGTGACATTTTATGATCTGTTTCTTATACACTGATAATTTGGATTAACTTTATTTTCAAGATATATGGACAAACGAATCTCACGTTTGAGGTGCGAATGATTCGCAGATGGCGGATCTTTTCGATCGAAGATCCCCCACCAGCCATTACCATTAGGAGAACACTCATTTATTCGTGATCGAATCGCGCTGAAATTTTTAATCTTCCACTGTTCCACTGGAACCGACGTTGCTTATAGGTTAACATTGCATTTCCTATGTTTCCGACTTCCTTTTACATACTTGAATATTATAAATTTGAGATTATAACAGATTCTCCTATATAACGTTTGAAACGCTCATCCAGAGTCTTGAGTCGATTTTTAGAATTCTTAGAAAGAAACATTATTTCTATTATTATTTTTATTATTATTATTATTATTATTCAAGATCTCCACGCATCTTTTGCGGTCTGTTTGTGTGCCCAGAGACCTAAGTCCGGTTGGTTCCACAAGTCAACTGATTAAATTTTTTAACTGTGTGGCAGGTATCTATAATAACAGCCTTCTGCATTTTCTGAGGAGTTCTGGCTATAGATGTAGTACAGTCAGGTTCTCTCTCAGATTCTTGGGAATGGGACCGATACTGTATAACACAATAGGGACTATCCGTACACTGATAAGTTTCCACATTGTTTTTAACTCTACTGCAAGCTCGGAGTATTTGGAAATCTTCTCGTGAATAGTTCTTGTCATGTTGCGGCTTAGCAGGATGGCGACATCAATCAATATATCGGATTTTGTTCTTTTGTTAATCACAGTAATGTCTGGTCTGTTATGTTCTCAGGTGCGGCCTGTGAGAATAGTTCCATCGTATTATGTGTTCGTTCTTTGACATAGGGTCTGGAGAATACAATTAATAACAGTCTATGCTTTCTGAGAGTTGATAGTATTTAAGTAGTTCTAGATGTATTATTTTTGCCACATTGTTGTGTCTTCTGAGGTAGTCACTTTGGGTAAGAGTCTGACATGCTGGTATTATATGGTCTATTGTTTCTCCTGGTAAACCATATCTCCTGTAGAGCTCTTCTGGTGCATTTTATCTTTAATTATATGCTTCACATAGTTCCGGGTTGCAATGACTTCAGCTTGTATCGCCAGCATAAATCCTTTCGTCTCGGCAAAGAGTCCACCAGTTATCAACCATTTGTTTGACAATTCTTGGTCACCATTTACGTCGTGAAGGGAATGGTGATATCTGCCGTGAATGATTTTTTGTGTCCATCTATTTTCCTTCTCCCGAATCTTAAGAATAGAGGGTTGAAATTCCACAGAGCTGAGGTTTAAAGACATCAGTTGCTGATCTGCTTTAATGAGATCTGATGTTTCTGACTTGCCAGTGAAACACTTTCTGAGACTACAAATATCCTGTCATGTAGTATATTATAATCAAAATTTGAAGGTGCCTTCATTAAATAGTTGAGGAATTAATACAGAATATAATTACGGATTTGCCGCACATTAATAAGGTTTTCACTTCCGTAGAGATAATATAATATTGCTAAGATCAGCACAAAATACATAATTCCGTGATTCTCACATTCAATAATATTTTTTCAAGGTAATTTAAATTATCCACAACAATAACATATGTAATATAGAAAAGCGTTGCTGCTTTTATATTAATAATCTATTCTGTGACTATAATCTGATTAGTTAAAACAAAGCACAAAAACTACGACTCTCATTCATTTTAATTTTCCTTTTCAATTATGACAACTTGACATGCAAATCAATTATTTTGCGGAAAAATTCAGAAATACGATCATAACTCATCTCCTTGGTTAGGCCTTATAGCAAAAAGATTCATTGTACTGATAAGGACTACAGTCCTACGCCTTCACTTGCGCGACCACCGAGGCCGTTGGTTGCTTTCTTGGTCTCCTACATTTATTTTTTGAAAATTTCAAACTTCAGCTTTTTTAGATTTGAAAATTAAAAACATTCTTATAAATATTCGGGCTTTGAAGGCACCTTCAAATTTTCAAATCTTTATGTCTCTTCATTAGAAATTTATCACATGTACCCCCAGTCAGCCGGCTGATCCTCACAAATTTCGGCATTAACTCTCGTGACGTAATACTACATCTTATGCTAATTTTGAGAGAACGGACCTACTGCTATGATTCCAGTAGCGCTCAACGCAGCTGACTCTTCAAATTATAAGATCTGCATGAAATTTTGTGGGGACAAACATATTATTATCTCATTTTGAATAACTGCAAAAACATTGAACCGATTTTATCCATAAATAAACTCAACCGAGGTATTCAGGTCACAAATCTACTCTGAAAGTTTCTAATCTTTGGTTCTCTCCCTTCGAAAGTTAGAGTGTTTATGGGTGCACCGGAAGTACTTGTGATTTGGGTTTGCCCATCAGTGATTCGTTTCCAGTCATTTGAGACCCTTTTTGGCGATAGTCGAGTAAACGTCATCTTTCTGCAATTTTAAAACTGCTCTCCTGAATAAATGGAAAATCTTATGGACATGCATGGCCAACCCTTCTCCCTCCGATCTTCAGCGTTTCATAGTGCCAAGAAAGGATGGAAAATTCATATATTTAACATAGCTTCACATACTTCTTATACTTTTTGGCGAAATAATATGAGAAATATTTTAAAAACAAATTCCTAAATTATTTTCACTAAATTTGCACGAACCTTCGTGTCGTTACTTCATCACATCTTAATACTCAATTTGAACTCGATCGCATTCCATTTTCGAAAATATTTGAAAAACAATATTTCAAATGGAAGTAACTCAAAGACCACTGGGACTATTTCTTTAGTTTTTGAACATAACTGTTATTTTGACTCCGAACCCACCCTGAAAATTTCATGTCTCTAGGTCTTCTTATTCGAGCATGAGCATTTTTACCTCTAGTCGTATGCTTGGACTGCATTTCGTTCCGAAATTTGGCATGAACTCTCATAGTGTTATAATATATTATTATTATATACCTAATTACCAACGTTCATTCCGATTGGATTAGTAGTTTCAGAACTATCCGAAAAAACTTTTAAGTGACCAACTTCAGAACCAGTGGATTTATTTAACCCATTAATGATATAAACCCAGATCTCAAACCTACACTGAAAGTTTCAAGTCTCCTACTCTTTTCGTTCGCAGGACTTTTCATCAGTCGGCCCAAATTCCGAAAATTATAAATATATGGACAAAATAAAGGTACGCTATTACCTGGAACAAGCTTCCAAAAACTGATTTTATTGTTCTCACATTCCTTGCAGTTTTTAAAGGTTGTTGAAATCGGCTACGTGGTTAACAATGGAAATATCAGAAAGTTTTGTAGCTTCTGTATTATTTTTACAGTTTGTGATTATGCTTTGATCGATTAAAACAAGGCACATACATTTATTCATCTCATCTAATTTAATTTACCGCATCGCTCGTTACAACTCAACAGGAAAATCAAAATTTTTGAGGAAAAATTCGAAAAAAAATTCATTCTGTCGGTGGGTTCGAACCAACCGCATATGAATGGGATTCAAGAGCTAAATAACTAGGGTGTTGCATCAACCTCACAGCCAAACGGTATTTAATGTAGTAGTTGGTTTCTTGCAACATATATTAAAGATTTCAAGCGTTAGTTTTTCAAGTTCTGAAAATTAATTACTCATAATCCTTACGAAATTATCATTAGCCCTTTTGTCGTTGTTCTACATCTGAATGTTCAAATTAACTCAATAGTGCGACTGTTGCAAAGTTTTCTTCAGCGCTCAACTATGCTCTGGTCACAATATATATATTTTCTCATCTTTTTTTTATACGATTCTCATGAAATTTTTCATTAGCTGTTGCACGACTATATTACAGCTAATTGCTAATTTTAAACTCGATCGTAGCACTTTTGCTATGCTTCTGGTAGCGCTCAAGGCTATTCCGCTCAAAATATATTTATTCTGTTTCGATCCTCTAATAATACGATCCCCACGAAATTGCATGCAAAGGTGAGTTTACATTCTTTTTCAAAATACCAAATTTCAGATCGATCAGGTCCGTAGTTTAGAAAATACTTCAAAAAATTAAAAAATATTTCAAATAAACTGCAAAATCAAGTGACTGATTTTGCCCATTAACAAACCAGACCAAGATGTTCAAGTTTCAAACCTTCCGATCGAAACTTGACGTTCAATGTAGCTATCAAAACTACGCCGCTAAGAAAATATTTTTTGAAACTTCTAATCATAATCAATTTAGGATCGTAATCCTGAAGAAATTTTGCATGTAATTGTGAATTGTTATTTCACTACTGCGTACATTCGGTATTTAGTAGTGAAACAGTAACTCATAATTTCTTGCGATATTTCGTTAGGATCATATAATTAGATCGATTGGATTTCTAATTTGGAACATATTGAGAAAAATTAGAAAAAATCACAAATATTAATAACTGTGAAATCATAAGAACGATTTCGCCGATTAATAAACTTAATTAAGACATTCAGGTCCCAAACTGAGAATTTCAAATCTAGCAGTTTACCTTCAAGTGATCGTGTTCAAGGATGGGCGGCCGGACATATTTACTTTTGACCTAGGATTCTTCAACACTCAGTCAAACCCAGTTATTCATGAACATTTTTGGCTCCGTAACAAGCGCACAAAAGGAAACAAAGAATTAATTCAAATATTTGAAACTAACTGTGGGGTAGGTGTTTGGAATTTCTCTTGGGAGAAATAGACAAAAGACAGCGATATATATTTGATAGATTCGGTCTTTACTTGGTGGAAACTCATTTCAATTGAAAAAATGTATATGGGACAGTAATTTATTTCCACAAAAATGTTTGCACTACTACAACAATTGTTTCACCACGATGTGGATTCTTCAGGTATTACATTGTACAGTACATTGTACAGTACAATAATTACTGTCCCATATACATTTTTTTAATTAGACAGCGATATTTTAGAATCACGATTGTCGAGAATAATGTCGTGATTCACTTTTTAGGATGAATATTTATTGTTTGAATTATAACATCTTGATAATATGAAATCGTTAACATCAGAGTAATCAAATTCAATTGGAAATATACTGGTTGCAAAGGAAAGTTAAATAAAATTTTGAATTATAATAGTAGATATATCAATAATTCTGTTAACCTACCTGAGAATCAAAAAATAACAATTATTTTGACAAAGTTGCAAAATGATTATGGGGTCTGAAAGAATTGAAAACATTTTGATAATATGAAATCGTTAACATCAGAGTAATAACATTCAATTGGAAATATACTGGATGCAAAGGAAAGCTGAATACAATTTTGAGTTATAATAGTAGATAGGGGCACATGATGTGTGAAAGAATTACGTGGTATGTAGATATACCTTTTTGAATTCTTTGGTGTAATTGATTAATGTCAATCAATTATTATGCAAATTCCAGGATAAGCATACTTCATGGGGACAGTAGAGACTTTAATTGGTTTATTTGCAGCCTTAAAATATATTTTACAAGTGTACAAGTTTGTGATGTTTACACAAAATTAGGTAATTGTTTCGGTGTAGTTTTGAACTTGAATTGTGATGAAAACACTGTCTCTCTCGTTGAGAAGTAGATCGATGAGCTTTTTTACCGTTGTTCTGTTTCATTGTGTGAACTTGTACTGGATACACTTTTGGGTTTAATTTTCGGTACACTTTACACATGTACTACATAATTACAATAATAAATAATGTAGATAATACATTCACTCCCATGGCTTTTATTGCGTTATTGTGTTATCACGAGAGGGTGTTTCTTGAAAAGTTGAAAGTAAATGCAAACAGAAACTGAATCGAGAGCAGACAGAGAGAGAGAGAGAGAGAAAGGAAGAAGAATTGTGTGTAAATATTGCATGACCGTTTGGTCAATGCACAAAGAAAGAGTATGTATGTGTGTGTAAAAAGAGAGTGCCAAAGTGGTAATAGTATTGTAGCGAACAACTTCTTCGTTCCTCGTTCAGAAACCTACCTTGCTCTGTCGCAGCTTGACTGGCGTACCAATAGAGGACCCGACCAGTCTAAAGATTCATGACTAACGGTCCCCGCCGAATTCAAATAGAGCAAGGCACAGCGTTTGACGACCACCGTTCCAAGCGGAACACATGGTCACCGGCGTCACAGGCAGAGCTGGGCATCACGCCTGTCTGATGAGTTTCAGATGCGTAGATTCGGAAACGAAACGCCGTCTCCCTCACAACACACTGCATTTCACCCGAGAGCTTGAGTATATAATACCGCGGAAGGCAAAAATCGACACTCTTAGGGCTCAAAATGTGTGGCAGGTAGCAAAATCTATCCCAAATATTGAAACGGCGTTCGTCTAAATGCGTTTCTAGGTCTGGTTCTAAAGGTTTACGAAAATATGGAGGACAAATATTTTCGATCCCCAGCTGGTTTGCAGGCCTAAATTCTTGCCAAATTACGTATATTGTTCAATTCTGAAGAAATCCAACAGGGTTAGAGATTCAATTACTCCGAAAAATTACTATCTTAAGAATTTTTCACCTCAGTTCTCTGAAGTGAATTGATTCCTCGATAACCACGGTGAGATCGGTGAGATCGGATGATCTAGTTGTAATAAATATCAACCGTTTTTGGAAAGTTGTCATCGAAAAAATCTCTCACAGGACGAGAAGAATAAGCGGGTGTTCCATTATGTTGAAACTACATTTTGTTCCTTAATTCCTTAGGTAAATAAAAAATAAGAACCTATCACATGATTGCCGAAAAACTCCTGCCCTGTCATTTAATGACCACTTGTGTTGATGGTTGACTTCCCTTATCATTCGTGGATTTCCGAAATATTATTAACAAAATCAGAATTGTGAAAGCTCTCTTCGTCACTGAATAAAACATAATCGAAAAATTAATGGTTCTGTTCATGTTGAAAACTTACGTAGTTGCAAAAATTCTGAACGTTTTCAAAATTTTCATCAGCAAGCGCACATATGAATGGGATAGACTTGAAACTTGCGCTTTTTGAGGATAATTTGAACTCACTCACACGCAGGCCAAACTAAACTTCATTTGGCTTGTATGTGGAATTTTTGCTACATTCAGTTAAATAACATAATGTCTTCGTTGGTGATCGAAATTAACCTTTTTTATTTTTTGCACTTGACACATATTGTCAGATGTGTTTAAAAGCCTCCGAAAACTCGATTTTTCTGGATGTTTTTTCTCAGGATATTCTGTAGCATAAATTCGACTCGCTAATAAACAGTTTCTTTAGCACTGTCTCATCATAAATATCATATCAATCATTTTATGTTTTCCGAAATTCATCAGGATTTAATGTATTCAAAAGAAACTTTAAGCTCTAAGGAAAAGAAAAGAAAGAAAACTTGATTGAAAATCAATTTTTGGAATGCCGATAAAACACTGATGTATTGGTTGAATACACATGTAATCACTATGTGACGCTTAATCGTAAAACCATTATCATTTTTCTGTTGGTGTGCAGAGATTATGATTTTTGGGAATGTCTTACAGTTTTGTAACTCAATCAATAATTTAATAGTATTGAATAGTTTCCTCTAAATTTTGAAGGAGTTTCCTAGAATAAATATCAAAAATTCTGAGAAATCGTTCATCGATCGAGTTATGCTCTGATGTCCCTTTTCGTCTCTGCTGAAGTGGAAAGTGAGACTCCTGAGAAAATGTGAGGTATTTAATTCTTTACATTATCGTGAAAACAGATATAGAATGTTACATTTCAAAACATCGAGAAATAACAATTTAAAGTTCTTCATATTTGGCCATTAGTATATGACATTTAGGAATGGTGGCTAGGCAAATATTTTATTTCTGATAAAACTGATTTTTAGCGAACTACTATTCCCTCTACTTTCTGCAGTTTTCTCCGAATAAGATCTCTACCATTGAAAAAATTTATCTCTAATATTATACGTCATGATAATGATATTGAAGGCAATTGAAAAAAGATGAAAATATACGTGGGGATCACTTAAAAATCACCCATTTGTTGAATAATTTTTTAGGGAACACCCTGTAAATTAGAAAATAATTTGCTGATATGCAGAAATGAAAACAGAAGGAAGGAGCCTGCTTCAGAATGAAATTTCTAAGATATCTAGTTCGGCATCTATGTAAGCGCAAAGCACTATATCATGACCCTGTATTTTATTCGTGAAAGTAAAATTCATGAAGGAAATTCCGCAAGAAATCTATCGCACATAAAAAACTGTGAAACAATTCGGTCATAAATTTTCCAGAAATAATCAAAAATCCTAATTCGAAAACTGGGTGAAACTGTATAGAATACAAAGAGCCATAGGAGTGCTCCATGAATTCTGCTCGAACCCATATTTGGGACACTATATGATCACTCAGGCTTATTAGATACAATCTGAAAAGTTCGAAAATTGGTAGCAGAATAAAAAATATTTTAAGGGTGCATATTGTAAGCGAACATGTGTTGAACTGAAGGGTGTCATCGCTGTTTTTTTCTGAGAATTTATAGCACTATTATATTTATGTAAGAGTTAGTATCAGATTCAAATACTGTATGAATGATAACGTGTTATCCTTATCTTGATTGTTTCATTTCATATCAGTTTCATGGAGAACCGATATTTATCGGCTGAGACTGAGCTCAATTGAGTGCCTGGTAAATATTGTCTTTGTGGCTTGTTTAATGAAAAAGTCTCTTCACAGATGAAAAATCTTATTTTCGTAATATTGTATATTTACAATCCACATTATTACCACCTTTTTGCTTGGAATTTAACGGACTGTAAACACAGAGTGCAAATACTGAGGGATGTGGAAGAAAGAAAACATCGGTTTTTTTATGAATTTTTGGCCGACCGTGAAAAATTTCAGAAACACTAAGGTAATGGGGTAATGGCAGTGCCTGCAGATCAATGGTATATATATATACATATATATATATATTGTTATGGTATTATATTTATGATTTTTTGTGAATGAATACTTATTAGATCACCCTTGTATGTAAGTGATGTATTCTTCTATGTTTCGGCTAGCTCTTAAGATTATAATTTTGAATAATTGAAATTAAAATATTATTAAATCTGATTCAATATTTGAGGGAGGATTCAGTTTGAATTTTCTAAAAAGATTGAATTTTTAAATTATATTTTATGGAAGTAATTTGAAATATTATAATCAGTGAACAATAACCTAAATCTAATTCTATGTTAACCTAACCTTATCTAAATATCCTAACGTAATTGTAATGTAAACAGTGATTATCATTTCTAAACTTCTTTGGAAAAAGATTAACAGGATTGAATTTTACTACCTTTGGTAAGTTTGTTCTTCAAGTTAAGATTGTTACTTTTACTTGGCCCTTTTTTGTTTCAGGAACAATACTGGTTTCGTTGGAAACAACACTTCTAGAACGTTCTGAAATTCACAGGTTACTTGTTGATTTTCTTCAATATGTCCAATCCGTTTGAAACTTGATTTCTATGTGATATTTTTCCATTCACATTCAGGTAATGTATTTTCTGGATTCGATTTCCATTCACAATAATCAAATAATCTTCTTTTTTCAGATGATGTTACTTTTTTTTGGCACTTTTTAAATTATGGACCGACAAGGATTCTGCTCTGCATATAATTGGAGACTGCCGACTTTTTCTGTGTCTGCCCTATTTATAGTTTTCAAGAAAAGTTGAATATCAAAGCTTACTAGCTTCTGTCAAAATTATATAAAAATGATGCTTTTGATGATTTTACAAAATTTACAATATCTCCTGGTTTGAAATTACTTTTGAAAATTAGCTTATTTTTTAAACTACATTTTGATGTATGTTTCATGTTAAACAGAACAGTAAAAGTCTTGCTTTTCCTTCGTAAAGTATTTCAAGTGTCAAAATTTAACAAATTTTAACTTCTAATGCTAATAACTTATAAGATACTTAATATTACTTATGAAATTGATTAAATTTCTTTAGCTTAGGTGCTATTACAATACTATTGATGCCTAAACCTTTTCAAGGATCTCTGTTACATTAATCATATGAAAATATCTGACGTAGATGCTATCTTTCATTGAATTAATTGATTTTTGATCAAATTTGTCCTATTTACATCATTCATGTGAGTTATATTTAATTTAGCTTGTTCTTTGTCAACAATTCCACTAAAGTTTATATGTGATTCATTATAATAACAAATCTTTTCAACAAATTCTTCATCAATTTCAAATTGGATATCTAAATTCAAATTACTTCTATTTTAAGCAACTTTGGCTGTTTTTATATTGAATAATTGTGAATTGAAATCTCCCTGTAAATTCTTTTTATAAACTGTCAGCAAGATTACTGTGTTTTGATTATCGTTCAAAGAATTTTAATTTGACTAGTCGTTATGTATCCTGAATATGCTTTTTCTTCATAATTTTAGCTTGTGAGTGTTTTTACGAATTAAATTATTAATATTTCTGTCAGAATGGATATTATTTAATGAATTTTGCTCTGGTTATACTCTAACGAGTCAACTTATATACAAAGGTGAGTCTTTTCCTTAATATATTTATGTAATTATTTATTTTAACTGTAAATACCATGACAATATATATATATATATATATATATATTTATATATATGTATATATGTATATATATATGTATATATGTATATATATATGTATATATATATATATATATATATATATATATATATATAATATATATATATATATATTATATATTTGGAGTACAAATAAGTTTCCGCCGTTTTTTTAACACAAATCAAATATTTATTAAAAAAAACCGATGTGAGACTGCTTGCTGGGTGACTTCTAATGTAAGAGCAAGTTCTTTTTGTGTTTGAGATGAATCTTCCTCCAATAATTCCTCCAATTCTGCATCCTCGTAAATTTTTTGCCTTTCACTGCGATCTTTGTCTTCTACGTCGAAATCACCGTTTTTAAACTTTTGAAACCACTCTCGAGACGTTCTCTCACTCAAAGCACCCTCACCATATGCTTCTACGAGCAATTGATGCGCCTCAGCAGCAGATTTCTTCAAATTAAAGAAGTAAACTAATATTTCCTGCAAATAACGCTTACTTGGCTCAAATTTTGACATTTTCAACTTATAAAAATTATATTTTACCAATATAAAATCAATGATTTTAATAGGTTATGTTGTTCTTGAATGTCCAAACTATTTTTTACGCCGGTTATCATCTGCGAAAGCTAACCGAAATTCCGTGCCGCGCCATCAACAAAAAAACGGCGGAAACTAATTTGTACTCCTGATATATAGATATATATATATATATATATATATATATATATATATATATATATATATATATATATATATATCAGGAGTATATGTATATGTATTTTATACATATTTATATATATATATATATATATATATATATATATATAAATATGTATATATGTATATATATGTATATATATATACATATATCTTTTTTCTTTAAATATTTTAATATTAGCCTTCTACATATTTAATGTCAAACAATTATTATATATTCAATAATTATAACTTGGAGTTAACACTCCATTTAAATTTTCAGTATTCATTTTCCAGAAGCTTTTTGAATTGTTAAAAGGTGAGAAAATGTTTTTTGTTAATTTATATTATATTTTATTGAATATGAATATAATTAATTGAGTACTGACGAAGCAAAGTCTCTCTTAAAACTTGTTTTCTAGTAATGTTTTTACATATTGAAATTTCATAAAAAGTAACCTAGTTAGATATCCAATAGTTTGAATATTCTAAGTAAGAGAGTTTTATGATAAAATTCTTAAGATTATGTAAAACATTTTTGAAAGATATCTGTTTTCATGAGATTGATGAACAGAAACAAAAATTTGTCTACTCAAAATATTTAGTTTAGAGGATTTTGGTTAACAATTTTTATTTATTGGATTTTTCTATATCATTTGGATGTCTTATAATGAATGTCATTTGATATGAGTGGTACTTATATGACATTAATTCAATTCAATTCTTGAAGTTATAATTATTAAATATAAACTTTTGAAATTAAATATGTAGAAGGCTAATATTAAAATATTTAAATAATTTATATACCTTCAATCAAGTATTAATCTCTATTTATTTTATCTTTTTCTGCTACTCGTCTTGAGTTTTCTTGAAAATAGTAGGTAGTAAGAGTGGTTTTCAGTTTCGTACTCCTGGACTATGAATATTGAATAGCAATTGGAAGAATTTTCCATTTTTATATACAATCATATGAAAATGTTTTAGAATAGTAATTTAAACATGTGTTTTTACAGCTAGAACTATATTCAATTGAAGCTATGGTAAACATCTTTTTTTATCTTAACAATAATTACAAAATATACACATATACATAACCCATTTATTCAACCATATATATATAATATAATAATAATAATATAATATAATACATAAATTTTTTCATTTTTTTATATATATTTCACTTTTCTCTTCCCCTTTATCGACAGTGATGAACGTGATCGCACCACAGTCCAATTCAATAATTATGATCAAGCTTTTTATTTTTCTGACCAAATGTCTGAGGTTACATACACGCTTTATCTTCTGTGGTAATGCGTTGTTTAGGGTTTTTCAATAGAAACTTCCATTTTTAAACTGACATTATTCACGCTTGGCAGCCACTATTTATTTGAGACATTGACAGTTGTAATTGTCAATGTCTAACATTTAATCATGGAAAGGTACACACTTCAAAAAAGTTTACGAATAATCCAAATTTATTATGAAATATCGCGATCTGTTACTCCAACTTGACGTGCTTTAACTCCAATTTCTGGTCGTTATAATCGTCCAGATAAAAATTACAGTTGAATGTTAAATGAAGAAGTTTGAAACAAATTTTATACTTCATGATGTTACAGTGCCAGTAAGACAAAGAAATGCAAGAAGTGAAGAGAATATTGCTGTCGTATGTGAAAGTGTTCGTGAAGACCAAAATTGATCGATTTTTTGACGTTCACAAGAACTAGGAATATTCCAGTGGTATTTGGGGCGAATTTTATGAAAATACCTTCGTTAACATCCATTAAAAATTGTTTGAACCCAAGAACTCAAACCAAAAGATAATTTAAAGCGTCGTGTATTCAGTAATTGGTGCTTAGAAAAAATCGGAAATGATGCAGATTTTCATACTCTTATGATTCTCTATCATTCTCAGTGATTTAACTTCATTGGATTTCTTTCTGTGGGGTGACATAAAGTCATTGGTTCACAGCAATAATCCAGCAAATTTACGATTTACAGATCGATATTGAACGAGTAATTGTTAACATACGACCTGATTTGCATGAGAGAGTCATGGAAAATTGGGTTCAACGACTTCATTCCTACCAGCCTTGCCGTGGTGTATATTTGAATGATGTTCCATATCCTAACTAACGGTATCCATTGTACTTTATAATAAAATAAAAATTTTAATAATTTTCAAATGAAAAATGTATTTTATTTGCAAAACAAAATGGAACGCTGTTAATAAAAAACCCTCTACAAGCGTATCCCTACGTGGACGGGATATTTTTGAGAATTAGTTTTCTGCGATTTTGGTCTCTATATGTGACTTCTAGTACCATATGGATGTTCATACCTTACACAACTTTCACGATGTTTATAGATTATCAACAGAGAATTTTTGTGGAATAATTGATTGACTGTGTGCGCTTCAGCTTCTCTGAATAGAGAATTATCGTCAGAATGAATTTCTGAGTGGTTTCCAAACTTTAGAGATGAATTCTGTAAGCTGCTACCCGACCAACTATATCATATTTTAAAATTGACTGGGCTGACGCAAAATAAATCGTAAATATTGTCGTTTTCAACGAACTTAATTGAATTCAGCTTTCGCAAACTTTTCATTGTCGACTGACAATTATTTCGCCACACTGTGGCTTAATCAAATTCTATACTTCAACCGATACTGTATGAAAACTTACATAGGTTCTTATACAGGTATGACAAACATCGGAAACATAGGAAATTCAGTGTTAATTAAGAATACAATCGATGAGTTGAAGAATCAAATCCTCGTCGCGATGCGATGACGAGTAACTGATTGTTCCCTCTCAATGGCAGTGCCGCAGTGTTGATGCTTCGATCGAAAGGTTGTGCAGTCTGCTTTTACTCCCCACTACGATTGAGAGAGATCGTTTGATTGATTAACACTAAATTTCCTATGTTTCCGACTGTCTTTAACATACCTGTATATGTATTAACAGGTATTACGGGAAGTGAGACTAAAAGTAGAAGGATATTTATTATTATTTATTCTCAATAAGGTGGAGAGATAGCGTCGATACCAATAAAAGTTATTGGGGTAGTTGATTTTTCCGAATTACATGAAGATATTCAATAAAAGTGACCTATTCGTGTCCGCTTGTTCGTTTAAGATGAAATTTTTGGTTTAATTAAATTTATTGGTTTAATGTTAATCTGCATCCTTTACTCTCGATATTGAAATGATGTGGAATGTGTTGAATTTGAAATATAGCTCATGTGGTGTTCGTGGATTCTTTTCTTGAACGATCTAACGGTCTGACCGACCAACATATATATATATATATATATATATATATATATATATATATATGTTGGTAGTGTACACCTAAGTAATTTTAAAATATGTTTAATATGCTCATCCCATCTCTGCAATCGGTTGATGCACACGTCCAAGTATTTTATCCTATTAGTCTCTTCGATGAAATCCCGACAGTCACAATCATGGTCACAGTTCTTTCTCTTTTGTATTTTAATGTTCTTATATTTGGATAAGATATTGCATGTATGCTAAAATTTTTCCCTGTTCAATATACTCTATGCTTATGGATTTAGTTTTCATACATTTGAATCTATTCTCTCATGTTAAACATCGAGCTTGGTCAATGTGTAGTGGAATAGTTAAAGTTTTATAATACATAAAAAATATTGAATAGAATTTTCTATAAGTTGGTTAATATTATATTCAAATAATAGTAATTTCAAAATTGATATTTCATATAAGATCTTCCAATTTCGACATATTTATTATAAATATAACTATTGCTTCGCTAGCATAGAAGCATTGTGAAAATTTTCGCATTTTGAACAATCCAGTAGATTTCGCAAATACATTCATTTTATACTGTTACATTCAAATGAGTTCTACGGTTATTCTAATAAAAGAGTTTACTAAGAATAAATTGCTTTTTTTAAATCGCCCATACCATTTCTGAAACGCCCGTTCAGTTGAACGTTTATGGTGACCATGTTCTAGTTACAGTAGGGTCACCAGAAACACTCACCAAAATACTTCTACTATCGACAGCTCGTTTCTTCATATCGAAGTAATAAAGTAAAACTCTACACAAAAACACATCATACGGTACAAAAGTTGGCATTCTCAGAGCACACAGAAACTATGTTATTCACACTTTCGCGAAATGATATTGAAAAGAAAGCCTCATTATTACAATCAAAAAAAATTGTAGAAATTACTATGTTTTTCTACCAATAAAAATATACTTCACACATTTTTTTGTGACTCGAGTTTCGGGCAATGAACTATCCCATCATCAGACAATTTCTACAATTTGTTTTAATTATGATCAACTACCAAATAGTAACGGCTGAAACAATTCAGTATCTTATTATTACACTTTAAAATGAAGATATCACCAGATGAAACAATGAAAAGTGACATCTGTTATCAAAACTTATACGTGAAGTTTTTTTTTAGTTTGGGTTTATCGTTAATGCTAACTGATGATTGTTATTTATCAACACTTTATTTTCTAAAATAGAAAGGCTTTTTACTTGATAGAAGAAATATAACAAAATTTGAATATCAAAACAAATTGAAATATGTTTATCTTCTACAATTTTAATTTCCAAAAGAATTTTTTATTCAAAAAACTTTTAGAATTAAATTAATGTCTAAAACAAGCACCGCTCACATTTAATAGACGTTTATCATCAAAACTCAATATACAATGTCAAATGAAATAAATAACCCAACAGATATACGAAAGTAATTAAAATTAATAAATAAATATTCAAAGGAGACAAAATTTTGTTTCTGGTTTTATCTTTAAAAAATACTACTTGCCTTATAAAAACATGAACACACTTAAAGGACTTCCCAAAGAAAATAATTTATTTGAAATATTTAATATATTTAAATATTCGAACAAATTATTTCGAAAATCTCTAAAAAATGTGCACTATATCTTCAAAAAACAAAAAGGGCTGAAGACGGGATTATCTAGAATTATATTTGTTTTTTGAAGATATAGTGCACATTTTTTAGAGATTTTTGAAATAATTTGTTCGAATATTTAAATATATTAAATATTTCAAATAAATTATTTTCTTTGGGAAGTCCTTTAAGTGTGTTCATGTTTTTATAAGGCAAGTAGTATTTTTCAAAGATAAAACCAGAAACAAAATTTTGTCTCCTTTGAATATTTATTTATTAATTTTAATTACTTTCGTATATCTGTTGGGTTATTTATTTCATTTGACATTGTATATTGAGTTTTGATTATAAACGTCTATTAAATGTGAGTGGTGCTTGTTTTAGACATTAATTTAATTCTAAAAAATTTTTGAATAAAAAATTCTTTTGGAAATTAAAATTGTAGAAGATAAACATATTTCAATTTGTTTTGATATTCAAATTTTACTTTATTTTCTATTATTTATTGACAAAAAATTTGTACTGGATTGTAGTCATGATTAATATATTTGTTCTGTGCAACAATTGTCATTTTTATAATAAATATGGGGAAATTAGAATAACCTTATCGAAATTATTTCGAATGGATTTTCATCCAGTGAGGAGTGACCCCCTATTGAAAAATTTAAAATTTGATTATACTACGTCGATGAATAAAATTTTCAAGAGTTATTCAACAAATAAAGTATTTTATGTATGTGGCATGCTTTGAAAATGTTCTAAAATTCCGCACCCTGTGACAGTCTTTTTACTCTTGTTGCCACAAATCTCCACTTTTTCAGCTATTTTCAGTTTGGATGAAGAAGATACTTTTCCCCAAAAAAAATTTCAAAATAAAAATTTTGCCCAGTTTACATCGAACGTATTGAAGAAAAAAATTACCTCGCTAGTTTGGCAAGTGACGTCAAAATTTGGCGCATTTAGTAAGGATTCCAAAATGATGAAACACTTGGTGAATTCTTGCTCAAATTGTAGACATTTTTTTTTTGGAAATGATTCCGTTTTAACAAATTTATTTACCCTAGATATAATTTATTTTAATATTCCATTTTAAAGTAAGTTTGAAATTAAATTCAGTGGATTCCTTGAGTTTTAAGTGAAATTAAGATTTGCAAGGAAGTTCCATTGAACATTTACGGCAGCATGTGGTACTAACAAGATGGCTGCCCAGCGCATTAGGCTGCCACAGTAAGAGAATTCCTCATTCAAGAATACCCTGACAGGTGTTCTGGGCGCGGTAGTACGATTTTGTGGCCTGCTTGTTCACCCTATTTAAACCCAACAACCTTCTTTTACTGGGGTACCATAAAGGAGACTGTATTCCAAACTGATCCACTTTTGGACGAGCTGCGCCGAAGACTTGCAAAAGCCGCTGAAGACATTGCATCAAGAAGATACGATTATACAAGAATTTGTTTTTTTGATATCAAAGGGTGAAGTCCCAGAATATTTTTAACAATTTAGATGCCTAGTGGAGAACCAGAAGAGAAAACAAATAAAAATTTTGTGGACAGATAATGGAGGGGAGAACGTTGCTGGACCTTTCCAGAATTACCTCAAAACCAATGGTATTTTTCATCAAAGAACAAACAGCTATACTCCCCGACAGTACGGTATTGCAGAAAGTAGTGCCATGACTCATATTTCAAAAGAAAAGAGACAGAAATGGGACAGAAAGACGACTGAATGCACCCTTGTAGGATTCGATGACGCACAAAAGGTTACCTCAACGATCAAAAGAGGAGAAACGTCTTCATCAGTCGGGATGTAACCATAATCGAGAACTCGAGAAAAATTAATATTGCGTGGAAGAGGAAGAAACGAAGCTATAGGTGACAGATTCAGTGACTTCCTCATTAGAAAAGGGAGACGAAGAACATCGTCACACGGCAGAAGACCTGCACAATTCTGAATCTGAATCATAGTAATATCAAAGGAGCTACCCAGAAGAAAAAGAAAAAAAAGAAGATGGGACTGGATTCCGTTACATATGCATGTGCTGAACAATTTAGAGAGCATAATATAATGACGCTATATGGCTTATATAATAATAATACGTTTATTGTTACGACAGTCATTGGTAACAAAAGGCATACAAAATTTGAATAAAAAACAGATTTAATCTGCCAGTCTTCTACAATTTTGAAGATATAATGCATGTTTTGAGAGATTTTTGAATTAACTTATATAAAATAAAATAGAAAGGCTTTTTACTTGATAGAAGAAATATAACAAAATTTGAATATCAAAACAAATTGAAATATGTTTATCTTCTACAATTTTAATTTCAAGAGAATTTTTTATTCAAAAAACTTTTAGAATTAAATTAATGTCTGAAGCAAGCACCGCTCACATTTAATAGACGTATATAATCAAAACTCAATATACAATGTCAAATGAAATAAATAACCCAACAGATATACGAAAGTAATTAAAATTAATAAATAAATATTCAAAGGAGACAAAATTTTGTTTCTGGTTTTATCTTTAAGAAATACCACTTGCCTTATATTTATATTTCTTGATTTATTTTTTCCATTTGACATTGTATATTGAGTTTTGATTATATACGTCGATTAAATATTAGCGGTGCCTATGTAGACATTAATGTAATTCTGAAAGTTTTTTGAATGAATATTTTTTTGAAATTAAAATTGTAGAAGACTGACAGATTAAATCTGTTTTGATATTCAAATTTTGTTATATTTATTCTATCAAGTAAAAATTCTTTTTCTATTTTATTCAAAAGGCATACAGGGTTCAGATTTCTCAAAGGACTCTGTTAAGCCTTACATTCAAAGTATTATAAGTACATCAAAAAATGAAAGCAGCCCAAAAGTGCAAATAAACATTTACTTAAATCTGCTAGTATTTACTTAAATACTAGTAGGAAAGGAATAATTTTGGGATGAGGACGAGGATAGCAAGAAAGGATTTATTCTTCCATTTTAAAAACAAGATCTAGCTGAAAGAGTGGAAATCTACCTTACAAGTGAATCAGTTGGTTTTTGCTGCGATTCTTGATAGAAGGTACCGTCTGTCGAAGATCTATATTACCCAGTGAATTTAAAGCATCAGCTCTATACAAATAGAGTACTCGTTTTTATGCATCATCATCAAAATTATTTCGATGAATTCAGGAATTGTAACACTAAAAGAAGAATAGAACCTTCTTTTTTCATATCATTCGTTAACATTATTTGAGGGGTCTGCACTTTATTTGGGAATAAAATTGATTAATGCTCTTCCTAAAAACTTTAGAACAATAGATAATACCAGAGATTCCAAGAAAAACTCAAAGAAATTAATTTTAAAATGTGAACTCTATTCACTGGAAGAATTTTTAGGATTTTGTATTACATAAAGAATTATGTACCTGATAATTGTTGACATATTAAACAGTATTATGAAATCTTTAACAATAACTTTTGAATTAAATATATTATTATAATTTTCATGCAACAGTTCAATAGGTAGAAAATCGTACACCGGGTATTTTCTCAAATTTAACGGTTCCCTGATTTCCTGGCAAAGCTGTAGGCAAAAAACAGTTGGGCTTTCAAGTACCGAGACAGAGTACACGGCTATCTCTGAAGCGGTAAAGAAAGCTATTTATTTGAAAGCTTTATTGTACGAGCTAATGGAAATGGCGCTGTGTATTAATATGTTCAGTGATAATCAAGGTGCAATTAAATTATCTACTAATGATACTTTTTATAAGAGGTTAAAACATATTGACATAAGACATCATTTTATCAGAAGAGTTATTGCAGAGAAGCAAAATTATATTGAAACATTTAACGACACATGAAATGCGAGCTGATACCTCGACAAAAAGTTTGCCACCTGTTGAACACAATGGTTTTCAGAAAATGTTATGCATTTATAATATTTGACTAGTTTTAAGATTTTTTCTTGTTTTATTATTTGTACCGTGTAAGTGGAGGTTTTCTAATATATACCCACTATATAAATTGAGGAGAAAATTTATTTTGTATGTGCGACATGTGCAATATTTTTATGATCTCTGTTACCTTCATCGATATAGAACTGCTCTAGAGTGAGGTTGTATTGTAAATAGTTTTTTTTTTTTAAAGTTTAGTGGTCAGTGTGTTCACATCCCAGTTATTTCTTTCATATTAATAAAGATTCCGTAAATAGAACAAGGTACGTTCCTTTTTTATAATAATAAGTGCACACAGATACACAATTAAAAGGATATTGGACTAACCAATTGGAGGCAGATCAAAAAAATTAGAAAGTACATCAGAAATAGCAAATAGATTCGAAGACACTGAAGAACGTAAATAAATAAAAAAAAAGAATAAATCAAGCATTTGAAAGAGATAATGATATGATATTATCTTGATACTCTTAGATCTGTGAAGATCCCTCAGAAGCTTTTTCAGCTTGTGCGAGTTAGGAGTTTAGTTGTGTTATGATTAGGCTTTGTAACTGCAATATGACACCACTTTAGGTCACAGCACTGTTAATTTTCGAAGAATCCGTCTAGAAATCAACCATTCGAGAGCAAGCTACTCGAATTGTACGAAGGCAAGACCACAAAAACAACTGTTCATAGTGTTCAGAAATTTTACCGCATTGTATGAGAAACTCTTTTTAAATTTAGCGGTGTTATGCTCAGGAACACTGAATGAGAGCGTCTCATGATAACTGTATACACCGTTCTTCTAGGAATGAGTTTTTCATAAAGAGCGGCACTGAGTTGGAAGGAGTTTATAAACAAAACAGCGAATGTACAGAGCTCTTCTCTCCTCCATCCTCAACCAACTCAACTCACGAATATTGCCTGAAATATGATCATACTTTCTCGAAACGAATATGAAGCGGTAACACCAGTTCTGAACTGAAGCTGAATACGATCAGTCATATAGGCACTGATGCAATAATCAAATAAAGAAATGTTCAAAGACTCAACCACAGATTTCCTGATGTTGAAGGTCAAGAAGCGACGACAACCATAAACCTGTCTCAGTCGGTGAAATAGTTACAAAAATCAAGTCTACAATCAAAAAGGGAACTAGGATTCCTCACGTTAGCGTACAAGGTGGAAGGCTGACCGTCAATGCACAGTTTCAGGTTTTCCCTAACTCTGGGAAAAACCTCCGAAAAAATAGAATATTTGCACCTATAGAAATTTAATTTCAAACTATAGAGAACAGCAACACTACAAACACCTTCGAGATCGAAGGTAATCTGGTTGGAAGCTAAGTGTAGACAATCCATATCAAAACCATAAATGAGCTGCATATCATCAGCATAGGCCTGAGCATGATAGAACTTCAAGACCTGAAGAAGATTAGCGGTATAAATCATAAAAAGAAATGGCCTCGAAATTGACTCCAGTGGATCCCCAGAACGAAGAAACGTCGATGCATCAGTCTCAACCATACATCTCCACGAGAACAAATAAGACCAAATCAGAGAAGCAGCAAGGGAATGAAACCGTAATATCCCAACTTTGCACACAATAAAAGATGATTTGTTGTGTCAGAGGACTTTTGGAAGTCTAACCAAATTAAAACAGAGACAACTTTTTTATCCAAATGATGAAATATGGAATCTGTTAAGGTCACTAGAGCAGTTGAAGTGCTAAAGGAACTACGAAAATCAGTCTAATAGTCAGGTAGTAAGTTATTTTCAGAAGAGAAACATATACATCTGCTCTGGGAGAGCCTTCTCGATAAATCTTGAAAGAGGCGGTAACATGCTTATTATTAGCGAGTCAGAAAGGCTCTCAATATTCTTCGTCTTAGGTATAGGCCGTCCAACCAAACACTTTCAAGCTACACGGAAGGTACCTGATAGAATACAACTATTAATCATGAACAATATAGGGAACAACAACCGGAGCAGAGTGTCTGAGCATCTTCACAGAAATACCATCCGAGCCAACAGCATCTGTTAGAGTAGAAGTTGATATGATGTAATATTTTCTCGACATCATGAATGGAAACCAACTTGAACTCAAAAGAGAGGGAAACGTCATATATTACCCCATTATGAAACTCAATCAAATACCCATAGACCGGACATAGACCACCTAACTGATTCTTAAAACTGGTTAATCCAATTCGGATCAGGAAAATCATCAGTAATCAAGAAATCAGCAGATCTGGTCCCCTGAAAGTCAGAAAAAGCATCATCCCCTACGTCTGCTCACAACCATTGCATCAAAGAGATCATTTTTCTTAGCTTTTCAAACTTTCGCTAATGTACTATTTGGACAAGTCCAAATGTATCATGCCATGACTTCATTCGATGAGTATTACTACTAGCTCTACAATTCAAAGAGATGTATATATATATATATATATATATATATATATATATATATATATATACATATATATATATATACATATATGTATGTATATATATGTATATATATATATATACATATATATACATATATATATATATATATATATATATATATATATATATATATATATATATATATATATATATATATATGGAAGACCGCAACATCACGGCTTTAAATCTGGCAAGCAGAAATAACCCACCACAGACGCCATCATCTGAACAACTACTGGAGGAATGGCACGGCAAACCCTTACATGGCAGGTATCCGGAGGCACTGAAAGAAAATAGAGTTAATAGAGAGCAGTCACTAACTTACCTTAAATCCGGTTATTTATTCCCAGAAACCGAGGGACGTCTCATCGCAATCCAAGATCAGGTAGTGCCAACAAGAGCGTACCTGAAACATATAGCCAAAAAGAACATACCGACTGACAGATGCCGGAAATGCTGCCAAGCCTTGGAGTCTATACAACATGTGACATCCTCATGCCCCATTCTTGCACCCAGGGAGTACACCCAGCGGCATAATGCTATGGCAAAAATCTTTCACCAAGCCATTGCCATGAAAGTAGGACTTATACTTACCTCTCGAAGGGTACACGAATACTTACCCAAGCCGATACTTGAAAACAGTCAGTTCAAACTCTACTGGGACAACCCGATAATAACGGATAGATCGGTGCCGCACAACAGGCCCGACATCGTGATCTTTGATAAAGGAAACCGCAAAGCAACAATCATTGATATAACCGTCCCGGCAGATGATAACATAAGTAGAGCGTACACGGAGAAACTAACAAAGTACCACGACCTGGCTTTTGAAATAAAAGAGATACACCAGCTAAGAACGGTAAAGATTCTGCCCCTGATAATCTCCACGAATGGATTGGTTGAGAGCCACCTGGCAGAAAATACGGAATTCCTTGAACTGGATCAGGAGTTGATAAGTAAAGCTCAGAAGGAGGTGATCCTCTGGACAACAAGAATTGTTAGAATGTTCCTTACAGCTGCCTAGAGGGTCCTTGGTCAGTAAGACCCGGACCTTCTAGAGGAAACTCCCATAATGGTGATTATTAAAAAAAAAAAAAAAAAAAAAAAAAAAAAAAAAAAAAAAAAAAAAAAAAAAAAAAAAAAAAATATATATTATATAGACTAAACTCTGTGCGAATTGAATGGTGGGGTGAGAGATATCTTGACAATTACTGGAGAATTCTTCTCATAATGAAAAACATTAAGTAGATAGGATCTATTCAAATACGTTTTTTTTATTTCATTGAACATTTTTTCTACTGTATATATTGATTTCTAGTGTTTCTGGATATGAATAGAAAATTTAATTTGTTGTTTTTCATTTTAAATGTGCCAAAGTTCAAAATTGTTATCCAAAATATGGACAGTGTCTAATAAATGATTTGCATAGTTTTAACTTTGTTTGTTATTGGTATAACATATTTCGTGTTCCCTTATTGACTGAAATGATCTTCCTATCTGGCAACAGCCTACGGGCCAACATATACTTACGGGCATGTACCACAAGTCAACTTGTAGAGTCCTGATTTCCTTTTCGCAGTAATGTTGTCTTTTTTGTTTTTTATTATTTCTCCAAGTGAATTTAAGATTTTATAATTTTAGTTTTTCCTCAAACCTTTAGCAGCCTGTTCATGTTTTGGTCCTATGTACGTTGGTGAAGTATCATTGATAAAGATTTTGAGCTTTGGTAATAGAAAGTTTTCTAAATCGAGACAGTGCAATATACATCTAATATCCTTATTCATGACATTTGGTACAGATTATCAGCCGACTTAATTTATTTGAATTAGTGAAATGTATTATCCCGATTAATTGTTGTTGATCCTGGGACATAAGTAGCAGACATGCGCACGTTTTGAAACTTGTTGGTTTCAATCCTCAGCACCCTATAATATCCAAATTCTACAAATCTGCCACGTTCCTATGTTCATTCTGCACAGGAACACCAATGTATTTATCATACACTAGATATTTGATAGATTCGGTCTTTACTTGGTGGAAACTCATTTTAATTAAAAAAACGTATATGAGACAGTAATTTATTTCCACAAAATGTTTGTACTATTACAACAATTGTCTCACCACGATGTGACTTCTTCAGGTATTACATTGATTTACAGTTGTTTGTATTGACTTTATTAATTAAAGAGGTTTCTCTGTTTAGTTTTGAATCTTCCACTACTTGTAAATGGTCGTGCTCAGTTAACAATTCCCTGTATGGCGCAATGGGTGCAGGGCTATTCGGTGCACTAGCCTTAGCTGTTGTCTTTTGTCAGCGAATAATGGTAGGGGACTGTCTAACCTAAGATCTTGAATAGAAAACTTGTCACCATTCACAAGCAAGCAAGTTTTCTGAATATAAGCTTTATGGTCGTCTGCTCTTGCTAAGTTAAGTTGTTGTCTCAGGAGCTTATAATCCTTTCGAACCTCCTTGCATAGACCATCGTTGATGTAAATGCGAGAGCCCCTCAATATATAGCTAGTGCCAGTCATCTTAGATTTTGACAGATATAAGACAAAGTTCCACCTTAATGATCGATTAATTCTTGGCAAGCTAATGAATATTATTTATTTCCACCTCCTTCAAGTTGATTACCAATAATATATTCATTTGAGTGATTACGGAATGCAACATATCAGAAGAATCAATCTCCAACCCAAAAAAAGACGATATTATTCTTTAAAGATGTTACTTTTATTTCCAGAATATTGTACTCAACTTGGGCGATTCGTAACTCACAAGATTTCATTCGAATTTCAGTAGACTCTACCAGTAGTTTTATTCTCCTCTCACTTTCATTAGTTCTTCTTTTAGTGTTACCATTTCATTAGCAAATTCATCTTTTATGAGCTCGGAAAGTTTTCCACTATTCATCATTCCCCCTTAACGATATCTTGACATGTGTGTTATGCTTTACACTTTCGACTCGTAGAACGATCAGGTGTATAAATGTTATTGTTGTTATCTGAATGCTTACGGAAATAAATATGGGAATTGTTCTCATTAAAACAAACAAAAGTAATTTATGTTTCCCTGCAAATTGACTCGCGGCACCAAATTTCGTAACTAAAATATTTCTCAGTAGTTGAATCCTTTAAATTTAATTAACTCGGAAAATCTTCAGGAGAGTTCGTCTAATCATCTAAACACATATACACATATGTACGATATGCTAAGCAACGATAGGGGCAGTTACAGAAAGCAGTGGATTATATTCGAAAACGATCTAGGCTTGCATTTGGGAATATGGTAGGAATTTGCAGAATAAGTTTGAAACTTTTATGAATAATTAATTATAAACTTAAACGAACCAAATAAGAAAAATTGTAGAAATTACTATGTTTTACTATAAAAAAATATATATTACACATTTTCTTGTGACTCGAGTTTCGGGAAATGAACTACCCCATCAGACCTAACAGTGGTACAGTGGTATTTAAACAAAAGTGATAAATATTTTGAATATTTCAACAGATTCTCGGTAACACCTTATAGTGGTACAGACGTTTACAATCGGAACGTGATAAAAAACCGGGTTAAAAAGAGGAGCCTTCTAACAGATATCACAATGTCGGCAATCGACAAAGAAGGTTGTTAAACAGATGGTATCCATTTAAATATCTCAAATAATTTTTGGAGTAACATAGCTCCGTAAAGTCATTCATTATTTTTACGATATTTTGCTGTTTTTTTTTATCACGTTCCGATTATAAACCTCTGTACCACTATTAGGTGCCACCGAGAATCTGTTGAAATATTCGAAATATTTATCACTTTTGTTTAAATACCACTGTACCACTGTTAGGTCTTCAGTTGTCTGATGATGGGATAGTTCATTTCCCGAAACTCGAGTCACAAGAAAATGTATAATATATATTTTTTGGTAGTAAAACATAGTAATTTCTACAATTTGTTTTAATTATGATCAACTACCACATAGTAACGGCTGAAAAAATTCAGTATCTGAACCCAATAAGGTTTGGTTGATCACTGGGACATAATTGCAGACATGCGACTCTAGTCGCTGGAACCACAAAGATCGAAACGTGCGCATTTCTGCAATAATGCCCCACTGATCAACAAAATGTTATCGGGTTTGTTTGAGTATAGAATTGTTATACAGATATATGATTCAATAATTCTTTAACAGGTTCTGGGTCCAGGGTAAAATAATACCAACTCTTTAAGAAAAAGGCCAACTAGTTCTGATGTTATTACGAAATATTCATCGGGGCTCTGAAATTAAAAACTACAGTTACAAAATCTTTTTAAGTTGCCTAAAGTTACAATATTACAATACAATTTTAAAACCAACCCAAAACAAATGTATATATATATATATATATATATATATATATAGAACCTAAATTTTCTTGAATCCTATCATAGATAATAATGTTGGAGTTTCTTATCTTATCTTATTGGATTCCACAAACAAAGTCGAAAAGTACTATTTATATTAAAAAGGCGTTTCGTCCTCGGTCGAGGACATTCTCAATTACATTAGCATACAGATAAAAACTTTTCAGTCATCTGAAAAGTCTGTAAAAAGATATTACAATAATAAATATATAAAATAGAATAAAGAGGTGATATACCTGAACAGAAAATTATTATTTTTCCGAAGTCAAATAGTGAAATAAAGATGTATTTTCACTAGTAAGCAGTATCGTCTATGTGTTAGTTATTATAACATAATGGCGTGAAATGTCGGTATTTTCAATATTTCCGTCAGATATCTCCGTATGTGCTACAAAAAAAATCACTAGCAGTTACAGTTGGTCGCGAATACAATAAGTAATGATGAAAAATTTTTCCTTGCAAGGTTGTTAGGTTTTAAGTATTTACCTTTATCTGATGGTGCGATAAATCTGGCTCAGACTCCTAATATCGGTTCTATCATTCATAGCATTTATGTTTTTCTTTATCTATTTATCATCTCCTTTATGTTCCTTTTGTTACTATTAGTCTCGTATGCAAGAATCTTCGTATTGTTGAAGTCTGGATTGTGGTTGTCTGTTATTATATGTTTATTTAGTGATGTGCTCGAGTTTTTTATGTATTTATTCATATATGTATCAATATATTTTTATAAGAAAGGAAAATTTTGTTGTTGGTGGATCAAATAGACTTTGTCAACTTACATTTCTATCTCGATTGGTTTTTGTCGTATGAAAAATGTAAAATTTTGGAAACTACTGGCTACATGGAAGACTATCGAAAGACTGAGTTGGAATAATTTGCGGCTTTCGGAGGAAACGTGTATCACGATGGCACGATGAACGATGGAGCTGAAGAATAATGGGATCAAAGTTAGTTTGGAAAATTGTTTTATTTTTTTATATTTATTTTTATTTATGACCTATATTTTCTATTAAGTAACAATATGCCGTATTCAGACTTTCAATGTCGGTTCCCTTATTAATTGAGTTTGGGTTTTGTTTGATAGATGTCATCTCATGTATCAAAAGTTTTTTCAAATTTTTTTGTTTGCCTAAAATTTTGATAGATCCCTGATCGATATTGAAGGAATGAAGAGTGTTTTTCAGGTGTTCTCCTAAAGCGGTGTTGTTTTTTTTTTCTGTTTTTTAGTGGATTAAGGATATTGAAGGAGTCTCTTTTCTGTTCAGAGATCCTGTTCTTCAGATACCGACCAGTTTGACCAATGTACGTTGATTGAGAGTCGTTGCAGAATATTTTATATACGGTATCACTAATGAATTCCTTCGGAATTGCACTTTTAGTTTTCGTGAAAATTGTTTAACTGTGTTCTCAGCTTTAAATGCTACGTTTATCTTTAATTTAGTGAATATTTTTTTAATTCTTTCTATTTTAAAATAAAATAGAAAGGCCTTTCACTTGATAGACGAAATATAACAAAATTTGAATATCTAAACAAATTAAAATATGTTTATCTTCTACAATTTTAATTTCGAAAAATTTTTCTTCAAAAAAACTTTTAGAATTAAATTAATGTCTAAAACAAGCACCGCTTACATTTAATAGACGTATATAATCAAAACTCAATATATAATGTCAAATGGAATAAATAAACCAAAAGATATACGAAAGTCATTAAAATTAATAAATAAATATTTAAAGGAGACAAAATTTTGTTTCTGGTCTTACCTTCAAGAACGCCAATTGCCTTTCTAAAACATGAACACACTTAAAGGACTTCTCAAAGAATATAATTTATTTGAAATATTTAATATATTTGAATATTCGAATAAGTATATTCAGAAATCTCACAAAGTATGCACTATATCTTCAAAAAACAAATATAATTCTAAGCAATTCCGTCTTCAGTCCTGAAATATATTCAAAATATCAAAATAAAAAAACTAACCTATATCAAACAACGTACCACGTGTAAATGAATAATGTTTCGAGACATAGATCATCTTTATAATTCAAGATTGATCTATGTTCTAACAGAATCAAAGAACAATTGAAATTTAAATTGTAGAAGATAAACATATTTTAATTTGTTTTGATATTCAAATTTTGTTATATTTCTTCTATCAAGTGAAAGGCCTTTCTATTTTATTTTATATATTATATATAATTATATTTTGGCTTCAATAACTCTCATTATGAAATGTCAATGAATTTAAATAAGCCTTAAAAATAATTCACACTGTTCTTTGATTTTGTTAGAACATAGATCAATCTTGAATTATAAAGATGATCTATGTCTCGAAACATTATTCATTTTCACGTGGTACGTTGTTTGATATAGGTTAGTTTTTTGGTTTTGATATTTTGAATATATTTCAGGACTGAAGACGGAATTGCTTAGAATTATATTTGTTTTTTGAAGATATAGTGCATGCTTTGTGAGATTTTTTAATTTACTTATTCGAATATTTAAATATATTAAATATTTCAAATAAATTATAATCTTTGAGAAGTCCTTTGGGTGTGTTCATATTTTTAAAAGGCAATTGGCGTTCTTGAAGATAAGACCAGAAACAAAATTTTGTCTCCTTTAAATATCTATTTATTAATTTTAATGACTTTCGTATATCTTTTGGTTTATTTATTCCATTTGACATTATATATTGAGTTTTGATAATATACGACTATTAAATGTAAGCGGTGCTTGTTTTAGACATTAATTTAATTCTAAAAGTTTTTTTGAATAAAAATTTTTCGAAATTAAAATTGTAGAAGATAAACATATTTTAATTTGTTTTGATATTCAAATTTTCTTTCTAATTTTCTAAGTAAATTATTTTGAAATATTTTTGGGCTTCCTTCTTCTCTGGTTGTTAGTTTTGCAAAGTTTCTTCCTTGTTAAGAATTTTATTTATGGACTTGGTGAGATAGTCATTATTTTCTAGGATTGATTGTATTTTAGTGAATGTTAGTTTTGTGAAATTCGCTATCCTAATATTTTAACGCTCTATGTTTCAAATTATTTATTATTTTTATTTTTTCTGTCATATTATGATTTGAGAATACTTCCAGAAAATGTTAGTTTGTGGTACCAAACTGTTATTATATTATTTTGCCTTTCCTTCTCATTAGTAATGTATCTAGGAAATGTGGTGAGCGGTTCTGTGTTTCTGATTAAATGGTGAATTTTAAGTGAGGATGAATGCTGTTGAAAACTGTTAAGATTTTATCTGCTGGGTCAAATGGAATAGATGTGGCAATGTCATCAATATATTTATGATAGATTGTGCCGTTGCTTGGTAGAAATCAGTTGTAATTGTCATTATAAAATAAAACACTTGTTTACATTTTCTACTTTATTTTTGGTATTGACGTACGTTTCTTTCAGAAAAGAAATAGAAATTCTACATGTTGAAAATAGAGGTCTAAAATTGAACTTATGGGAAATTTACGAAATAAATAAACATAAAAACAGCAATAACCTAGTAAATGAACAACTAGATTTTTATTACACCCCTCTATTCAATATTTACAAGGGATCGAGTGAACACGATTCTGAAGGGAATATTCTTTGAGAAAACCAACCCGACGAACAATTAAAAACACATGTACACCTTCTGTAAAAATCTTATAAATTCATTGTACAACAACTGTTACTTCGTATTCTGATGAAGTCTTTCTAGCAAAGACGAAACGTACGTCAATACCAAAAATAAAGTAGAAAATGTAAACAAGTGTTTTATTTTATAATGACAATCATCAATATATCTTTTGAAAAAAGATAAAGCTTAAATTTTCAATAGCTTTATTTTGAACCTCCACCATCGCAATGTCAGATGTTACTGGTGCCAAATTATTTCCCATACCTAGTCCAAAAATTTGTTCGAAGATTGTATCCTTAAATACGAAAAAACTATTTTCGGCACAGAATTTGAAAAGTTGTAAAAACTCTTGAATTCACAAGGATGTCTGAAGTTCAATTTTTTTCAATTATCGTTATCGCCAAATACAGTGGAACATTAGTATAAAGGGAAACTTCATCTAATGAAATGAGTATGTAGTTTTCTGGAATGGTGACAGTTTTCAAAAAGTCTACGAGCTCGAAAGACTTCCTTGTGCATCTATCATCCTTCTCAAAGGCATGGTTTAGAAGTTCTGCTAAAAATTTGCTAAGATCATCAACATAAGGGACTTCCATTGAATGAGACTATTGGTCTTACTAAATTAGAATTTTTGGTAGGAAGTAAATCTTAGGACATAAACCATTGTTACATTTTAAACGTTTGCAAGTGTTGTCTCCAATTATTTTAGCTTTATATAAGTTTGTTATGATTTTATTAAGTTTACTTTGAACGCTTTTTGATGGATCCTCATTAATTTTGCAGTGAGTTGTGTTATCACCTAAAATATCTGTAGCTTTTTTGTCGTATTCTTATTTGAGTAATGCTACGGTTGTCTTACTTTTATCAGCATTAGTTATAATGATATTTTTCTTTGTTTTGAGAAATTGTTTTGTTTCTCTGATCGACTTATTTGTCTCTTGTTAAATTAATTTATCTTTTGATCTTCCGATATTATAAAGTTAGTGATCAAATTTATCAGTGATTTATGAGCCAGATTTGTGTCATTTCCGTTACTTCAAGTTGAAAGGATGTATTCTATATCCATTATTATTATTTGTTTTAAGGGGTGTTTGTTATCAGCATTTAATGGGAATTTTACATCTGTTAAATTTAAGAAACATTTTTCCTCATTTTTAACAATATCAATTACATTGAAACAAGCAGATTTTAAGTTTGCAAATCTTTTAATTTGTTTCCCTCTCATTTTCGAATATTCCTGGCTCAAAGAAGGAGTTATTCGCGACAATTATTTTCAGTATATCTTCAGGCAAATGATCAGTTAATTTCGACTTCATTGTATTGCAATGTTTTTTAAGTAAATTCAATTTCCAATGGATTATGGATATTTCTAATTTTAATATCTTTCGTTTGAATATACTAACAATTGTACCATATTTATGGTCAATATTACTATTATCATGTGTTAGTGCAGCATTCAAGTTTCCCTAATTTTTCTGAAATTGCGCATATATGCACCACGCATCTTTCAGATGACACTGTGCGCATGCGAGAGACTTTTTCTTCGACCAGAATCTTAATGATCACGGATCGACATTACGTTCGATATTTTTCCGGCTTATGAGTTTTTTAATTCTTTCAAAGCAAAAAGTGTTCAGAATTTCTTATTACAAGAACGATAGTTCAACAAGGTGTTGGTGTCAGAGTTCCAGACAAGGGGATCCCCAACTAACCAGGAATTCAGTGGATGAGGGTGAGTGTCCATCTGAGATTTGTGGTGTATTTCTAATCATTATCAAATTTACACATACAGTCTGCTAATTTTCTACCGAAGTGCTAACATTTTGGTCCATTCGAACCGGTTGACTAGTGATTTCTTATTTTCTTTCTTTTCATTTCGAGATTTCCACGTAGGTCACCATCAAATTATTGTTAATTTTCATTCATATCGATTGTAGGAAATCGATAAATCCGTACAAACAGTATACGCTTATCGCTTCATACAAAAAAACCATATGTTCAACTTAGGTTCACTTCAATCGATATAAACATATTCTTTCATTCCGCATATTTCTTCTTTCAATTCATATTGGAAAATAATTAAAACTCAAATACGATTACAACTTCCAAAGTTTTCGTTGACACCCTTTCTGTTCTAATAAACTTTCTATATTATCTTTTCTTCGCATAATTTGGTTCTTTACATATATCACTTTATATTTACATTCATTCAATAAAATATTTCACAAAAAATGAGTAACATCAAAAGATTTGAAAGCAAACGTAAAATATACGTTAGTCGAATTTCGGAATTTTACATTATTGCAAAGCAAAGCTTAACTGATACGTCGAAAAGAGGGCAATTAAAGGCTAGGTATGATGATATTAAAAAATTATTTGAGCGGTTTTCAGAATGTCATAATGAGATTATAATGCTGATTGAGGATGAGGCGGAATTTGATACACATGAGAAAATAAGAAGGGAGACTGAAAACTTTTATTATGAAGGTTTGTCTATTTATCATAACATGAGTAAAAATGATACTTCTAATTCGTCGTCGGTTAGTGTTGAAGCTTCTGTAAAACTCCCACCTCTTAATATACCCACTTTTGACGGTGATCCAAAAATTTGGTCAACTTTTCATGATCTGTTCGAGAAATTAATTCATGATAATTCCAATCTTTCAAATGTTGAAAAGTTCAGATATTTATTTTCCTTCCTAAAAGACGAGCCTTTGAAATTACTAAATGGTATCGCCATAAATAACGACAATTATAACACCGCTTTCAAAAAACTTATTGACAGATATCAAAATAAAAGACTTATAGCTTCGAATGCATTAGATTCAATTTTTTTCATTTCACTAAAGGGCAATACTGCAAAAGATTTTCGTATTCTACTCAATACCTTTTCCGAATCATTGGCAGTTCTTAATGCTTTAAATTTCAGTACAGATCAGTGGGATTTTTTACTTTTCTATATACTTCTAGGGAAACTAGATATTGAGACTCGAACTAATTTTGAAATTCAAACTGATTCTAGCAAAATTCCAGAATATAAGGAACTTTATAATTTTGTTGAAATTAAATGCAAGGCCCTAGAATCCGTTCAACATTTGACTACTTCTAAAAATAAAGTATTTGCAGCAAGCAAAGAGAAGTGTAATAATAAATATAATTCCAAGACCAGCAATAGTTTTTCATTACAAACAAAAAATACTCATTATAATTCCAATGTTAAGTGTTACCTTTGCAAAGGTTCACATGGATTATCGAAATGCTCTGATTTCTTGTCAAAATCTCCGAATGATCGTTTTTCTTTCGTCAAACAAAATAAACTGTGTTTGAATTGCTTACATCATTCGCATAATCTAAATAATTGTCTTTCGTCGTACAAATGTCGCACTTGTAATAACCGTCATCACTCTCTGATCCATATTAATAGTTCAACTATCATAGAAAATATTCCACATTCTTCAACTGTATCAGGTAACACCTTTTCCGAACAAAATACAGTATTATTGGCTACTGCGGCGGTAGATATCCGTGATAGATATGGCACATTTCAACGTGTTCGCGTTCTTATTGATTCAGGAAGTCAATCAAATTTCATAAGCGAAAAATGTTTTCGTAATCTTGGGTTACAGAGACATCAATTTTCTACAACTATTTTTGGTTTGAACGAAATGACTTCATTTTCTTCAAAAGGTATTACTGCATGCGATATCAAACCTACAAATTCCGACAGCCCTGTACTTTCTTTCGATGCTATTGTTGTTCCAAAATTATGTTCTAATATACCTGCTTTTTCTATTAAAAAGGGACAATGGGACCATTTACAGGGTTTACCTCTCGCAGATGAAAATTATTTTCTCTCAAGTCCAATAGACATTCTGATTGGCGCTGAGCTTTTCACTCATATTTTACTCAATGGACGTATCGTTGGAAAATTAGGCCAGCCTACCGCCCTTGAAACTATTTTCGGTTGGGTTCTTTTGGGTAAAGTTAACAATCCGTCTACAAGTTCAGAAACAAAAACTTTTCTTCTTCAATCCGATGTTCGTGTCGACATCTGTATTCCTAAGTTCTGGGAATTAGAGCAAATTCCTGATAAGCATTTTTACTCCGTCGAAGATGAAAAGTGTGAGACCTTTTTCAAAGAAACGACCACTCGTGATTCCACCGGTCGATTCATAGTTTCGCTTCCTTTCAGAAATTCGAAACCATTTCTAGGAGATACTTATACTCAAGCTTATCGTAGATTTTTCTTACTTGAAAAACGTTTATTAAAAAATCCATCTTTGTATTCTTCTTATTCCGATTTCATGAAAGAATATCTTGACAGTGGACATATGTCTTTAGCCACATCGGAAGCTATACCCAATGATAATTTTTGTTACTTACCCCATCATTGTGTTCTGAAGCCTGAGAGCGTAAGCACAAAACTTCGTGTAGTTTGGGATGGATCGGCAAAAGGCTCGAGAGGTGTGAGCTTAAATGACACTTTACTTCCTGGTCCAAAATTACAAAAGGATATAGTTTCTTTACTTTTACTTTTCCGTTTAGACGCAGTGGTATTCATAGCTGATATAAAGCAAATGTTCAGACAAATTTTAATATCTCCTTCTGATAGAAATTTCCAAAGAATTCTATGGCGTTTTAATCCAAACGATTCACTTTCAGAGTATACCTTAAATACAGTTACTTTCGGACTCAATTGTAGCCCGTATTTGGCAATGCGTACCGTTCGTGAGCTAGCTCTCCTAGAGAGAGAAAACTTTCCAATGGCTAGTAAGATACTAGAGGATCAAACTTATATTGATGATGTGCTGGGTAGTGCATCATCTGATTCTGAAGCTTTGTCTCTTCAAAAGGATTTAATCGATCTGCTTAGTCGCGGAGGTTTTATGTTGAGGAAGTGGGCTAGTAATTCTCCAGCATTGCTTTCTTCCTTAGACCATTCTGACTGTCAGATTCCTTTGTCCTTTGATAAGGATGAACCACCATTTCTGAAGGTTCTAGGTCTTCAGTGGTACCCTTCTCTCGATATATTTTCTTACAAGTGCCAAAATATATCAAAAGACCTCACAAAACGAGGCATCTTGTCCGATATAGGTCGGATTTTCGATCCATTGGGTTTTCTGTGTCCCATTCTTTTAAAGGCAAAATACATTATGCAATGTATTTGGTCCTTGAAAAAGGATTGGGACGAAGAACTTCCCGAGTCCATTAAAAATTCATGGACACAATTGAAGTGTGAACTTTCAGAACTCTCTGGATTACGTCTCCCTAGGCGAATCACCTTTGATCAATATGAGAGATGTGAGTTACATGGATTTTGTGACGCTTCAAGCATAGGTTACGCAGCGGTAATTTACCTCAGATTACAGAGAGGCGATTCTATTCACGTATTTCTAATCTGTTCTAAAGGGAGAGTTGCCCCCTTAAAAACAATTACTCTTCCTAAACTTGAGCTGACTGCTGCAAAGCTTTTGGCTGATTTGGTCAAATTTGTGACTGACACATTTTCTAGTCGACTCTTATTCGATCAAATCACTTGCTGGACTGATTCACAGGTAGTTCTTTCTTGGCTCAATGCTTCACCGAGCCGTTGGAAAACTTTTGTTGCCAATCGAGTACACCATATTCAGGAACTGGTATCTCCCGATTCATGGATGTATATTCCTTCATCTCTAAATGCTGCCGATTGTGCATCTAGAGGAATGAACCCATTGCAATTGATTCGTTTCGAAATGTGGTGGAATGGACCGGAATTCCTATCCAGCCCAAAAACCGAGTGGCCAAATTTTTCTGCTCAAACTTCAGAACTTAATAATGATGTAGTCTCTGCCGAAGAAAAAAGTATATCTTTATATGTAGATATTCCAATGGACGATTTAGATAACCTTTTAAATAAATTTTCCTCTCTTGAAAAAATAAAAAGAATTTTAAGTTACTGTTTACGATTTTCGAAAATTTCAAAACCCGGTTCCCTTAAACAAACAGGCATTTTAACAATTCATGAGTTGAATGAATCGTTGATGTGTTTAATAAAACATACGCAATATTCGGTATTTTCTGATATCATAGAAATTATTAACAAAAACAAAATTTTACCTAAACCCTTTCGGAAACTTTCACTCTTTCTAGATTCTCTAGGTTTTCTCAGGGTGGGCGGCCGCTTAAAGAAATCCAGTTATATTGAATATGCCGCAAAACACCCTCTTTTGATGCCTAGCTCACATAAATTAACGATTTTGATTGTAGAGTCGGTTCACAAGCAATATTTACATCCCGGTTCAAAAACGTTACATAATTTACTTCTTCAAAAATATTGGATACTATCAGCTCGTCGAACAATAAGAAAAGTTATTTCTAATTGTTTTCAATGTTTTCGTGCCCGTCCAAATACTTACAAACCACCTGAAATGGCTGATCTTCCAAGTTTCAGAATTTCTAAATTAAAGCCATTTTCTCACGTTGCTATTGATTTCTGCGGACCTTTCTTCGTAACTATGCATCGCATAAAGGGTGCAAAATATTTAAAATCTTATATATGCGTTTTTGTGTGCACTACAACCAAAGCTATTCACTTAGAATTAACGCAGGAGCTTTCTACGTGTAGTTTTATCGCGGCATTCCGTCGATTCATTTCTCGACGTGGCATGATTCATGCGTGCTACTCCGATAACGGTCGGAATTTCATTGGAGCTCAAAATGAATTTTTGAAGTTAGCTCAAGAAACTTCTGGAACTCTAAGTTTCCAGTGGCATTTCAATCCCCCTACGGGTGCACATTTTAATGGCCTTGCCGAAGCGGGTGTAAAAATGGTTAAATCTCATTTACTACGAGTGGTAGGAGATCAGCGACTATCCTATGAAGAATTTACAACTTTGATTTGTCAAATCGAAGCTGTTCTGAATTCGAGGCCATTATGTTCTCAGAGCTCAGATCCTAATGATTTAATTCCGCTCACACCAGGGCATTTTCTCACTTTAGAACCCTTGAATTCAACAATTCCTGATGTTGATGTTTCTCATTTGAAATTAAACAGACTGTCTAGATGGCAGCTTATACAGAAAATGCAGCGAGATTTTTGGAAGAGGTACTTCGCGGAATATGTTAATACACTTCAGCAGCGTTTCAAGTGGGCTGAGCCGGCCAAAGAAATTGAGCTCGACGACCTTGTTTTGATCAAAAGCGATGTCGTTTCGCCTTTTAAATGGCCGGTTGGTCGCATTGTGGAATTATTTCCGGGAGAGGATGGACACAATAGGGTAGCTGCGGTGAAAACAGCTAATGGTATTTTCCGTAGACCCGTTGTGAAGCTTTGTCCACTTCCGAGAAATTGATTTTCAAATTATTTTCCTTTATAAAAATAATGTATTTCTATATTTGTTATTATTTTTCTTTTCTATTATTTAAATTTAATTTTCTGGTGACTTACATGGTGTTCTTTTTAAAAGGAGGAAACTTTTTTTTTTTTTTTTCTGTTTTCTTTAGAAAAACCCATAGGGGTTTTTGTGGGCGGCTATGTTAGTGCAGCATTCAAGTTTCCCTAATTTTTCTGAAATTGCGCATATATGCACCACGCATCTTTCAGATGACACTGTGCGCATGCGAGAGACTTTTTCTTCGACCAGAATCTTAATGATCACGGATCGACATTACGTTCGATATTTTTCCGGCTTATGAGTTTTTTAATTCTTTCAAAGCAAAAAGTGTTCAGAATTTCTTATTACAAGAACGATAGTTCAACAAGGTGTTGGTGTCAGAGTTCCAGACAAGGGGATCCCCAACTAACCAGGAATTCAGTGGATGAGGGTGAGTGTCCATCTGAGATTTGTGGTGTATTTCTAATCATTATCAAATTTACACATACAGTCTGCTAATTTTCTACCGAAGTGCTAACATCATGCATTAGTAAACTATAATTAATTGAATGTTGAATGTGAACCGGGTGACTATTTTGATTCTTACAGTTCAATAAAAATTTCTTGTGATTCTCAAAACGGGCTAATTTCATCGTTGTTCAATATGTTTGTGTTATGACCGTAATGTCTCTTTATGTGTGCGTAAATACCCGCAGCAGTGTTATCCATCTCAGTTCTTCAAGGTTACCTCAATACATATAATTAATTAAGATAAGACCTATGTGTACAATAATGCAATAATGCTTCAACAGGTTCTAGGTCCAGGGTAAAATAATACGAACTTTTCAAGAAAAAGGCCAATTAGTTTCGATTTTATCACAAAATCTTACAATAAAATTTTAAAATCAATACAAAACGAATATAAAATTTTTATAAGAGAGGAAATTTTTTTTGATGGATAAAATAGACTTTTCCAACTCACATTTTTACCTCGTTTGTTTCTTGTCGTATGGAAAATGTAAAATTTTGGAAATGACAACTACTGGCCGCCGAAAAGACTGTCGAAAGACTGAGGTGGAATAATCTGCGACTTTCGGAGGCAGCGTGTATTACGATAGCACGATGGAGCTGGAGAAATATATACTTTTGGAATTGTGGATTTTTTTGTATATATATGTTTTTGTTCCATTCATATTAGATAGAAATAAGTTCGAGGGGTCCGAAGGGGTACCAAAGTCTGAAGATGAAGAATAAGGGGCAAGGTTCGATGAAGATTCATCACAAACGAAAGAAGAACTCTCAAAAACACTTGGAGTCAATCCACTAGCTTTTTGCTATAGTTTAACAGCAATAGGAATGAGCCGAAAGGAGGGAAGTTGGATGATGTACGAACTGAAGACAAGATACGTCGAACGCCATTTTTTCACGTGTGAACAACTGCCCCAACGGCAAAAAAGAAAGGAGTTTTTGAATCGAATTGTAACTGGTGATGAAAAGTAGGTTTATTACGATAATCCAAAATGTCGGGTAGCATATGGATACCTCTACCATGGCTCATCATCAACTGTCAAGCCGAATATGCATGGCGACAAAATCATGCTGTATATTTGGTGGAACCAGCTGGGTGTGGTTTATTATGAACTGCGACAATCTAACGGAAGATTCACAAGGGAGGTCAACCGACCACAGTTGATGCGTTTGAGCCGAGTATTACGAGAAAAGGGGCCGCAGTACGCCGACAGACACGACAAAGTTGTTGACGATGCACGGCCACCTGTTGCTTTGCCTTTTAAAGCGTACTCCAAAACGCTCAAATGTTCCACCCCACTCTTCGTACAACCTAGATAGTGCTCCTTCCAATTACCATATCCTCTGATCGATGTAATATGTCCTGGTTGACCAGCACTTCTCCAATTACGATGAAGTCATAAAATGAAATGGATAGCGGCTAAAGAAACTTTTTTCGGGATGGGATCCGTCAATTGCCAGATAAGCGGGAAAAGGTAGGGGCTAGTGACGGACAATACTTTGAACTCTGAATGTATAACGAGTTTTTCACAATGAGGCTTCAATTTTCGATAAAAAACAGCAAGAACTAATTTATACTCCTAATAGAATAGTGAGTTTTTAAACAAATGAGTTCCTTTGTTGAAAAAGACGAAGATAAATATGTTATGCTTGGAATAGCTTCACCAGAAAACGTGAAACTGTCTTTTAGTTAATGATTGCTGAAATTACAAAAGTAATAAATTTCGCACTCTTAGTTTTTTCTTGGTACGTGTTGCGTTTCGTTATAATACTCGCTCAATCTTAAAACTAGTTTTTACAACGTCAACCACATAAAAGTATTGAAAGAACGTTTGCCAACTCTAGCATAGTCTCCCTCAAACCTTATTGTAAAAGTGTAACATCTGAACAAAACCATAAATCTTGACATGATCTAGACTTTTAGTCAGAATATGTGCTATTCGTGCATTAGTATTGATATGTAGTGACCATCTTCTTCGCTTCTCGTCCAGAATCCTGCCTTGCTCTATTGCAGCTTGACCAGCGTATCATATAGAGGACACGACTTGTCTTACAATTCCTGGCTGACCGTCCCCGCTGAGTTTTAAGTAGGGCAAGGAACACAGCGTTCAACGACCGTTCCACAGAACACATGGTCACTGGCGTCAACAGGCAGAGATACGCACCACCCCTGTCTGAAGAGTTCAGGTGCGCAAGCTCAGAACGAAACGCCGCATTCCTGATTAAGAGGTAGAAGCTCCATCATAAGAACCCGCATTCCTTGAGAGCTTCAGATATAAGTAACATTTATGAGTTTTTTGACTATCAAATCTATTGCAAAGTGATATTTCACGTCAATATGTTTACATCTATTATTGTTTTCAAAATTTTGAAGCAACTTGAAAGTAGTCTGATTATCTTCATATAGAGTTACTTGTATATAATATACAATTTGCTAATCATCAAAAATATTTCCAATATATAAAAGTTAACAACTTGTCATACACAATGCGACAAATCCGGATACGGTACTTGAAAGGGTAATTGATTGCTTCTTCGAAATCTAAGAAACTAAATAATCAAAAAGTTTAAAACAATAACCACTTATGGACTTTCTATCCTCACTATCGTCAGCATCGGCATATCCTTCCAACTCACGAGAAGATTAATGAAATTTCAATTTATAGTTCATAGTAAACTTCAAATACTTCAGGACTCTCAATTAATGATTGAAATGCTAATTTGTGACATTCTCTCGAAATTTAGAAGAATAACCATCACAATAGCATATATCAGGTCTACTACCCATCATTATGTACATTAACGAACCAATTAATTCTCTATGAGGCAATATTGTTTTGAGTGCACTAACATAATTTCTTTTCGAATTTAGGTTTTTTTCGATAGGTGTTTTATAATTCTTACAGTTTCCAACATTGAATCTTTTCACTACATTTCTGATAGCTGAACTTTGAACAATAACAATTGATTTTCGATGAAAATCTCTTTCAACATGAATAAATTATTATATAATTAGTTTTTCATACAAGTGAAAAATTTTCATCGTTACATTGTAATGAAATATGGTCTAGGTAGAGCATAAGATAACATCGAATATTTTGGTTAATAAATGTGAATAAGCAAAAGTCTGATTTAGAGCGCTTGAAACCCATTCCATATATGAATTAAAATGATTGTTCCATACTTTTGGCGCTTCTTTTAAACAATATGTCGACGTGTTAAAAAAACATATGTTCTTCAAGTTATTTTTATCTGAATTAAGCCCTTCTGGCTTCATCGTATATATTTCTTTAGATAACGAACTGTTTAAAAAAGCATTCTTAACATCTAGCTGTTACATATGTTATTCATAATTGACACAAATTTACAATAATATCCTGGTGGTTGATAATTCAGCAACGGGGGCGTGGGTATACAAATATTTGATTTCCCGCTCAAAGACTCAAGCGACCAGTCTGGCTTGATATAAAATCTTACCTTCATTATCAACTTTTGTTTTAAAAACCCATAGGTTGCTAATAATTTTCTTACCCTCGGGTTTTTCAACTAATTTTCATGTCTTATTTAGTTCTAACGCCTTCAATTCCCATCAATTCTTCCATTGAATCCAATTTGTACTACTTTGGGCTTCGTGATATGATTTAGGAGTTTTTGTGACTCACACAGTAGAGCCAACCACCCAAAATCATAGTCTTGAAGAGGAGATGGTACTTGTCTATTTCTTCTCGGTCTTCTTTCAATATCTTCTTCTTCATTGTCAGATTCTTTGTGTAATTTTTCATCTTCACTGTCCACAGCGTTTTCTCCATCCAAATTTGAATCATCAACATTTTCAGACTCATAATATTTTGGCCTGCCCAATTCACAAAATTTATCTTCATTAAATAATACGTTTTTAGTATGCAATATCGAATTCTTGTTTTCACTCCATAACAATATAACCGTTTGCAGCATAACTCAAAAGTCTACATTTCATGCCTTTTTGATCTAATTTAGTTCTTTAACTGTCAAGTACTCTAGCACTACATTTGCAACCAAATATACGCATGTTGGAAACATTAGGTTTCACTCGTAAGGAGTTTTTTCTTTGAAGTGATTAGATTGAGTTCTATTCGTAATATATGCTGCAGGTAAAACTGCTTCTACCCAAAATTTCTTATTCATTTTTGATTGTGTAATTATAGCCCTTGTTTTGTCCAGAAACGCTTGTTAGTGGCATTTGTAGGATTTTATGCCACAAACTTCTTGTAAGTGACCTGTTTTACCACACCGATTACATTTCCTTGTCGATTTTGAAGCAACGAACAATGCAGATACTTTCATGCTTTACAGTTCCATTGTTTTAATTGATTTTGAATTCAAGTAACTTCTTTTTTACAATTTCCCAATTTGAGTCATCTTCTGAAAATGTTCGTATTCCTGTCACAATGTTTTCGTATTCTTTGGGCATCAACAATAATAGGTAGCAACCCATGTCCGATTCTGAGAAATTGGCTTCCCATGCTATCAATTCTCGCAAGATTTAAACATATTTCGATGAATGATGTTGAATATCTTCATTGGTGTTGTATTTTAGGTCCAACAATTCTTTTAAAACATAATACTTTGAACAGATTCTCTTTTTGGCGAATACATTTCTAACCTCCCCAGCATATCTTTTGAGGTCTTTATTTTTTAATATATTCCAGATGGAAGGCAGCAACACATTGTACAATTACATTTCTAGCCTTATGATCTATTTTGTTCCAACCTGCTTCGGCTTCCTTGATCTCCTTCAATAATGTATGGACATCCATTGATTCTAACACTGATTCCAATGGGAATTTCCAGTTATCAAAATTATGATCCTTGAAAGGAATGATTCCATACTTACCGGCCGTTGCTCGTGTGGTTAACCTCTCCAAATTTTCTTTCTCGTTCTACGTTCCAAGATCAGCTTAAAATACTGGGCCCATAACTATGTTAGGATTAGAAGAGCGTCACTAGCAAACATAGAACTATCTTTTATTTAAGGATTGTTAAAATTACAAAAGAAAAGGATTATATACTCATAGTTTTTTTTTCTTGGTACGTATTGCATTTCGTTACAATACTCGCTTAACCTTAAAATTATTTATTACAACGTAAACCATAGAAAAGTATTGAAAGAAGGTTTGCCAACTCTAGCATACACTAACAAAATATTACATTGTTATACTTTTCAACTTGTATTGAAGCTTTATAGAGTTTAAAAGTTTTTAACGGGGGTCAATGAACATATATCTTTTCGTGAACTTGATTTTCCTCCTCCAACTTAAAACTCAGCCTAAAACTTCAAGTCTATAGGTTGTTTACTTAAGTAGTTATCATACTTACAAACGGCATGACTAATGAGAAGAATTGAATTTGACAGCCAATTATTCATCTGTAGGGCATACGTTGTTACTCTTGGAGATAGTTTTCGGCTACAAAAATTTTGTCGAATTGACAAGCGTTCTGGAATTGACAAGCGTTTTCTGTCGAATTGACACAGCGCAGAAATAAAGGAAGCAATGAAAGTTCTTAAAAAATTGGCAGTTAATGTCTTCAATATTTTATTCGATTATAACATATTTCATAGTAAGGATATAATATAATCTGGAATATTCTTTCATGGAGAATAAGAAATTAATACATGTCATCTCTGATTCTGCACATACGGAATAGTAAAAAAGGTTGTAATAATACATTATTTTCATTTAGAGAATGTTCACACCCGGTGCATTTTTATAGTAGCAAGCAACTATCTTACACGCCCAAAGATTCTTATCTCCATCTTTAGGTGAGTTACATATTTTCATAACCTTATCAACGGTTGCTTCGTCAGTCACTTGTAAAGACATCTTCCTCTTAATGACCATTTCATCTAATTCATCGTTATTGTTGATAAACTCAACTTTCTTAGCATAACAGAAGACGTGTTCTCTAACAGCAGGGTCTGTATCATCAAAAGTTCCTGATCCCATTTTTTCTATCGTCGCCTGATCAACCTTGCTAATCATTGAACAAGCATCATGAAATGCTTTTTTAATCGCCTCAAAATTGTTAGGTACACTTGCCTGTGGACATTCCATAAAAAAATAAAGATTAATAAAAATTTCAGAATACACATAGTATAAATATACAAAATCAATATATATATATATATATATATATATATATATATATATATATATGTAATGTAATATATATATATATATATATATATATATATATATTACATTACATTCAATGTTTCGTGAGAAAAAATATTCATTATCAAGCGTCGTTGGATTCCAATAGATTGAAAATATGTATCTGCTTCACTTTTTTCTGAACTTTTTTCCGTAATATTTGGAAGAAAATTCGTGAAACTCCGAGAAAATCGAGTTACGACTGACAGTGATATTCCAGGGTTTTCTCCAAATCAAGTCGCTCTAACATATTGAAATCGAAGAAACTATATTTGTCGAATACTTATTAATCTCCATTCTTGAGATCTTGAGATTGTTTCGAAGAGATTTTATTTTATCTCACAAATACCTTTGGAGTAAGATTTGAGAAACTACTGGTACTCGTAGAATACTATGTTTGCATGCTGGTAGGTATTTTCCGTCTTTCCGAAGGCACCTTTCCGAGAGATTTCATGAGATGCAACACCGTATTTTTATACGCTTCTATATTCAGAGTGAACCTAATTGCACGGTGAGTAAAAACGGGGAAAAATCTCGCCGAAAATCATCACCGTTTCTTTTCTATAATCACTCTTGATGAACTAAATAATCACAACCTCTTTTTCAACATTTTCCCAACTAATGTACAACTTTTCAATGGGAATCCTTAAAAAAATTGGATTTCGGGCAAATATCTGAAAAACTTATTTTAGACTTCATCCTAATTTTAAAATCTCTTACATATAACTGATTCAACAATCGCAATTTTTGTGATAATCAAAATAAATAAAAAATCTATGACGAAATATCGGGCGAGTATAATGGGTAAGATACTAAATTACATCCCAATTTATTGATCATTTCCAGGTTCGTCTTACGCAGTACGGTCTTGCAATATCTTGTTAAAGATTAACTTCGTGCAGATTGAGTGAGACCAAAACACCTGTTGAGCATAATTTACTATTCTACTGCTAATGTTCTTTGGGGACCAAAATCAGTTAGGAGTATTTAACAGATATTCGAGTGCCTGAATTAGTGATCCTGATTGGTACCATCGCAAAAATAAAAATTACTGGATTTCAATTCAGAAAGTAACTTTGACATTTACGAGCATCTAATGCTTTTAAAAAAATATTGTAAAAATATTCGGTTGTGAAATCCATAAGGCAAACAATGCCCATATAACTCTTCTGGAATTTGGCTAGCCAGTTTACTACGAATTGCCAGAAATTTAAGATTTAGTCAGTTACGAGTAAACAGGTCATTCTAACTTGAAAATCTCTTTGGCATTACTTTATACTTTGGCACAATTACCTGATAAGCTACAAAGGAATATAGACATATGCAAAAACATTACTTTCCGGTCTATTAATGTTTCAAATACCTTGAAGCCTCGTTAGTCTTCCACCGTCGCTGAAAGTACGAATTGGTATCTCAAACGATGTAAGCCAGATCCTGCTTCCGAAATGATATCATTGCTATTCCAAGAAAACAATTTATTGATTAAGCTACTGTTTTCTTAAACTACGGTAAATACAATGTAATTGAATAAAATAGAAAAGGGCTTTTCACTTGATAGAAGAAATATAACAAAATTTGAATATCAAAACAGATTAAATCTGTTAGTCTTCTACAATTTTAATTTCAAAAAAGTTTTTATTCAAAAAACTTTTAGAATTAAATTAATGTCTAAAATAAGCACCGCTTACGTTTAATAGACGTATATAATCAAAACTCAATATATAATGTCGAATGAATAAATAAAACAACAGATATAAAAAAGTCTTTAAAATCAATAAATAAATATTTAAAGGAAACAAAAAAAAGCGGTGCTTATTTTGGACATTAATTTAATTCTAAAAGTTTTTTGAATAAAAATTTTTTCGAATTTAAAATTGTAGAAGACTAACAGATTTAATCTGTTTTGATATTCAAATTTTGTTATATTTCTTCTATCAAGTAAAAAGCTTTTTTTTATTTTATTTATAATATATAATTATATTTAGGCTCCAATAAATCTCATTATGGAATGTCAATGATTTTAAATATAATGTTAAAAATAACTTACACTGTTCTGTGATTTTGTTAGAACAAAGACCAATCTTGAATTTTAAAGTTAGTCTGTTTGAAGCATCCATCCTTAACACGTGTCAGTTGTGATATAGTTATAGTTATTCGATTTTGATATTTGGAATATTATCTAGGACCGAAGAAGAGATTACCTAGAGTTATATTTGTTTTTTGAAGATATAGTGCATGTTTTGAGAGATTTCTGAATTAACTTATTCGAATATTTAAATATATTGAATATTTGAGATAAATTATATTCTTTGAGAAATCCTTAAGTAGTGTTCATGTTTTTAAAAGGCAATAGGTGTTCTTAAAGGTAAGATCAGAAACAAAATTTTGTCTCCTTTAAATATTTATTCATTAATTTTAATGACTTTCTTATATCTGTTGGTTTATTTATTCCATTCGACATTATATATTGAGTTTTGATTATATACGTCTATCAAACGTAAGCGGTGCTTATTTTAGACATAGTTTTTTGAATAAAAATTTTTTGAAATCAAAATTGTAGAAGACTAACAGATTTAATCTGTTTTGATATTCAAATTTTACAATGTAATTACCAACGATCCAAATGAATTTATTCATAAGTGAACCAAATGGGTGATAAATCCGTAGACATTACCCATATTATTACAACATATAAGCTCCAATTTACCCAGAGACTCCAAAACTTTATTCCCTCATAAAACTCTACAAGGAATATGATCCAATAAGACCAGTAGTTTCGCATTTCACTTTTCCTTGCGTAAAATTGTTCAAGGCATTTATTCGAATTATTCAAACAGAATTTTTCTGCAACCAAAATTACTTTTAAGCCTATAGACAAAATTAGAATGATTGAACTCCTAAAAATTTGTAAAAGCACCTCATTTGATGTGAAAAATATATTTCCTAACATTCCACCTGCAGAAACAATATATTATACATTACCGAAAAACTTTTGATTAAAAATAAAAAAATTTCGAGAACAAAACTAGTTCTACTTTAATCCTACCATATACAATTCAGATGAAGTTTTAATTATTGTAAATACAATTATTCAAGAGAAATTTTCGTGAATAATTCAGAAGAAACATCAACTTAATCCATTGACCAAATGTTTTCTTCATTAGTTTAGGTATGTAGATGTTATCATTCGTTGCTCTAAGGTAACAGATAGACCACAATCATTGATAGGGAGTATGAGCTATAGTAATAGGAAGTTCTTTAAATCCAGACAGTGTAACATACATCTGTATAACAATTCTATACTCAAACAAACTCAACAAGGTTTTGTTGATCACAGAGGAAAATTGCAGACACGCACACGTTTCAAACTGATTGGTTTTCGTTAGTGCAATGTATGCTAGTGACTTCTGTCAAGAATCTATATTCGCTGTACACAGAGGCTCTAAGATATTGAAAATACATTAGCTCCATCTAGAGTATGCAAAATACATACAATACATACCTTGCGAGTTAATTCAAGTAATGAAATTTTTTCTCGGTATTTTCTCGTTACCAATGCAGAAAAACTTTCCTCGTACTTATTTGAAGGTGGACACTTATTCGATTTTAAAAAGATTCAAAATTAACTTTTGAGGAAGAACAGAATTGTGGTATACTTTCATTGACCTTAAAATCTTGAAAAAGTGTGATTTCTACAATTTCAGTATTTTGTGCAAACTCACGTATACTGATATAAATATTCATCATACAACAAACCATCCTATTAACCAGAAAATGGCAGCATATCAGAGTTCGATCCATGAATAAGTTCACGTACCGATGAATCGCGATAATTATTTGGTAGATTTGAATATTACGGAACAAATTACACCCAATAAAGGCTACAATCAGAAAAAATTAAATCAGGTGTACCCTTTTATTAAAATATTCTAAAGAAAAATTCAGCTAGAATGTAACGTTTAGAATGATTAAAATTTTAGGAATTGGTTACAAATAATAATAATAAAATATAATATCAGTTATTGTCAGATGAAAAAGGGAATTTAATTCTCGAAACCTACGTTCGGGACTAAATTCACTTTGAGTATTGAGTATTTTAAGATTTTTTCATTTTTCTAATTTCTACACTGCCGAAGCATAAACATATATCATTAAATTTTTAGAAAGCTTGAGATCGCACTGATATTTTTGTATGGGTAACTAACTAGCAAATACCAAGAAATAGATATTCAACTTTCATATAAATTCCACTTTTGAGCAATTCGCTAGTTGAGGCCATTTCACAATCAAGATTCAATTTGATCTGCTTATACTCACCCAAGCGATAACGGAACATAAAGAAAACAAAATCAAACAATATCGATTCATTGTACCACTTCACTTAAGAAATATTGATTTTTTTCCAGATTTTCAACAAATATATCTTACAGTGGCTGCATTCAAGATATTTATACTCAGAATATACGTATAATATTCAGTTGAAATACATATTGCAATTTCCAATATTAATTCAATTCCATGAAAAAATAAAAAAACATGATGTTCGTGTTTTTCAGCGCAATTATGCCACCTTTAATAATTTCATGTTATTCTTGACTATGAGCTATCAAGGATCTTGACCTCTCGAGTTGCATAAAAACTTCTAATATTGTTGTTCCATGTTGAAGCAGACGGTCAAAGTGAGATTATTCAGAACTTGGCATAAGATGAAGATAGCACTGATAATGAAATTTCAGTAGTTTATTCAAAACTATAACGAAATAGTAGCTCTACTAAAACTTAAAATATATATAGCAGAGCTACGTTCTATGACTAACCGAATTATTTAAACCGAATATTTTGAGACTTCGCAAATAACGAACTGATTGACACATTTATTCCAGGTTACGGATAGCTGAAATTAAGGAATCATAAAAAGTAAAACAACAAAACTTAAGAACAATTTCAAGAAAATATCTGTAGACTCATTTCAAATGTAGAAACTGACGAAATCGAAATATGGGTAAGCGATTGTTATTGTG